>JAJTUV010001437.1:600000-965152 GCA_021653895.1 Mastomys natalensis
GGCTGCTATGAACATAGTGGAGCATGTGTTCTTATTACATGTTGGAATATTTTCTGGATATATGCCCAGGAGTGATATAGCTGGGTCCTCAGGTAGTACTATGTCCGATTTTCTGAGAAACCGACAGTCTGGTTTCCAGAGTGGTTGTACCAGCTTGCCATCACACCAACAATGGAGGAGTGTTCCTCTTTCTCCACATCCTCGCCAGCATTTGCTGTCATCTGAGCCAATTCTGACTGGATTTAGGTTGACTCTCAGGATTGTTTTGTTTTGCATTTCCCTGATGACTAAGGTTGTTGAACATTTCTTTAGGTGCTTCTTTGCCATTTGAGTTTCCTCATTTGAGAATTCTCTGTTTAACTGTGTACCTCATTTTATTAAGGTTATTTGATTCTCTGGAGTCTAATTTCTTAAGTTCTTGGTGTATATTGGATATTAGCCTTCTATTGGATGTAGGATGGGTAAAGATCATTTCCCAATCTGTTGGTTGCCATTTTGTCCTATTGATAGTGTCCTTTGCCTTACAGAAGCTTCACAATTTTATGAGGTCCCATTTGTTGATTCTTGATCTTAGAGCATTGTTCTTATGTTAGGTGTTCGGTTCAGGAACTTTGCCCCTGTGCCCATGTGTATGAGGCTGTTCCCCACTTTCCCTTCTATTAGATTCAGTGTATCTGGTTTTATGTGGAGGTCCTTGATTCACTTGGACTTTGTGCAGGGTGATAAGAATGGATCAATTTGCATTCCTCTACATGTTGACTGCCAGTTGAACCAGCTCCATCTGTTGAAAATGCTGTCTTTTTTTCCACTGGATGGTTTTAGCTCCTTTGTCAAAGATCAAGTGACCATAGATGTGTGGTTTCATTTCTGGGTCTTCATTTCTATTCCATTGATCTATCTGTCTGTCACTGTACAAATACCATGCTGTTTTTATCACTTTTGCTCTGTGGTACAGCTTGAGGTCAAGGATGGTGATTTCCCCCAGAAATTCTTTTATTGCTAAGAATAGTTATAACTATCCTGGGATTTTTGTTATTCCAAATAAATTTGAGAATTATTCTTTCTAACTATGAAGAATTGAGTTGTAATTTTGATAGAGATTGCATTGAATCTGTAGATTGCTTTCAGCAAGATGGCCATTTTTACTATGTCAATCCTGCTAATCCATGAGCATGAGAGATCGTTCCATCTTCTGAGGTCTTCTTCAATTCCTTTCTTCAGAGACTTGACGTTATTGTTGAATAGATCTTTCACTTGTGTGATTAGAGTCACACCAAAATATTTTATATTGTTTGTGACTACTGTGACGGGTGTTGTTTCCCTAATTTCTTTCTCAGCCTATTTATCCTTTGGAAGGCTCATGATTTGTTTGAGTTAATTTTATATGCAGTTACTTTCCTGAAGTTGTTTATCAGGTTTAGGAGTTCTCTGGTGGAATTTTTGGGGTCATGTAAGTATACTATCAGATCATCTGCAAATAGTGATATTTTTTCTTCTTCCTTTCCAGTTTGGAGCCCTTTGACCTTTATGTTGTCTAATTACTCTAACTAGAACTTCATGTACTATATTGAATAGATAAGGGAGAGAATGGACAACCTTGTCTCGTTACTGATTTTCATAGGATTGCTTCAAGTTTCTCTCCATTTATTTTGATGTTGGCTACTGGTTTGCTGTATATTGCTTTTACTATATTTAGGTATGGGCCTTTAATTCCTGATCTTTCCAAGACTTTTAACATGAAGGGATGCTGAGTTTTGTCAAATGCTTTCTCAGCATCTAGTGAGATGATTATGTGGTTTTTTTTTCTTTGAGTTTGTTTATATAGTGAATTACATTGATGGATTTCCGAATATTGAACCATCCCTGCATTCCTGGGATAAAGCCCACTTGATCATGATAGATGATTGCTTTGATGTGTTCTTGGATTCCGTTTGCTAGAATTTTATTGAGTATTTTTGCATTGATATTCATAAGAGATTGGTCTGAAGTTCTCTTTCTTTGTTGGGCCTTTGTGAGGTTTAGGTATGAGTGTGATTGTAGCTTCATAGAACGAATTGGGCAGTGTTCCTTCTGTTTCTATTTTGTGAAATAGTTTGCAGAGAATTGGAATTAGGTCTTCCTTGAATGTCTGATAGAATTCTGCACTAAAACCATCTGGTCCTGGGCTTTTTTTGGTGGGGAGACTTTTAATGACTGCTTCTATTTCTTTAGGTCTTATGGGACTGTTTAGATGGTTTATCTGCTCCTGATTTAATTTGGTACCTGGTATCTGTCTAGAAAATTGTCCATTTCATCCTGATTTTCCAGTTTTGTTGAGTATAGACCTTTGTAGTAGGATCTGATGATTTTTTTAATTTCCTCAGTTTTTGTTGTTATGTCTCCCTTTTCATTTCTGATTTTGTAAATTTGGATACTGTCTCTGTGCCCTCTGGTTAATCTGACTAATCTATGTTGTTGATTTTCTCAAAGTACCAGCTCCTGGTTTTGTTAATCCTTTGCATAGTTCTTTTTGTTTCTACTTGGTTGAAAAGGTCCTGAATTTGATTATTTCCTGCTGTCTCTTCACCTATTTGCTTCCTTTTGTTCTTGAGCTTTCAGGTGTGCTGTCAAGCTGCTAGTGTATGCTCTCTCCAGTTTCTTTTTGGAGGCACTCAAAGCTATGAGTTTGCCTTTTTGTGACCCATCCCACGGGTCTGATTATTCATGGGGTGTCGAGGTGGACCTTCGCCTGAAAAGAGACATGGGTGGGAGAAAGAACGGAGACCATGCAGCCGAAAGTTTTGTCACAGTCTCACTTTAATGCGGGGTTAGCTACAATATATAGTTTTCGGCGAGGGAGAAAGGGGGGCAAGGAACGGAGCGGGGATTCCATTCACTCTTGATCTGGTGTAGCACTCTGCGGTTTGCCCCGGGATGTCCTGGGGCAACGGTTCTTTATGAGCAGGAAATCCTTTCTTAGTTGTAGGTCCAGTTTTCCCAAAGAGGCAGTTTATTGCCCTAGATCATTTCCTTATTGCCCTAGACCATCCTACTGTCTTAACCAACTCCCAGGAAATGCCAGACGTTCCAGAGAGAACGTCCTTACTGACTAATCCTTCCAGAACAGTGGGCAATTCCCTGAGGCTCTCTTGGAACAGCAAGTAGTTTCCTGAGTTTAGCTCCCAACATCTTTGCGCTGCTTTCATTGTGTCCCATACATTTGCATATGTTGTTCCTTCATTTTCATTAAATTCTAAAAAGTCTTTAATTTCATTCTTTATTTCTTCCTTGACCAAGATATCATTGAGTAGGGCATTATTCAGCTTCTCTGTGTATTTGGGCTTTCTGTTGTTTTTGTTGTTTTTATTGAAGATCAGTTTTAGTCCATTGAGATCTGATAGGATGTATGGGAGTATTTCAATCTTCTTGTATCTGTCAAGGCCTGTTTTGTGTCTGGTTATATGGTCAGTTTTGGAGAAGGTACCATGAGGTGCTGACAAAAAGGTATATTCTTTTGTTTTAGGATGAAATGTTCTATAGATATCTGTTAAATCCATTTGGTCCATAACTTCTGTTAGTTTCACTGTGTCTCTGTTTAGTTTTAGAATGTGGGTGCCTTTGCATTTGGAGCATAGCTGTTCAGAATTCACAGTTCTTCTTAGTAGATTTTTCATTTGATGAGTATGAAGTGTCTTACTTATCTTTTTTGATAACTTTTGGTTGAAAGTTCATTTTATTCAATATTAGAATGGCTACTCTAGCTTGTTTCTTGGGATCATTTGCTTGGAAATTGTTTTCCAGATTTTTACTCGGAGGTAGTGTCTGTGTTTGGCACTGAGGTGCATTTCCTGCATTCAGCAAAATGCTGGGTCCTGTTTACATATCCAGTCTGTTAGTCTATGCATTTTTACTGGGGAATTGAATATATTAATTTAAGAGATATTAAGGAAAAAAGATTGTTACTTTCTGTTATTTTTGTTGTTAGATGTGGAATTATGTTTGTGTGGCTATCTTCTTTTGGGTTTGTTGGAAGATTACTTTCTTGCTTTTTCTAGGGTGTAGTTTCCCTCCTTGTGATGGAGGTTTCCATCGATTATCCTTTGTAGGGAGGGATTTGTGGAAAGATATTGTGTAAATTTTGTTTTATCATGGAATATCTTGGTTTCTTCATCTATGGTAATTGAGAGTTTTGCTGGATATAGTAGCCTGGGCTGACATTTGTTTTCTCTTGAAAAGATATAAAATTCATAGAGAAGTTTGAGACCCCCATCTGAATTAAGGTTAGCAAGTTCATAGGCCTAGGTTCCAGAGACTGACAAAAGAAAGAACTAACCAGAAGGCAGGTCAGTTAGGTTGTTCTGGAAACTGGCTCACCACAGAGAATAGCAGAACTGAAAATACAGGTTGACTAAGTTACTCTGGGAAATGGCGGAACAAGATAATGACCAGGTTAAGGTCACATTCCTGAGAAAAATGCATACAGGATGTTTCCCACTCTCCACCCTAGTTTATGACTAGCTGAATTATGGGTGGAGAACATTCTACTATTTTTATGATATGGGTTGGGATTTTCCACTGTTCCCTTTTGGTTTCTCCCTTCACCCACCTGGTTTGTGGTTTTCTTCTTTAAATACCCCTTGCTCCTGAGCCTTGGGGTCTATACTCCTCTGCCCTTGCATGGGTTATGAGTCTTGGCCTCAGCGCTGAACCTACCTGAATAAACCTCTTGCTGTTGCATCAAGGCAGGTCTCTCATGGTCTTTTGAGTGGTCGCGATCTCCCGAGACTTGAGTGATGGTCTCAGCTTTGTGGGAGTCTTTCATTCTTAGGTTCTGTATGTTATCTGCCCAGATCTTCTAGCTTTCATAGTCTCTGGTGAGAAGTCACATGTAATTTTGATAAGTCTGCCTTTATATGTTACTTGACATTTTTCCCTCACTGCTTTTAATATTCTTTTTTTGCTTTGTGCATTTGGTGTTTTGACTATTATGTGATGGGAAGAATTTTTTCTGGTCCAGTCTATTTGGATTTCTGTGGGATTCTTGTTTGTATATAGGCATCTCTTCCTGAAGGTTAGGGAAGTTTTCTTCTATAATTTTTTGGAAGGTATTTACTGGCTCTTTAAGTTGGGAATCTTCACTCTCTTCTATACCTATTATCCTTAGGTTGGGTCTTCTCATTTTGTCCTGGATTTCCTGGATGTTTTGGGTTAGGAGCTTTTTACACTTTGAATTTTCTTTGACTGTTGTGTCAATGTTTTCTATGGTATCTTCTGCACCTGAGATTCTCTCTTCTATCTCTTGTATTCTGTTGGTGATGCTTGGTCTATGACTCCTGATCTCTTTTCTAGGCTTTCCATCTTCAGGATTGTCTCAGTTTGTGATTTTTTCATTATTTTTATTTCCACTTTTACATCCTGGATGGTTTTGTTCAATTCCTTTACATGTTTAGTTATGTTTTCTTGTAATTCTTTAAGGGATTTTTGTGTTTCCTCTTTAAGGGCTTCTACTTGTTTACCTGTGTTCTCCTGTATTTCTTTAAGGGAGTTATTTATGGCCTTCTTAAAGTCCTATATCATCATCATAAGATGTGATCTTAAATCAGAGTCTTGCTATTCTGGTGTGTTGGGATATCCAGGGTTCACTGTGGTAAGTGAACTGTGTTCTGATGATGCCAAGTAGCCTTGGTTTCTTTTGCTTATTTCTTGCCCTTGCCTCTTACCATCTGGATATCTCTGGTGTTAGCTAGTCTTGCTGTCTCTGACTGTTGCTTGTCACTCTTACAAGCCTGTGTTTCAGTACTCCTCGGAGACCAGTTCTCTCCAGGAGGAATTTGGGTATGGAGAACTGTAGCACAGGGTCAGCTCTAGAGTGCAGATGGAAACTGGAAGGTTCCTGTCTCCAGCTGTTTCTTCGTTCCTGTGTCCTGCTGGCTCTGGGCAAGTCCTTCTTTTGGGCCAGGAATTTGAGCAGAAATGGTGGTCTTCCCTGTGTGCCCAGGTGTGTCAACATTCCTGGGAGACCAGCTCTCTCCTGGTAGTATTTGGATATGAATAGCTGTGGCACAGGATCAGTTCCAGGTGCAGACAAAAACCCGAAGGCTTTCTCAAGCTTTTTATGTGAATCATGTGTATTTTCTTGAGAAGAAAGGGTTTGCGTTATTTTTCATTTTAAAATGTTATTACATTTATGTATTTATTTACTTATTCATTGTGTATGTGCATGGGTTCTCACTTATCATGATGTTTGTGTCAAGGCACTCATGTGGAGGTGAAAGAGCAGCTTGCAGTAGTAGATTTTTGCCTTCTATTTCTGTGGGTCCCAGAGGTCAGTCAGACTCAGGTCATCAGGCTTCAGAGCAAGCTCTTTTGCTCAGTGAGCCATTTCAGTCTGTGTTTTGAAAATTCTTTCATAGAACACCTCCTTTAAAAAATGTTCTCATTTATAGAACTATTCTAATACAAGAAGTTATAGGAAAACAGGATATTGGTAACAAGCTACATTGTGTTAGTGTATGATATTGTTAAACTGTAGATGATGGATGATACTGAAAAAAAGTAAATAGAATGAAAGAAATGATCCAACAAGTCAGCTAGAAATAAGGAAATACATAGGGAACTTGAAGAAGTAGATGTTTTAGTAGCATTTTCAGCATTTAATATGTGTAATGGTTTGCTCAGAGATACTAAATATAAATTTTTCTAAATATCCAGCCACCCATACTGAAAGGATATATTAGGAGAATGGATTTCAAACAATGAGGAAGAAAAGATGTTTGGTTTTCAGGAAAACAGACACTTATAATTGTGGCATTCAGGTGACAGAAAATATATACAAATTCACCCACTGTAACTACTGTACCAAACTTTTACAGTTTTGAATAAGAACAGAAATCATTGTTCTAGAGACACAAGATTTCTATGGTGTTGGAAGAATAGAGAATCTGGGCTCTATTTCTAAAAATACCCACATTCATGCCATTGAAGCCCCGTTCTTTATTTTGGACCTTCCTAGAATACCAGTTACAAGAGAATAGAGTGGAATAGAACGTTGTAAAGCCTCAATTAGAATTCCAAGAGGAATCTTTCAGAGACTCTGTAGTTTTTCAGTAATGTGACCAATACTTCTTGAACACATTTGAAAAACTCCCCAGTGTGCCACACTGTTGAGTTTCTAATTATTCCTCTAATTACTTCTCCTTGGCTTTGTCAGCACTTTCTCCTCTGTCAACCTTCGAGCATTAATTAGACTTCATAAGGATTAGGTTCTAAATTTTATTTCTAGGCAAACATCAATTCTCACTGTTTTAATTTAAAAAACCACCAATAGCATGTAATAAAAAAATTAGGTGTAGAAGAATATGTAATTTTGAGCTAATAATAAACATATAGTTAAATAAATATCAAATAACTTAAAGCATTGCCGGTATAAGTATGGTATGACCACAAGCTTCTTAGCATTAGGGAGGCCTTTACCTTGTCGAGACTGTGGCTAAATCATTACATTTAAATTTTTGTTTTAAAAACATGGAAGGTTTCATATCTACCCAGCTGCTTATGTTCTTCCTAGGCTTGCTGGGAAGTATTCTATCATTTCCTGGTGTTTCATTTTTCATTATCAATGATTATTTGCAAAAATATAGTTGATTATTTTATTTTTAAATTTTCTGAGTTAAAATTGTTAAAAATGTAGGAAGGGTTTTCACTAATTTAATAGTTTTATCTTATCAAAAGCAGTAATAAAATAACTTTTAGTCAAGCAGATGGTTTTGTGTAGTTGGTATCTCCAGTACTTTTAAAAACTAGGCATATGATGTATGATGTTGTCATCAATGACTTTTAAAAACAAAACATCATAGAAACTGTGTCTCTCATGCTCTATCTCAAATGGTGAAGTAACTGCTGGTAAAATTATCTCTGCACTGACCTTGTAATAATTCATTTCTTTACTGTAGATAGCTACAGTTTTATTCAAATGCTCTTTTAAAACTTTTTATTAATTCTTTCAAAGTTTCATTCAACATTTTTGACAGTATTTAAACTTTCCTTCCATAATTCCTCCAAGGTCTGTCTCCAGTACCCTATTCACAAAACTCTGTTTTCTTAAAAAAGACATCAAATCCAATTTGAGTTAACTAAACAGTCTTAGGTATATAGCTATCCAGTGTAGCACGGCAAACCTACCAAGGATCACAGTCTTAAAAAAAAAAAAAAACAAACAACACAGAGTCTCTCTTTGTTAGACACCATTATTTCCCTAAATCTACTCAACTAGGGTGGGAGGGACAGTGCTTATGGACTGATAGGATTAATATTGTGAACATGCAAAGTGTTCATTTCACCAAAAGTAATCTATTAATCTAGTGCAATCAAAATTACACTCCAATTCTTCACAGAAATTTAAAAAATCTTAAGTTTCATATAGAAACACAGATACACATACACTCACACACAACTCAAAATAGTTAAAAACAATAGAAAACTGCTGGAGTTACCATCAGATACAATATTTTAAAATAACAGACATAAAAACAGATATGTTGATCAGTGGATCAGAATTGTGTATATATATATACGCAAACTCATATTCCTGTAGCCAATTGAATTTTCATGAAGAGGCCAACAATACACAGAAAATTAGGAATAGTTCTACCTGAAGACTCAGTTATACCATTCCTGGGCATATACCCAAAAGATTTGCCACCATACCACAAGGACACATGCTCCACTGTGTTCATAGCAGCCATATTTGTAATAGCCAGAAGTTAGAAACAACTCAGATGTCCTTCAACTGAAGAACTGATACAGAAAATGACTTTCATTTGCACAATAAAATACTATTCAGCTATTAAAACAAGGACATCATGAATTTTGCAGGCAAATATGTGGAAGTAGAAAATATCATCATGAGTGTGAGGTAATCCAGACCCAAAAGGACATGCATGGTATATACTCACTGATAAGGGGATATTAGCCAAAAAGTACAGAATACCCAGAATACGACCCACAAACCTTCAGAAGTTTAACAAGAAGGCCCAAGTGAGGATGCTTGGATCCTTCTTATAAGGGGGAAGAAATTAATTATACAGGCAGAGGGAGGGCAGCAACTGGGTGGGAGGGGTATGGGGATGGGAAAGGGGGGCAGCATCAGGTATGGAGGGGGGACAAGCCCAGAGGTCCAGAAATGAGTGGAAATATGCAGCAACTGAGGCTGAGAGGTTGTGGGAACCCTCTTGAAAGCCCCAGAGACCTGAAATATAAGAGATTCCCAAGACCCAATGGGGGTGCTCTTAGCCAAAATGCCCAATAGTAGGTACAGGGAAATCAGAGTCTTCCTCCAGTAGATAGACAGGGCCCCAAGTGGAGGGATGAGTTTCCAACCCACAGTCAAAATTTCTGACCCAGAATTCTTTGTGTCTAAAAGAACTGCAGGGACAAAAATGAAGAAGAGGCTGAAGGATATGCAGTCCATTGACCAGCCCTACTTGGAATCCATCTCCTCTAGGGTCACCAAGGCCTGACAATATTACTGATACTATGATGTGCTTACAGACAGGAGCCTAGTATAGCTGGCTTCTGAGAGGCCCTTGCAGCAGGTGACTGAGCTAGAAGCAGAAACTTACACCCAAACATTGGACTGATGTTGGGAATCCCTATGGAAGAATTGGGGAAGCATTGAAAGAGATTAAAGAGAGGGCAACCCCATAGAAAGACCAGCAGCCTCAACTAACCCAGATCTCTGGAAGATCCCCAGAGATTTAGCCACCAACCAAAGAACATACATGGGCTGGTTCAAGACCTCCATCACATATGAAACAGAGGACTGACTGGTATAGCCTCGGTGGGAGAAGATGCACCTAATCCTGGAAAGACTTGAGGCCCCAAGGAAGGGAGATGCCAGGAGGGGTCAGGGAAAACACCCTCTTGGGGGAAAAGGGGAGGAGGAATGAGATGGAAGGGGTGACCAGGAGAGTCCAATGGATGGAATGTAAATAAATTAAATAATTTAATTTAAAAAAAAAAGAAAGAAAAAAGAAATTGACAAAGATATCAGAAGATGGAAAGATCTCTCAAGCTCACGGATCAGTAGGATTAACATAGAAAAAATGGTCATTTTACCAAAAGCAATTTACAAATTTAACACAATCTTCATCAAAATTGCAAAGCAATTCTTCACAGACCTTGAAAGAATAATAATCAGCTTCATATAGAAAAACAAATACCAGGATAGCTAAAACAATTCTGAACAATAAAAGAACTTCTGGAGGTATCACCATCCCCAAATCCAAGCCCTACTACAGAGCTATAATAATAAAACTGCATTATAAAAATGACAAGTTGATCAATCAAATCAAAATACAGACCCAGGTGTAAATCCATACACTCATGGACACTGATTTCTGATAATGAAGCTAGAGTTACACAATGGAAAAAATAAAGCATCTTCAGCAAATGGTGCTAGTTTAACTGCATGTGGGCATATAGAAGAAAGCAAATAGATTCATATCTATCACTCTGCACCAAACTCAAGTCCATGTAGATCAAAGCCCTCAAAACAAAATTGTATATACTGAATGTGATAGAAAACAGAAGTGGGGAACACCATTAAATGTACTGGCACAGAAGACAGCTTTCTGAACAGAACACCAATATAGCACAAGCACTAAGATAAAAAATTAGAACAATTCAATAGAACAAAACAGCAGCCTATAGAGTAGGAAAGTATTTTCAGTAACTCCTTATCTGATAGAGGGGGACTTTCCAGAATATATAAAGAACTCAAGAAACTAGACATTAATCAAACCAAATAATCCAATTTAAAAATGGGGTACACATCTCAACAGAGAATTCTCAACAGAAGAATCTGAAACTGCCTAGAAACACTTTTAAAAATGTTTAACATCTGTAGCCATCAGGAAAAAGCAAAGCAATATGACTCTGGGATTTCATCTATACCTGTCAGTGATTAAAATAAAAACACAAGTGACAGATCATGCTGGTGAGGATGTAGAGCAAGGGGATCACTTCTCTCTTGCTGGTAGGAGTAAAAACTTGTACAACCACTTTGAAAATCAATGTGTCAGCGTCTCAGAAAATTGGGAATTGATCTACCTCAAACCCCAGCTACCCACTCCTGGGCATATACTCCAAGGATGTTGTATCCCACTACAGGGTCACTTTCTCAGCTATGTCCATAGCAGCTTTATTCATATTAGCCAGAAACCGCAACCCCCCTACATGTCCCTCAACTGAAATATGATTAAACAAAATGTGATACATTTACCTGATTATTACTCAACTGTTAAAAAAAATAATAACATCATAAAATTTCCTAGAAATGGAACTAGAAAAAAATATTCCGGCATGAGGTAACGCTGACTGAGAAAGTCAAATATGGCATATTCTCACCTATATGTGGACATTAGCTGTAAAGGATAATAATGCTACAATCCACAGACTCAGAGAGGCTATGAAATTAAATACCAAGGAGCGCTCAAGGTGGGGTGACAGGCACATGAATCTCTCTGGATGAGGAAATAGAAATGATACTGTGGGTGGACTGGTGGCAGCTGGGGACTGAAACAGGAGGGATCAAGCGGGAGAAGAATGGAGGGAGAGAATACTGGGAGAGTCAACTGGAATTGGGAGGTATTTCAGAGCTAAAGCAGAAACCAAGTATGTTGGAAACTCCCAGGAATCTACAATGGTGACCCTACCTTAGACTCCTAGTAAAGGGGATATGGAACATCAACTGGCCATCTTATGTAACCAGACAAGGTTTCCAGTGGAGGGATTGGTACACCAAACCAGCCACAAAATCTTTTACCTATAATTCATCCTGCCTGCAAGATGTGCTAAGTTATAGGTGTCCCAAAAATTGTGGGAGTGACCAACCAATGACTGGTCCAACTTGAAACCCATGCCATTAGAGGAAGCCGATGGCTGATACTATATCAGCGGCCAGGAACCAGAGGCTGGATAACCCAGAGACCTAGGAGGTTAAAACCAAACATGACTGGCAAAACCAAACCAAACCAAACCAAAACAAGTTAATGAATGAAATGATTCTTAAAGATACCCTGCTATACTTGTAGATTGGAGCCTAACATAAAAGTTATAAGAGAGACTTCATCCAGCAATTAATTGAAATAGACTCAGAGACCACAGTCAAACATTAAGTGGAGCTTAGGGACACCTGTAGAAGAGTTAGGGAATGATTGTAGGATCCATAAGGGTCAAGGACACCACAAGAAAACCCACAGAATTAGTTATCAAGGCTCATAGGGGCACACAGAAAATGAACTGACAACATGAGAGCCTGCCTGGGTTTGACCTAGGCCCTCAGTGTATATGTTACAATTGTGTAGCTTGGTCTTCTTGTGGGACTTCTAATAGTGGGAATGAGGAATGTCTCTTACTCTTTTGCCTGTTTTGGGGGCCTGTTTCTCCTGCTTGGTTCCATGGCCCAACTTTAATATGAAGGGAGGTACCTAGTCTTATTGCAACTTTGATATATCATGTTTTGTTGATATCTCTGGGAGACCTGACCTTTTCTGAAGGGAAATAGAAAAGTAGTGGATCAAGGTGGATGAGAGATGATGGAGGACAAACTGTGGTTGGGCTGTAATATGTGGAGTAGTAAAACACTAGACTTTAAAAAAAGCAAATGATCAAAAAGGAAACCACAAAAGAAACTCATTACACTTTGAGATAAAACCAAAACAGAATAAATAAAAACTGAAAAAGAGTATAACAAAAATCATCAGTGGGGAAATTCTGAAAAGAAAATGCCTACATTAAAATGAAAAGAGAATAAATTGGCTTTCTTTTTTTCATGGCTGTGAGAAAAGCAATATGGTGAAGGTAATTTAAGATAAGGGTTTATGATTATATATGGAGGAGGGTACATTTCATCTCAGCAGGAATGTTATGGAGGAAATGTGTGGTCTATGAATATTAGTGCACAGTTCACCTTTTCATTCACTCTGGAACTCTAGCCTATGGGCTGGACCCACCCATGTTAAGGTAGGTCTTCCCACCTCAAATAACTCTAACTAGGAGCTTCCTCACAGACATTTTCCTTATTTCTTAGGTGATCCTAGATCCTGTCATGTTGGAAATCTTAAGCCTTCAAATGGCCCTTTTAAGATGTTAGAAAAGAAAGATAAGCTACAAGCAAAGTAGCTAGAATGAATAATATACTCTAATTGGATGACTGGCACAGAGTTCAATAAAATAGATATGAGACAACAAAAACGAAATTGATATTTTCAAGTCTCATCTCTATGTCAAAGGTAAAAGGAGAGATGATTCAAATTACTTGAATCAAGAAATGACAAAGTGAACACTGATGTCAACCTTATAGAAATAGAAAACACAGAATATTCTGAACCACTCCATGCCAGAATATGAGGCAGCCTAGATGGAAGAGAAAAATTCCTAGAATCCTGCAAACATCCAAAATTTACTCAACAAGACATATGAAAAAACCCACATCAAAGATGTTGAATCAAAAACCTTCCAACAATGACTTAAAAGTCTTTCAGAAACTTGAGTCTACTATTCAGAAACTAAAGCAAATGACATCACAGGAAAAGAAGAAAAAAAAATTCTACAAACTAAATTTTTTTTGTATGAAGATTGATTTAAATTTCTTTAGTAAGGCACTAGCATTCTAAATCCGGCAATATGTTAAAATTATTATATATCATGATTATATACAAATTACCCAGTAAGACATTAGTTGTTAATGTGCAGAAATTATCCAGTACGACAGGCCGTGTACTAGTATTACACTGGAAGCTCCAGTTGAAGAAGTTATACATAAAAGGAAGTAAAAGAAATCCAGATTGGAAATGAAAAAGAAAATCTATCAGTGATCTGATAATAAAAATTCTGTGGTCCCCAGAGGTTCTCTTCTAATATACCACATACAAGAGTGAGTTCAACAGAGGACTTTGGGAGAGTATACAAATATTCATAGCACAATCCAAAGTGACACCGAACCACCTAGAAACACTCAAAATACATGAATATGCAATTCACAGAACTAAATGTGAAAATAACTCTGTCAAGGTAAAGATTTTTTAAAAGATTTCTTTTGACTGTTGGTGTTCAGGAAATTTACTGAAGACCTGGGCGGTTGAATGCATTGTCATTCATAGGACACAAACATCTAACAGAGCAGAATATGCTTTCCTTTTAAATGTCTCTTAAGTATTCACTAATATTGGGTATCCAATAAGCTTTAATAAATTTAAATTTTGAATCAAAATTATAGTAGAAATTTTAAGCCTATCAATAAATGAACAGGCAAGTCACAATGGCAGCAATTGCAACTCTTTATTTACACTAATCATTTCAGACTACAGACCTGTATTTGTAGTGGATAAAATATTGCTATCTCAGATATATAATATCTCTGTATATAAAAGGGCAAAACATGTAATTGCATATTTTATAAAAGGATTAGAAAAGATGTCATCAATATTAGTTATAAGAAATCTACAATTGAGACACCATAAATAAGGGTATCAGATGAAAAGTTTGACACTATTAGGTATTGATAAGGATTCAGAGCAACTTGAACTCTCTGGGGGAGTTAGTTTAGTGGGAATGCAATATGATAAAACTTTGGATTACTCACTGGGAAAGTCTAACAACGTTACTTCCTACTCTCACTTTCTCCCACCTTCTCACTCTTAATGATCTAACATAAATAAATTATATATCCTCAAAACACATTATAGAGCAGCTTTAGTTATTAAAAATCTCCAAACTGAAAAGAAACAGCACAAATTCCCACCAGCAGAAGAATGAGTAAGAATAAGATATGACTCATCAACAAATAGGAACAAAGTGATTACATTAACATAGGATAAAGAGTAGGGCGGAAGGGGGAGTTGGTGGGTGCTAGTTTTATGGATGCTCAGGCACATTTGTGGAGTGATAAATTTTATAACAGTAAACATTTGTGTTACCTAGATCTGTAGGTCTGTCAAAATTAAGTGGAATTTGTTTAGAAAATTACTATAGATCTCCATAAATAATAAAAAAAATGAACCTGTTCCTGGAAAAAGGGAAATAAAAATACATGAAACCTTCCTTTTCTCCTAAAACGGGTTTCTCTCTTGTCTTTGGGGTTTCAATAGAAACTGAATGAAGAATGCAAAACTCTTGGTGAGGGAAAGTAGTTCTATGAAGCAAATTAGAGAACAATGTACAGACTGGGCACTCTTGTGGGTACTTCATCAATAATAGAAGTCTGAGTTCTCTCAATCTTCTCCATTTTTTCTAAAAATGCAATGGTATCAGGGTGCAGGTATTTGCTCCCAACTCCTGCAGAGGCCAGTAGCCTCTCATTTCTGTCGTCACAGTTACTGATTGGTGAGCAAAATTGAAGACTGTTCAAGAGCTCTCTGACTCCCACCTGCCGATCTTCAGTAGGAGAATCATCGCTCAAATTACTTTTCTTAGCAGAGGAGCTATGCTACTTTTGCCCATGTTGATACTGTTTCTGTAGAATTGTCCATTTTTTCAAAGGGATTGAAATAATCTTCAATATTCTATGAGAATTAATAATTGATCCAGCATCTTTTATTAAAACAGTGCTTAGTATAGCTGAGAGTTTTGTCCTGGTTAGAGAATCTGTTGGGGCATAGCCCTGCCTTCGCCATACATACATGCCAGCTGATGATTCAACCTTGCACTTGAGTGCTGGGAAACCTACCTTCCCTTGATATTTTCAGTTCAATTTGTACTTTTCAGGAAGTTATTATTTTTTATTTGATTGTAATGATCGGTGTAGTGGTTCAAGTGAAAATGTCACCCATAGGAAGATATACTGAAAAATTTGGTCCCCAATTGGTGGTGCTGTTTAGGAAGATTATCAAACCGTTTGGAGGTGGAGCTTTGAATGAAGGTAGCACATTTCTAGGGGAGCTTTGGTATTCATAACCTTACCCACCTCTTTTTCTTACTCTTTGCTTTTTGAATGGACAAAAATGTGATCAAGTGATTTCCTGCTTTTCTGCTATACCATGTCTTTACTGCCAAGATATTCTTAACCCTCTGGAATCTTAAGCCAAAAACAAACAAACAAAAACAAACCCTCTATCTTTGAGTTGCTTTTTGTTGTGGTATTTTATTATACAATAAATCCTAATTAATATAATCAGTAAAATAGAAAACTACCATATCCAATAATATAATAAATAATATAGGCAATAAAATGCAGTTTTTCTACTTTCATAGGTTTTCCACTCACATTTTATTGTATTTATGCAAAAGAATAGCTTCCTCCATGCCAGCAGTCTTTACAGATTTTTTTTCTAGCATCCTCTCTATTTATCCATTTCTCAATGTCTGGGTGGCAAATTTGTAATAGTCAGTGATGTGAAACACTGCATTATAATAGGCCTGCTATGCCTTCACAGTCCTAGAATAAAAGCCAGAATTCTAAGACTTCTAAGAAAAGATGTGATAATGCCTTTATCACCTGGGTTAAAGAGCATTTCAGGAGATGGTACCCTTTCTTTTATAACATGTAGACTAGAAAGACATCCTCTACCTTGCCATCTCTGTACAAAGATGCATCATGACACAGGAATCACTATTTTAGTTTGAAAACAAAGCTCTTGTTCATTATCCCTCCATGTTCTTTCTGTGGAGCCCCACTCATAATTGGGGTGACATACAGATGTATGTCAGATGGATTGCCCATTCCAATGTCCACAATGATTAATTCAGGAGTGTACAGATGACCTAAGTGAAAGCTCTCATATCACAGTAAACCTCAAATGCAAAACTTCAGAAAAAGGATCCTGTCTATAGACTATACATCTTTTTTCACGCAGTGTGATTGGGCTTTGCTGTGGTTTGAATGAGAAATGCCCATCATAGGTTCATGTATTTGAACACTTTGCCCCACTTGTTAGTCCTATTTTCAAAGGCTATGGAATGTTTAGGAGCTCCAGCCTTGTTGGAGGAAGTAAGTTTCTGGGGTTTTTGGAGAGTTTATGGGCTTACCTGCCCCTGCCTTCCTCTACCCATCCTCCTTCCCATCCCTCCATCTCTCCTACCCTCTATCTCTTACCTCTCTGTTTCCTTTCCTACTTTTCTTTCTCTCTTTCCTATGTGTGGAGGGAAATGTGATTAGTTTCCTATTTCTGTTAGGATGCCATACCTTACCTACCATTACGGAAACTCTCTCTGGAACCAGAAGCCAAAATAACCCCCTTTTTCTTAAGTTACTTTTGGTGAGTGTGGTAGTTTGAATATGCCTAGCCCTGGGAGTGACACTCTTTGGAGGTATGACCTTCTTGGAGTAGGTGTGCGACTGTGAGCTTTAGCTTTAAAACTCCCTATCTAAGCTGCCTGGAAGCCAGTCTTTATTATTTCCTTCAGATGAATATGCAGGAGTCTCAGCTCCTCCTACACTGTGCCTGCTAGATGCTCCATGCACCTGCCTTGACGACAGTGTACTAAAACTCTGAACCTTTAAACTAGCACCAGTTAAATGTTGTCTTTATAAGAGTTGCTTTGTTCATGGAGTTTGTTCACGGCATTAAAACCCTAAGACAGTGTCACTAGTACAATTGGAAGTCCCATAAACTCTTACAGCCATTTACATTAATGAGGGGAAATTTTTTTTTTTTTTGGTTATAGCTAAGACCTAAAGAAGCAAAACTAAGAGAGATAAAGAATGCAGTTAATCTGATTTTCCCTTCTGTGCTCAGCTAAGCACAGCTTTGAGCTAATCAGTTGTAAAGGGTATTCTACCCTTTACTTGATTCTGATTTGAGTTTTCTACATATTTAAAAGAATCTTCACTGCTTCAGAGAATATTACATATGACAGACTTAGTAAGACATTCTACTGTAACAGTGTCTGGAAAGAACTTTATGATACATGCCATGCAGTAAAATGAGAAAGAATGTGGCACCTCAAGCATCCAGCACTGCCATTACCAACCTTTATTTTTAACATTTTATTACCATTTAAGTTCTTTGTGTTGTTGTTTTTCTATACATTGTGAAAATACATGTCAGAATCAGTGAAACTTCAAACTTATTATGGAGCCTATTTATCCAATTACTTTGTAAACTTTGCTTAATCACATGCCATGTTCACATTCACTAAAGTGTAATTAAAGTGACAAGATTAACAAAAATGTTTCTTTCCGTCTTGCAGGTGCCCTTTATTCAGATTAGAGTTTCATTATAATGACTAAAGGAAACATGATAATATTAATGTGTAAATTTTGACACTTGGGCTGGAGAGATGGCTCAGTGGTTAAGAGCACTGATTGCTCTTCCAGAGGTCCTGAGTTCAATTCCCAGCAACCACATGGTGGTTCACAACCATCTGTAATGGGATCTGACGCCCTCTTCTGGTGTGTCTGATCACAGCAACTGTGTACTCACATTCATAAAATAAATAAATCTTTTTAAAACATTTTTTTTTGACATTTAATATGCTCAACGTGCCCCTTTGGAGACTTTAAACCAAGAATTGGCTCTTCGTTTTATTTATTTGAAGTGAAGACACAAAAGACTTAACTAGTAAAAGAGGGGGGAAGATGACATTGACTTTTATGGCCCCATTTATCAAGAGGTCTCAAGAGTAAAGAAGGATCCAGGAGAGAGTGAGAATTAGTACTTACATGGTCTTTTAAAGAAAGCCAAAATTTAAAACTTGGATGGCTGTCATATTTTGAGATTGAAAGAGTGATCCATCTGTTGTTTTCAAAGCTGATTATAAAATACACCTACATCGCTATGACCCTGGACAAATGAGATCTGATTTCTTTGGTGAAGTATTTTTTCAAAGCTTCACAGTTGATTTCAGTATGCAGACAGAATTGAAGGCAGTTGACACAGGCATGGCAGAGTGACAAGTTTTTATGTGACTTTCCATGTTTCCAATTATTAATTCACCTATTAATTCCTGAACTTGGTAGTTCTTCTTAGCAGTGCTCTCATTCATCATCCCATTTTTCAGTGAGTATTTGACTTTTGCAGCTGTCGTTTATATCTTCATTGATCTGTCCACACATTGGCCACCTAGTCAGGGATCAACATCTAAATATTTGGGCAGACCCAAACTCTGCACTTCCAAAAATATAAACATGAACCCAACACAGTAACTTGTTATCTAACTAGTCATCAGGTAGGCGTGGCAGGGTTGTTAGACTGTGTTATGTGTCATTATTTCTTTATTAACAGATATTATTACAAAAATTTGCTCATTGGCTGAAGGCATGGAAACACTTCCTTTAGTGGCATTTGCACAAAATGACAATGCCTGGGTCTGTTACACAGCTCAAGATCTGAAAATCCTAAACTTAAATTTGCAGGAGTTGAACACAACTGAGGAAAATAAATAAATGATGTTACTTATCATGCCATTCCCAACTTGCACCAAATAAAGCCCATTTTAGATATTTTCAGTTGAAAGACCCAGAAACATCTTCTAAGCAACTTTGACTCAAAACCAAAAAGATTTCTTATCTACTTCTAATTTCTAATATCTGTATAGGTAATTTTCTAATACCCATAAAAGGCTCGTCCATATAGTCTTTACTCAGTTAAAATCTTTCCAACCTCCTATCTCATCAAATAGGGCCAAAAGTTGAGTTAACACATTTGCTTTGGCTCTTGTGTATTAGTTTGCAGTGGTTCACTCAGGTGATTGTAGCTATTACTCAGAGTCCAAGACTGCTGCTTGGAATGAGAGTGGGGTGAGGACTGCGTGTTCCTGGATGTGCTAGTGTGATCCTTGTCACTAGCTGATTCTCAGATTGCTAAGGGAGCATTATTCCCAAGGAGATAGCACACATTTGAAAATGATATTTGCATTTAATTTAGAAAGTTGTCAGACTTCATCACAGGTGCCTCATGTCTGGGCTGTACCAATGTCACACAGTCTTGAATTCCTGTGACTCCTTGCTTTCACTTGTGATTTCTAGAGACAAATCTTTCCAGATGAGTTATGGGAGATATCTATCTGAGGCTCTCTCAGTCTCTCTCTCTCTCTCTCTCTCTCTCTCTCTCTCTCTCTCATTCACTCTCTCTCTCTCTCTTTCTCTCTCTGTATTGTCAATAAATGAATATGTATGTACATGTGCATTGGTCAGAGAGTGATGTTGACAGCTGGTTGTGGGACAGAGTCTCCCTCTGAATTCAGGGCTTAGTAATTCAGGAACTCTGGAAAGACAGTCAACTACAGGGATGCCACTATCTCTGCCTTCCTGATCTAGGATTACAAGCGCTCACCTCCACACTTAGCTTTTTCTGTGTGTACTGGTGATCTGAACTCAAGCAAAATATGTTAACTCAATTTTTGGCTGTATTTGATAAGATAGAAGGTTGGAAAGGCTTTAACTCAATAATGACTATATAAATCAACCTTTATGACTATTAGAAAGCTATCTAGAAGTAGATACAAGACCTAGAACAAAGTCAAAATTGCCTACAAAATTTTCTGAATCTTTCAAGTGAAAATAACCAAAGGGCTTTAGTTGCTCAGTAGGAACAAAAGGCAGTTTATTGAGTGAGGCCTCTCCAGGCCACTCTGTTCTGGACAGCCTAAGTTCTTCAAAATTCACTTAATTTATTCAACATATGAAAGTCAATAATTCATAAGTGTATTTATTAAATTATATATAGCATTAGCATAATATAAGTACATGTACATTTTCTTCAAATAGAAAAAAAAAAGGAGTGGGAAATGCAAATGTTACTGTTTTGTTTTCATTAATAGTCTCACTCTACAGAAGATAACCAGTGTTGCTTTTTTAAGTACTACTATCAGACATCTTATATAGGGATAACCTTGTAGCCTAGATTTCTTCAATAGAGTGAAAGAAGACAGTGAGAGATTATCTGATAGTCTCTATTTCCAAGTGAACAACCAGTTGCAACTTGGGATGTCTCTGGGGCAGAGCTTTTGCCTAGTATATGCAAAGTCCTGGGATTTTATCTCTGAGACTTTTGGAGTGATGATGAGGTATGTTATCCAACAAAGTAAAGATCTTCTAAACTTTTAGATTTTCAGAGTGAACAATTTTGTTTGTTGGGTAATATGTCTTGAATCCACTTCAGGGTAATATGGCAGAGGATCTGATACATATTCTGTAAAATACTGTTTAACCTTTCCCTTGCAATATCCATATTCCCAGTATGACTGGAAGACACAGGTATTGCTGACAATATGAAATGGTACCTAACAGGAAATTAACATGCTTTGTGTGCTTGTGAATGTCTATCTACTGGTTTGTGAAGATTTATGTACTCAATAATTATTAGTATTTTAATTCATTGCTGCAAAGTTACTTTGACAGATCAGGTACAGTTTTCTATTTCATGCAGTTTTCAATTATCATCATTGGTTGCCAGAAAAATTACAGCCAACCTTGAGAAAGTTACTCAAAGCCAAGTACTTTTTAAAACAAACATTATAATTCTTCAAATGTTTACAGCAAAAATTATATTTATTTTAGTATGTAGGTATCGTCATTAGTTTGCTCTACTGAGTGAAGGGTATCAATGTCTCCACAAGCAAGAATGGTGGCCTAAGGGGAAGGTATTAAATTCTCTTGCATAAAAGAAAAACTCAGAGAAATCTGTCCTTTTGAAGGACTTATATATAAAGCTAACCAAGAGAGTTGATTACTGGAGAGAGACATAGTTATTGTGCTTGCCTACCTACATATACATATATGTGAACTTCTGGGAATACAATGCCTTAGAAGCAAATGGCTGAAACTAGGAAGATCTGATCCAATGAGGACATTAAGAAAAGGAGAAATGAAGAAAACAGACCTTGATGATGCCAGGCATGTCTGAGAGGCTTTTAGAGTTAATTTTTCATGGTCTGAATGGCAGGTTATAGTTGTAACATTAGGAGAACTGCCTGAGGTCCCAGTTTGGATGTTGTGATATTTGCTGGTGCAGATTATTGTGTTGTAGACACTGAGAACATTGTTCATCTAGTGAGACAGTCTTTAGAAATAAAAGCCATACTTGCAATGAGGTTTCATATGGAGCAAATCAAGATTCACTCCTAGAGTTGGTGAAGGTAGTTTAGTACAAACTCTTGTGAGTTATTCTGGAATTTGATGAAAAATATGAGGATAATGAAGCTTGTTTACTGACTGCGTTCTGGTATTCCCTCTATATACATGAAGCAACTGATACATAGGTTTCTTTAAACTTTAAAAAAACCACAGTTATCTGGACTAAAATGGACATACCATAAAGAAACCAGGATTCAAAGGCCTTTTCAGAGCCTATTTGCATAAAAATGTGAGGTCTTTGTGTTCTTCTACTAGGAATTATACATAAAATAGCAGGTTATAAAAATGTAACAATCTATTTGAAATATTTTGATTACCTATTTTTCAAAAGCTTCCTCTTTTTGTTCCCTTTAAACACAAGATGTACTTCCCTTTGTCTCCTAGGCTTAAAGGCTAGCCTCTGAGTGATTAAATTGCTCAGAAATGAGAATTTGTGATTAACACAGGTGCATTTATGTGAGATGTTATAATTTGTAGTTTGGGAAATAGAATGTCTTGAATTTTTATTTATTCAGAATCCTGGGTATGTTAAAGAGAGAGTTCTCCTCTACTTCTAATGGACAGTGTGTTTAAGCCTTCCTTTCCAAACTTGTTTAATGGGTTGAGAGAAGTAAGTTTTTCTCTTTATGATTTCAATAATAATGTTTGCTCCAAGGCAAATAACCATAAGAAAGAAGTAGGTAAGAATTGGCAGGCTTAGAATCTGTGGAATAAACAATGTAATATTTGACAGTCTTCTTTATTCCTGTGTCATGCTTAACAAGTGCTGTGACTGTCAACATTGTTCTTGGTGTGTCTGATCACAGTAAACATTCAAACCATTTGTTTGACAATAATAATAAAAGCATACTAATGAAATGCACTGATACATGTTAATTGTTTCCTGTTATTAATTCAAAAACAAAATAATTAGCACTGACAGGAGAAGTTCTGCAATGCAAGTTATTCCAAACTAATTTATTTACTATCAGGAAAAGGCCATATAGGTACCTAAGCCCAGGGATTATACTTTTGAGAGTCTAACTTAAGAAAGTAATTATAATAGACTAAGTACTGCAAAATATACATAAGCATATATAGGTTGTGATATTTCTTTTTTTTATTATATTTTTATTTTTACTTTTAATAATAAAGTTTATTTTTGATGATTTTATAGATATCTAATGTAGATTGATTACTCTGGCCCACCCTCTCCCATCTCCTTCCATTTTGGGCCACCTTCTCCTTCTCCTTTCTTTTTTTTAATTTTTAGGTGAGACATTTTATTTTGCTTGGTAATGCTCAATAACAAGATGCCCATACAATCAGAAGTGTAACTCAATACCCAACTTAGATATACCAACTACCTTTGGCAGAGACATGTGAACATCCGCCTCCATGTTTTTTCTCTCTCTCTCTTGTCTCCTAGCTCCTCCTCTCCTTCTCCTCCTCTCTCCTTACTCATCCAACCTTAGTTCTTCCTACATAATATCACCCTGGCTGTTATAATAAAAAAAAATCTTTTCTCTCAAAATACAATTAGAGCATAACTATACCAATTTGTATCAGTAAGGCACAAGATAGACCTAATACCCAGTCCATCATTTTGTTGACTAAACAGATCCTCTGTCATCTCTCCTAACTAAAAGACTTAGTTCTGAACCTGGCTTTTTTCTTGGCTTTAGAATGAATGTCAGCTGAAATCCATCCTCTCAAATCTTTTCTCTCAAAATAAATAGCTGGGATTAGCTATGAGACTATAAGTCTTCAACACCGTCAGAAATCCAGAATGACTGAATTAATTGAAATTATGGGAAGCATAAAGCATAGCTTCTAAAACTTAGCCAATTTATAGAGACCACTGAACACCTGGACAGTCCCTATACTACAAAACGTTGAAGTATCCGATCTTCAGCTTTCTGGTCCAGGATCATCTGACAGACCTAGTAATGCAGAATTATTAAGGGCTGATTACTCTGTCTTGGCAGATATAATCAGTTGACTATTCCACAAGTGTGTCCTTTTCTGGACAGTAATTTGTCTGTAGATGAAATGAGGCAATTCTTGCCTAGTGACTGTCTCACCACAGTCACTCCAAAGATGCTCAATTTCTTCTTAGAATCCAAGACAGGGAAGCTGTCAGGAGCCGACAAGTCTCTTATCAAAATGAACCTTAATACAGAAATGTTTGTAACGTTAATTCTGTGGACTTCTGATGTTTGGAAAACCAACTATCCATGTAAGGCAATCTGGACTGCTGTCTGTTAACTCCTGTCAGCTATTTCGAATTAAAATATAGAAAACACCCTAACAATAAACTCAGAGCCATGAATTTGCTATAGGCCCTTAACTCATAGGCTAACCATCTCAAATCAGTTAAAAAAGTTAAAGAAGGACTGGGTCTAAGCCTTGTATTACTAAATGAGTTATATAGGAACAATGTCTATGAGAGTAACAATATTAATCTCACTTTTATATCAATAAGAAACTCGTACCAATGAAAACCTTAAATTTGAAATCAACGTAAATTTTGTACCATTTAAGAAATTATAACTTCAGCTTAATAACAATTATACAGATTTCTACAATAGGTTATGGCTATACAATAAATCCTAGCTATTGGTCCCTGTTCCAATAAAACCACTACTTTTCCCTAGAAAGACAGCCCAATATTAACCATCTAAGTCCCCAAGCCCAGGGAATAGGGGCACCGACTCTTCATTAACTTCTTCAAGCTGATTATGAGTGTTGAGATATTAGAAGAGGGGTGGGGGAAGAGTAAATTGATAAGCCTCTTGTCTGTGTCTTCACTGCATCCAGCTGAAATTTGAGGACATCAGAGGTTTGATCAGGTCTGCTAGGCTTGCTTGATGAGTAGATACACCAAGGCTGTGTATTCTAAGATACTGCCCAGGTTAGAGCTCCTGGGAGGCCTGCTTCCTCTGGGTTTTGTAAGGTTGTGTGCAGAGTTGCCACCCGGGATCTGTTCAGTGCTCGGGCCCAGATCGGAAGGGTTATGATATTTCTAATGGCTAAACGTTATAAAATGCTTTTAGTGACTGTAGCAAATATTTCAAATTCATTGTTCAGCTTGATTTTTATCAAGAATTTTCAGAAATATTAAATGTTAGTTTTCTCCTTCATTGATTTTTTTTCTTCTCATTTTTATCTTTCTTTCTTATTTATTTATTTACTTACTTACTTACTTATTTAATTTATTTATTTTATTCTTTAATCATTTTTTACAGTCCAGACTTTATTCGCCTCCTGGTCCACACTCCGACTGTTCTACATCACACATCTCCTCCCCTCCACCCGCTCCCCATCTCCAGGAGGATGTACCCACCCCCACCACACCAGACCTCCCCACTCACTGGGGCCTCAAGTTCCTCAAGGGTTAGGTGCATCTTTCTGACTGAACCCAGATCTGCCAGTCCTCTGCTGTATATGTATTGAGGGCCTCACATTAGCTGCTGTATCCTGCCTGGTTGGTGGCTCAGTGTCTGAGAGATCCCAGGGGCCAGGATAGTTGAGACTGCTGGTCTTCCTATATGGTTGCCCTCCTCCTTAGCTTCTTCCACCTTTTCCCTAATTCGACTACAGGGATGATCAGCTTCTGTCCATTGGTTTGGGTGTAAATACCTGCATCTGACTCTTTCAGCTGCTTGTTTGGCTTTTTGATTGGGTAGTTATGATAGGCTTCTGTTTTGTAAGCACACCATAGCATCAGTAATAGTTTTAGACCTTGGGGCCATCCCCTGAGCTGGAACCCTATTTGGGACTGTCAGTGGACCTCCTTTTTCTCAGGCTCTTCTCTATTTTTGTTCCTGCAGTTCTTTCAGACTGGAAGAATTCTGGGTCAGAGTTTTGGACTGTGGGATGGCAACCCCATCCCTCACTTGATGCCCTGTCTTTCTACTGGTGGTAGACTCTACAATCTTTCTCTCCACACTGTAGGGCATTTCATCTAAGATCCCTCCTTTTGAAAGTCCTGAGAGTCTTGGGCATATATCATTCATTGATTTAAACTTGGTTGTAATAAGAATACAACAGGATTAATTAATCTGTAATTTTATAACTAAAATTGATGAGGTGACTATTAAAACTTAAGTTTATATATATTTTTCTATGTTATATTTTATATATTATATATATTTATATGTTCTTTATTTTAGCCATTTTGAAAGGTTTAAGGTTAGAAATTAAAACTATATAATGTTTGTGATATGCTGCTACTGCTTTTATTTTTCCTCCTTCTGCTCCTCTTCTCCCAACCCTTCTTCTGTGCATTAAGATTAAATGATTAAATCCAGGCATATATATATATATATAATATATATATATATATATATATATATATTAGATAAGTACTCTACACTGAGCCATATTCCAAACCAAAAAATATAATTTCATGTATTTTAATGTATTCTAATTAATAAGTAAAGTTTGTATATACTTATGTATAAACACATAAGGTTTTGTTATAGTTGTACATAGTATAAGGGACATGCATTATTATGATAACTTTATGGAAGGGTCACTTGAAATCTAAAACAGTAATTCTCAAGTTTACAATATGTTGCTATTAACTACAGTTGCCAAAATAAACAATATATCTCTTAAATTTATCTCTTCTGCATAGGTAAAATTGCATTGTTTGAGCATGATGTGGAGTCCTCCCATGCCCAATCTCTAGCCAACACAGCTTCCCTCTGTTTTTAGGTTAAACTTTTCATATTCTGCATAGAAGTGGGGTTACATGGAATTTGTTTTTATGAGCCTGCTTATTTCACTTAGCATTATATCCTTTGGGTCCAGTGATGTGGACCCAAAGAAACCTCCAAACTGTTTTTCACAATGGCCATGCTAATTAACATCTCCTTTATCCGTGACCATGGGTTTTTCTTTTCATTCTCAGTAACATCTGTAATATTTTACTGTTTTAACAAATCCATATTAACTGGTATAGGTGGTAACTCATTGTGACTTTAATGTTTGCTTCTCAGACGGCTAGTGACATTGAGCCTTTTTTCATTTACCCACTGGCCATTCAGTGTCTTCTTTGAAGGGGTGTCTATTAGGATCCTTAGCCATTTTGAAATTGGGTTATTTATTTTATTGTTGGTTAGAATTCTGTGTATCTTTTGGATACTAATCTGTTATGAGGTGTTTGGATCTTAAGATATCATCTTGAGCTCAGGTTTTGTCTTCTTTCTGTTGGCCTTTCCAGTTGTGTTACATATTCATGGGATGCACTTTATTTCCCAGAAACATCATTATTTAAACCAGCAGAAATGAGCATTTTTCTATTTACTTCTAGATATTTTGTAGTTAATAGCTGTATTTGGGTTTTATTGTGATGAGACACAGTGACCACAGAAACTCCTATGAAGAAATACATTAAATTGGGAGTGGCTTACAGTTCAGGTTTGGTTCATTGTTGTCATGGGAAGCACGATGGCATGCAGGCAGACATGGTGCTGGAATGATAGCTGAGCTATACACCTGGATCTGAAGGCAGCAGGAAAAGAGAGTGACGCTTGGACTGGCTTGAGCATTTGAAACCTCATATCTCATCCCCCCAGTGACACACTTCCTCTAACAAGACCATACCTCCTCCAACAAAGCCACATTTCCTAGTAGTGCCAGTTTCTATGAGCCTATAGGGCCATTCTTATTCAGAATACCACAAAAGCCTCGTGTTTAGGTCTGAAACTCACTGTTTAATTAATTCTTTGAGATAACCTAATTTCATTTTGTACCTGTACATCCAATTTCCTCAACATCATTATTAGAGAGACTGTTTTTCTCTTTTGCACATTGACTTTTGTTGATAATGCAGTGGCTATAAATGTCTGCATCTTTTATCTTGTACTTAATTTTGTTTCATTGGATATTATGCTCTTTATTCAAGTAATATTTTGACATTACAGCATTGTAATACATTTTGTTACAAAAATGTGATGCTTCTAATTTTGCTATTTTTGTTCAAGATTGCTGTAATTAGTTAAGATAATATTTACTTCTATGTGTATGTTGGAATTGTTTTATTTTTATGTTTTTTGTAGAAAACACCATGAGAACTGTTATATAATTATGTAAACATTGCTGTCATTGGCTTTAGACTGAGTTGCCCCTGGGATCTGTTTGTTGTGGTAGACAGTGGCAGCACAGCTGGCTCCTTCCCTCCAGAACTGACTCTTGTCTGCTGACCTATCTTTGTTGTCTAATGTGTTTTCTATCTGACAATGAGATGCTGTGATCCTGCATCTGCTGGTTAGGATCTTTTCCTTCTGATTGCTATCAGCAGGCTCAGATCTGCAACACTCTCCACTGTCAGCTCAGCCTGCAGATGGCTGCTATCTTGAGAGTCGAAAGAACACTCTTGCCTTCTCAATCATGGACTTCCTTAACATTTTAGTAAATTGGTTGTTTTTAGATTTTCTGAAAGACAATTTTAGCTAGTGGGGCTTTTGGTTTTCATAATTCTATTCTCCTAAGAGCTACCCAATAAATTTTTAATCCCCTCCTCTAAGGCTTGCCTCAACCTTTCTAGCTACCTTGTTGCTACATGTGTGGTATTGCTATCTCCAAATTTCAAATCATCTCAAGAAGACATCAGAGATAGAATAGAATTTGCTATATGTTAAATTTGCTGTAATTGAAAGGAACTACATTTGATCAACTGTTTTACTTAGTTATTATTCATTCATGATGAAGTATCCCGACGATCTGACCCTGAGACTCCTCTTGTTTCCCTTGGTAAATATTGATAGAGTCTAGGTCCTTTAACACGTTTCTTGTTTCTTCCTTTGCATGCCCAACTCTGCTGAGTAGGACATGTTGTAACTATTTATTTGTTTATAGTGCTACTGAGTCCTATTTGAAAATTACAACTGAAGCAATATGTAAAGCTATCTGCCTCTCCACAGTTTAGCAACATATCCACTCTACAGTTTATGCATTGTGTGACAGAGGTCTTCAAGAGTGGATCAAAATGAATCTGAGAGGAACAACTGACTTTGTATTCTTCTTAGGGAAGTACGGAAAATTTCACAATATTAACTTATCTAATCCATGTGATGTCATTCAATTTATTTACAGCTTGTCAATCTCTTTATTCAATATGTATAAATTTTATAAGACAGATATGCCTTCTTAGATAAATATATTATTATGAATGGATCGAACTCTTAATTTCTTTCTTAGACAGTTAATTTTTACTTCATAGAAATGGAAGTGCTTTGTGTTATTTTCATAATCTACAATGAAACAAGCTTATACATTATAAAGCAGGCAGTCATAACTACAACTCGGGACCCTCTTCATCTCCCTTTAGCTACCCATTCACAGTAGGGCCATTCAATATTTCTCCACTATGAGTAATTCACTGTAAGGTATTTCCTTATGAAAGGAGAGATAATCAAGATTGAAGTGAATGTGCTGTGAAGATCAGTTTGTCCTCGAAGTCATCTATCAGTAGGAAACTCCTATTTACCGTCTCATGTGTATGCATGATGGAGTATATGTTTGTTGCAAATTACAGGACTTATGGCCCATGTATTTACATAGGCAAATCCTACAAGGTTATGTAGCAGCTCATCTGTCAATTAAGATAAGAAGCTATCCCATTCTTTCTCTCAGGAACAGCTCCTTCTCTCTGTTAATATATAGAAAGAACCCAGAAACAAACTCAGGCCTCTGGGGCACATACATTTGCTTTAGTCTTGTCCTTCTGTGGAGTACATCCTATGTATTTACTCTCACTTTTAGTAAATTTATACTTTTACTATCATTATTGCATGCTATTCAATTCCTTGTTAGAGGTACAGAGAATCTGTATATTAGTCATAGAACACCCCAGGACTCCCTCGATTAATTATTTTATTGGTGGAGGATTTTTTTGTTAGATATAGGATCATATCCTTTATACTTTTTAAAAGTTTTTATTTTAGAAAGTGTGTGTGTGTGTGTGTGTGTGTGTGTGTGTGATATGTGTATGCATTTTCAGATGTGTGAGCCAGAAAACAATTTGGATGTCTGTCTTGGACTTCTGTCTTGTGAGAGAAGATTGTTGCTATACATAACTCTGTAGTCAGGGTAGCAAGGTCTCATGATTTCAGGCTTTTTCTTTCCCTACCTCCTATCTTGTTATAGGAAAATTGAGATTATAGACACATGCTACTAGAACCTGCTTTGCATGACATCTTGGGGTTTTAATCCAGCCCCTTGCGATTGCATGGCTATTGCCTAACCTGCAGAACCATCTTCTGTACCATCATTTTCTTTCCAACTTGGATGCTGTTTGTGTGTTTGATTTCCCTAATTGTGGTGGCCATATTTCTAGTTCTACATTGAATTGTGGTGACACAAGTAGGCATCCTTGTCTTGTTCCAGCTCCTAGAGAAAAACTTTCAGCATTCATTGTGAATACTGAGATATATTCCTTTGTATCTAATTTATCCACAGCTTCCATTATTTAAAGGGATTGCCTGAGCTGATATTTTTCATTTACACTATTGAGAATAAACATGGAAGCAAATTTATTATATTCTTAATTTGCCAAGAGATTTTTTTTTCATCATGGAAGAGTATTAGATGTTAAAATGTATTTTTGGACATACTATGGTGTTTGTATGTGTTTATATTTCATCCTACAATATGGTGTATCACATTTATAAATTGACATGTATTGAATCATTCTTGTGCCCCAAGAATGAACCATGGTTGACTCTTCAGGCATTTCATTAAAGATGTTTGCATCTGTGATAATAAAGGATATTGACCAATTATTTTCACATTTATTTTGTAGCATCCTTCTCTGGCTTTATTTAGAATTAAGAAAATTATTTCTAAAGTAAATATCGAAAAGTTTCTAACTCTTAAATTTTGGGCAAGTTTTCGGGAGCCAATAACAGTTCTTTAAATATTTGGGGAAAATCACTAATTAAATAGCTAGTACTGGGCTTTCGTTTTTTGGGAGCTGATTGATTTTTGACTCAGTGTCTTATACACTTTTCCAGATAGTCTTTTTCTACTTGGATTAGTCTTTAGTGGTTGTGTTTGCAGAACTTCCCAATATGGTCTCACTTTTTGTTTAATGCGTATAGCTCTGTTTTAGGATCCTTTGTTTGTTATCTTTGTGCTTTTGCTCTTAATTTGTATAGTTAAGAGTCTATCTTTTTTTTTTTTTTTTGTATTCTAAAAAAGTCCAGTATTAATTTTACCAATCCTTTTCACTTTTCTATTTCATTTGCTTCTACCATAGTCTTTATTATTCTCTTTGTTCTAAGCTTCTGTGCTTAGTTTCCTGTTCTTTCTCTTATTACCTGAGGCTTAAAGTTGATTTGTTATTCTCTTCTCTTTCTGTAAACCCAATATTTTGCCTATGTTGTACTTATTTTTTTCAGGATGCTCCTTCTAAATTTCTTCTTTGTTCTATAGTTTTGTTTGGGAGGACAGTGTTTCCATGTGTTTGAAAATTTGCATTTCCCCACTACTGTTGATTTCTAGCTATGTATCATTTACTTAGAAATGATACCAAACATAATTATAATATTCATAAATTTATTAAAACTTATTTTGGTCCTGAAGAATATCATGTGTGAAGTTCTGAAATTTAAATGTTCTGTTATTGTTGGATTATATTCTCTCTCCATATGCATTATATTTTACACATTAAAATCACTTGATCTGAAGTAAGCTTAAACTCATTGCGTCTTTATTTATTTTCTTCCCAGATGATCCTGTGCAAAATGAGGTTCTTGCTTTCTGTTTGTTCTTTCAGCTCTGTTGCTGTTTGCTTTGTATATGTAGTTGCTCCAGTGCAGAGTTTATTTCTAGTTGCTGTCACCTTTATTTATTGACCCCTTTATCTCTGTCTTTTTTGAATGTTTTTGACTTAGAGTCCCTTCCTCTGGTGTAGCAGATAGTCCTGCTCTTTTCTGTTTTCCATTTCCATGGAATTTCTTTTCCCATTATTTTGTTTTCAGCCCCTGTGTTTCCTCGAAGCTAAGAGAGATTTCAAAGAAATCAGATTTTCCTGTCCTGTAAATTCCCACATCTATTCCGGCACTCTGTCTTTTCAAACAGTGTGTGTGTGTGTGTGTGTGTGTGTGTGTGTGTTTGTGTGTGTCAGTCTCAATGATAAGTGCTTTTACCTGCTGAGCCATCTTACTGACCACTTTTATTTTTAATTGTTGTTATAAATATATACATTCCTAGCTACATAAACAGAAACTGCTCAGTCTATATAATGTTGCTTGTTTCACTGTTTTCCAGGCCGACCATCTGGTATCAGTCCTTTAGCTACTGGTAGTGTATTTATTTGTTCAGTTGGTCTTGTCCTATAGCTTTTCTTCACTCTTTCATTTCACTTTTCTCCTGCAGTAAGTGAATTTCAGAGGCACTTACTTTAATTGCATGTCTTATTTCCCTGTTTGTGAAGTCCTGTATTGTGTTTCTAACTTATTTGTTGCTGTTGTGGTTTAAATACAAAATTTCCCCCATATCTCAAATGTTTGAACACTTTGTCCCCTGCTGATAGCTGGGTTTAGGAAGGTCGTGGGGAACCTTTAGGAGGTGAAGCTTTACAGGAGATCCTGAGTCAACAGCGACAGGTGTTGAAGTTTTATAGACAGGTGGCACTCCATCTCCACTTGCTGTTTCCTGCATGCAGATGCAATATGAACAGAGAGCTTCCCTCTCCTGCCACCATGCCCTACCTGCCTGCCACCTGTCTTCCTGCCAGGATGGGCTCTCTTCCCTGGAACTGTAAACCATAATTTGCTCTTACTCTCTTAAGCTAGTGTTTTTCTGAGTATTCTATCTCAGCAACTGGAAAGTAATTAAAATAATTGGTTTTGTTTGTTTAGCTTTGTTGTTATGCTGGGTACCAGACTCAGATCCTCACAGAAGCAAACACTCTACTGAGCTGTATCTCCAGTCATTCGCCGATTATTCTTTGTACCCCAGAAAAATTGTCTGATTCTTTTTTATTATTTCTGTCTCATCATTGAGCTTCAAATTTTTTTTCAGGCATTTTGATGTTATTGTTGAGCTGTTCGTCATTTTAATTCAGTGATAAATTGAATTTTTAAGCCTGACTATTTTTAACCATTTGTTAAAAGGTATAGCTCTTCATTTCCTTGGAATTAATCACTGGAGAATATTATATTCTTTTGGTCATATTGTTTCCTGTGTCCATACGTGAGTGCATGTGTTTGTGTATGAATATGTGTGTTCCTTAAAACCTTGTACTGCTTTTTCTATTTGAAGAAACTATTATGACCTTTAGTTCTTGTTACCTAAACAAGGGACACACAGACCACTGTGGTCTAATGTGGTGTCACTGGTGAATGGAGGAATCTGGATGTTTTTAATAGAAACTGATGCTATTTGTGGGGCTCCACACCCTCAGTTGCTCTGACATACAGCTCCTTTCCTTTGTTCCTGGCCTCATGCTCCTCAGCTTCGCCAGTCCAGCAGTACCCTTAGTGGGTGTATCAGAGGGATCCTGGATAGCATCCTTTTGGTCTGTGGAACCAGATGCTTGCTGACTTTTTACATCTTACTATGGGAAAAAATATTAAGCTAAGAGGAACTCTTGGCATGGAGCTTTGCTTCCTTAAGAACAAGGGTAGTGAGGGAAATGAAATCATCCTTATTGTTAGCTTCAGTGAATAGATTCTTGGATTGTATTTACCCAGTAGGGTGCTAAGAGACACCAAAACTCCTATAGAGACATTCTCACCCAGGTATGGCTGTCAAGTAAATGTTTTGGAGAAAGTGACTCAAAGGTGCTCTTCTGCCATGTTGCTGACATCACTCTCTGACAAGCATCACTTAAACATTTTACTTTATCATATCCTCTTCTAGTTTGATAATTGCTATGTGGTAGGTATTTGTTAATGCTTTTGTGCTTGAATTGTAGTCGATGAGCAAAACCCTGTCATTTTTAATGATAAAAGTAAAATAGCCTTTTCCCCATTTAATATTTTCACTTCTTTGACATTCCTTAACTCTATTCTTGAGATTCCATTATTCTTCAGGAAAGGCAGCATGGTACAGAGTGCCAGAGCTAGTCCCCAGATGAGCAACACCAGTATCAGTGGTACATGAAGATGTGATCCAGTGCTGTGGAGTAGGTAAGTATGACAGGTCTATAAAATGTTCTTTATAAAAGCCTCAAATGTCCAAAATGCCTTCCTGATACCTGATTCAGCAGCTCACACTCAAGTCCAGGTTGGAATATGAAAGTAACATTTATGACAGCTTTCTTGTTTCAAAGCGGTGCCTCTGATATGCTTAGCTCTATCCTAATGGAGAAGCTGTTACAGTCTGTTAAATACTAAGACAAAATTCCCTTGTCATGGCGAATCAGTGATTAGTCCCACTGGATTTTGTATATGGATCAAACTGGGCATTCAGTGTATATCATTTGGTTCCAAGGAAATCCAGGCAGTGAAAAGTGATAAAATTGAGCAATTTAAGGCTGGGGTTGCCAACACTCTATGATGCTCTGGGTCCAATCCTCAGTAGTGCTAAACAAAAAGTGATGCTGACAATGGCAGTATGATGACATTAAAGGTGCTGATGTTGGTGGTCCTGATGATGATTATAGGTACAAAATAAACATTCTTTAGAAAAAAAATACTTGGCTTTTTTTAGCATGACTAGAAGGAAAAGCTTCACTGAACACTGTGACTCCTAATTGTTTTCTCTGTCAGCAAACAAATCTCTTCTGTATTGTACTGTATAGCCGACAGGAAAAAGGTTTTAAAAAGAGTTGCTTAGGAAAGGAGCACTTGCTTAGCAGGATTACTGGGGCTATTACAGTGTTACAGAGCTGAACTTTTTCCAAGGGTTTAATTACCTGTAAATGACTACCTGGAGGATGGGATTCCCATTCAGAGTCTCCTGTTGCAGATTCTGTGATAAAATCCTTAACCCTCTGTGATAAGCACCAGCTTCCAGCAGCGGCAACTTAATAAGATCAAATCAGTCACCTTGCACTTTGACTTGCCTGAGAGAGAGAGACAAACGCTTGATGAAGAGAATATGTTTAATTTAGATTTCTGCATTTTAGACTTTGATTTTCATCAATAAAATAAACGTTTGCATCTAAAGTCATTTTCAGAGGTTTGATCAATGAAAGACTGACTGTTTAGCTTCTCTATAACATTAGGGTCTTGCTAATGAATGTTCCTAATAAAGGCAAGAGAAACCGAACTGGCAAGTATTGCCTTTTCCCAATGAAAAGATACAGTCTGGCCTACATGTCCAGGGGTCTGAGGCAAGTAAGCTTATTTTTTTTTTTTACATGTTTACAATATCACTCTTTGAGTTTATGAATAATAGTTCAATTATGTTGAGCCTGAGTTATAGGTTTGCATTTGTGGAGCAGAAGATACTGTTAGCACTAAATGACTTTTTAAAGAGTTTCCTAATGAGCAGTGGTGTTCAATATGTTGGGAGCCCTGAGCATCACATGGATCAAGTGTTGGCTAGTATAATAGGTTCCTTTAATTAAATGGAATTAAATTATCTTTAAAGGAGTCATTTCACTTTATCAAGTAAATGTATTACAGTGATACGGGAGGGGGGAGTCAAACTCACTGCAGTTGGCAAAGAAGCAACTAAAGAGATTAATCGGAATTGCTCATTTTCTTCCTCTTTACCTCCACCACTTGATTCATTTTCTTGTAACTTGAGAGCACTAGAGCTCTCTCATTCTTTGGTGACCTTGGCTTTTGCTCAAGGTTTTATTGTCTTTGCCATTTTGATCCAGGCCTCTCTATTACCTTAACTCACACTTGAAGATCACAATTCCACGTAACAGACTAGATATGATTTCTTTATTGTTGTGTTTTAGCAACTATGCAAATGACCATTAAACATATGTCAAGGGACAATAAAAGAGAAAAGACTAGATGGAGAATCAGTAATGAAGGCAAATTAAATCTTCATGTTACACTGACTATTGTATATCTCAGCTACCATGATGCTTTCTTTCTTACATACATCATATTTGCTGGATACAAATGATAAATGACTTCAGATGTTCTTTAACTTTTTAGTTGGTATAGGTACTGTTGCTATAAATCAAAAAATTAGTGCACATCTAAGGAAGCCTTGCTGCTTTGTGGGCTGGTCCACTTCTGTACCGATATCTATCTAAAATAGTGAAATAGTGTTGGCATATATCAACTAAATTTTACAACTAAAATAATATTGAGCAAAGAAAGAAGATGATCATAGTTAGTAGCTATCATTGTTATTTTTAAAATTAGGCTATTAAAGGTTAAGGAGAGTCTTATCTCAGTATTCCCCCTGTTAACCAACTTTGCATGTATACAAGGTATATTCTAATAATTATTTTGTTAAAAACATTTAGTGGGATTCCTCTGCTAACAAAATATGTATGATTAGATATATGTACCCTTATAAAAGAGCCAAAACATAAAGAATAAAAAATTGAAATTTCAGTACCTAAAACACCCTTGGATATAATGGTTATTTTGCTTATTTTTGACTATGTTTCATATTTGTAATAATGAATATTTTATTTCTTCTGGTGAGCTTCCTTATTCTTTTCAACTTTACTAGACCAGCAATCTCTACCGGCATATATTTTTCTTACTTGATCTATTTATTTCTTGCACCTACTTAAGCATGGTATCACCCATTCCAATAAGAAAGGTGAGATGGATTGTGACTGTCTCCCTTTTGTTGGCTAAGTATCCTCTATTCACCAATATTAAAATCAAAATTGTTGAAAAGAACAGAAGCATCTTATAATTTAAATATAACCTCACATTTCAGCTTTTGAGGCATAGTCTTCTGTAACTCAACTACAAAATGGTTTTCCTAACCCTTATTGCTCATAGTTTTCTACTACACAAATCGTTGTGTGGAATGTGAATTAAAGTCAGTGTGGAAGAGAAGTTTAACATATGAATCTTAGCTTTTAAAAAGTGGGTATGTCTCAGGGAGATTTCTCTTCCCTGGAGGTCAATGGTTATTCATCTTATTTATAGTTGGGCCTGGCCTTGTGGGGTTATCTATTTATTCCATTAAACTTTTGGCAGCCATTCCCTTCTTTTCCTTTCCAGGTAAAAATGAAACACCTGTGATGTCTGCTGGTAGAAGCTGTAATCCTGATGCTGGCCTCTAGACTTATACTACTCAGACCTTTGATGGGCCATTGACAAGGACACCAAACAGCTACAGATTGACATCACTAATCCGAAGAAATCCCTCGTTTCGATGTCTGAAATGATCTTCAAAACTTGCAAAGGACTTTGTCGGACTTGATTTACTCTTCTACAATAGAAAAGACTGTGTACAGCTCTTGCTGTGTACAGCCCTTAAAGAAGAATGTTGCCCTTACATAGACAAGACAGGGATGGTTAAAGAGAACATGAAAAAGGTCAGAGAAGGCCCAGAGAAAAGACAGAGAAAGAGAAAGAGAAAGAGAAAGATGAGAGCTGGTACAAGGACTGTTTTTCAACCTTTCCATGGTTGTCAATACTATTTCCTCCCATCTTGGGACCATTAATTGGGTTAGTTTTGCTGATTCTTTTGGTCCTGCGCCTTAAATAGGCTGACTAACTTGTGATACAACAGATAGATAATTTGGTAGCAAAACCTATTCAGATACATTATCATAAGTTAGCTATGGAGGACCATGAGACTCAAGATGAGGTTGTTACTTTATCCAGGGTGTTCCTCAAACCCATCTCCACCGAACCTAAAAGAGGGGACTTCCGCCCCTAGACCAAGCAGAGAGAGGCTACCCAGAACCTTCTCTGACTGGCAATCTGAATTCTTGCTTAGGCTGCGAGGCTAAGCACTGCAAGGGAATATAAAGAAAAGTTAAAAATACCTCGCTGGGTTCCCTGAGGGGCAAACCTGACTGCATAGGGGTTGATGTCAAAAGTATCCCCTCTCCAGGAAAAAGACATCGGGATGGGTATGGCCCTCATGCCTCACTGGACAACGACAGGAGGACCGGAGCCATTACAAGGTCCCCTTCAATTATTGGAGGTCAGGCCTCTATCCCCGCCTTCACAAGAATAGAATTGCCAAGGCCCTTCTATACTTAGAGAAGGGAGGAGATGTCAGGAGCAGCCCTGCATATACACTAAAGGCCTAAAATCAGCCATAGGCCTAAAGTCAGCAATACATGCATGCTAACACAAAGTCTTGGGTCTCTGTGGAAAAACACTGAAACAGATGGCTATAAGCTAATGTAAACAGGCAGCTTTTATGGAAATTTACCAGACCGAGTAGTCATAGATCTTGTAAATAGGCAGCCTTGGGCGGACAGTACCAACTTAGATAAGGACAAGTGAATCATAGGCAGAGCCATAGTGACCTGTCCCCTGAACCTACCCCAGCTGATACCTGTTCTGAAAGGTATCTGTACTCCCCCTGAACACTATGCTCTGGTGCCATTCCCTTCCCCACATCCTGCCTTTGTGTTTATAACCTCTGTGTAAATAAGTAACTTACGATGTGATTTAAATAACTAAATAAAAAAAATTAAAAAATAAAGTGGGTATGTGCTAAAGATGAGCTGAGTGCTAATAACAATGATCTTAAGCTCTGGGTCGTGACCCTTTGAAGTTGCATATCAGATATCCTGAATATCAAATATTTGCATTATAAATCATAACTGTAACAAAATATAGTTGTGAAGTAGCAACGAAATAATTTTTGATGGGAGTCACCACATGAGGAACTGTAGTAAAGGTCACAGAATTAGGAAGGCTAAGATTCACTGCTTCAAGATCTCTCATATACACTCCTTGTTCTCTTTCAATTATGGGATGACCTCTTTTTTCTTAATTGTTGCCTCATATATAATGATATACAATATATTACTAAGTAAATGATACAACCTGCTTGGTCTGTATAATGTTATTTGTATGTATCTTTTCAGGACTGGTCATTTAATGTTGGATAACCAATTAGTGTGCTCTTCCCTGGAGAAAACCATTTCTCATTTTCATATATACTAAATTATTTTGGGTAAGTGAAAATGAAAAGAGGGATGAAGGAAAGCTAGCAAAGCAGAGAGGAAGGACAGAAGGAAGGGAGGGAGTAAAACCGAACACAGAAAAAATTAAACAATTGATAAATTTGATAATGTAAGCAAAGACCCTGAGTCAACATTACCCAAAAAATCCAGATAAATCACATCATCAGAAAATGCAAATGAAAACCAGATGATCTGTCATCTCATACTGTCTAAAATGGCTTCAGAAGACTAAAGACAACAGGTTACGAGAAGTATATAGAAGAAAGAGAACCTTTGAACACCATTTGTAGGAATTAAATTAGTACGAACATGGAAAGCAGTACAAAAATTTCTTAAGATCTCACTACTGTGAATCTATCTTAAAGAAATTAAATCGGTTCCGCTTCCGGTCTGGGCCCAGGCAGCAGATCCCTGGAGGCAGCTCTGCACTGAATCTCACAAAACCCGGCAGAAGTGGGGCACCAAGCAGCTCTGACCCAGGCAGTATCTCTGGTAAGGAGATAGCAACACCCACCCCAAACAGGGAGTAACTGGGACCCACCGGGACCCACTGAGACCCAGGGATTTACTCCTGGCCCGGAGCACCGGCTCCTTCCGGTCTGGGTCGGAGCTCCCAGCAGATCCCAGGCGGGAGCTCTACACCAAATCCCACAGAACCCAGGGGAAGCAGGGTTCCTAGGAGCTCTAACCCAAGCAGCTTCCTACGCAAGGAGGCAGCAACACTTGCCCCAAACCGGGAGTAACTGGGACCCACCGGGACCCGGGTACTCACTCCTGGCCCCAGCACTGGTTCCTTCCGGTTTGGGCCTGGGCGCTCAGCAGATCTCGGGCGGCAACTCTGCACTCAATTTCACAGAACCCAAAGGAAGCATGGCTCCCAGGAGCTCTAACTCGAGCAGCTTCTTAAGCAAGGAGGCAGCAATACCTGCCCCAAACAGGGAGTAACCAGGTCCCACAGGGATCCAGGAACTCACTCCCGGCCCAGAGCACTGATTCCTTCCGGTCCGGACCAAAGCACTGAGCAGATCCTGGGCCCTAGCTCTAATCTCAGCAGCGACACCCAACCTAAACAGTTCTGACACAACTAAGAGAACAGGAAAGACAGGAAAGACAGGTTCCAGCCAGAAGCACCAAGGAGAACCAGATGGCAAAAGGCAAGCGCAAGAATACAACCAGCAACCCGGAACACATGTCATCATCAGAACCTAGTTCTCCCACATTAAGTCCTGAACTCCCCATATCACCAGGAAAGCAAGAGTCAGACCTAAAATCACTTTTAATGATGATGATGGAGGACTTTAAGAAGGACATAAATAACATTCTCAAAGAATCCGAGGAGAACACAGGTAAACAGGTAAAAGCCGTTAAAGAATCACAAGAGAACACAACCAAACAGGTGAAGGATTTATACAAAACCATCCAGGACATAAAAATGGAAATAGAAACAATAAAGAATCACAAAGGGAGACTACTCTGGAGATAGAAAACCTAAGAAAGAAATCAGGAGTCACAGACGCAAGCATTACCAACAGAATACAAGAGATAGAAGAGAGAATCTCAGGTGCAGAAGATACCATAGAAAATATTGACACAACTGTCAAGGAAAACGAAAAATGCAAAAAACTCTTAACACAAAACATCCAGGAAATCCAGGACACTATGAGAAGACCAAACCTAAGGATAATAGGTATAGAAGAGAGTGAAGATTCACAACTTAAAGGGCCAGTAAATATCTTCAACAAAATCATAGAAGAAAACTTCCCCAACCTAAGGAACGAGATGCCCATAATCATTCAAGAAGCCTACAGAACACCAAATAGACTAGACCAGAAAGAAATACCTCCCATCACATAATAATCAAAACACAAAAATGCACAAAACAAAGAAAGAATTTAAAAGCAGTAAGAGAAAAAGGCCAAGTAACATATAAAGGCAGACCTATCAGAATTACACCAGACTTCTCACCAGAGACTATGAAAGCCAGAAGATCCTGGTCAGATGTCATGCAGACCCTAAGAGAACACAAATGCCATCCCAGGCTACTATACCCAGCAAAACTCTCTATTACCATAGATGGAGAAACCAAGATATTCCATGACAAAGCCAAATTTACACAATATCTTTCCACAAACCCAGCACTACAAAGAATAATAGCAGGAAAGACCCATTACAAGGAGAGCAATCATACCCTAGAAAGAGCAAGAAAGTAATCCACCTCCAACAAACCCAAAAGAAGATAGCCACACAAACAATGCCTCCCCTTTTAGCAAAAATAACAGGAAGCAACAGTCTCCTCTCCTTAATATCTCTTAATGTCAATGGACTCAATTCCCCAATAAAAAGACATAGACTAACAGACTGGATACGCAAACAGGATCCGACATTTTGCTGCATACAGGAAACCCACCTCAGTGACAAGGACAGACACTACCTTAGAGTAAAAGGCTGGAAAACAATTTTTCAAGCAAATGGTCCTAGGAAACAAGCTGGAGTAGCCATTCTAATATCGAATAAAATTGACTTTCAACTTAAAGATATAAAAAAGGATAAGGAAGGGCATTTCATATTTGTCAAAGGAAAAGTCAACCAACATGAACTCTCAATTCTGAACATCCATGCACCAAATGCAAGAGCACCCACTTTCATAAAAGAAGCTTTACTAAAGCTCAAAGCACATATTGCACCTCACACAATAATTGTGGGAGACTTCAATACCCCACTCTCAGCACTGGACAGATCAGGGAAACGGAAACTAGACAGAAGTACAGTGAAACTAACAGAAGTTTTAAACCAAATGGACTTAACAGATATCTATAGAACATTTCACCCAAAAACAAAAGAATATACCTTTTTCTCTGCACCTCATGGTACCTTCTCCAAAATAGACCATATTATTGGTCACAAGACAGGCCTCAACAGATATAAAAAAAATCGAAATAATCCCATGCATCCTATCAGATCACCATGGTCTAAAGCTGGTCTTCAATAACAACAAAGACAATGGAAAGCCCACACTCACATGGAAACTGAACAATACTCTACTCGTTGATAATGGGGTCAGGGAAGAAATAAAGAAAGAAATTAAAGACTTTTTAGAATTTAATGAAAATGAAGACACATCATACCAAAACCTATGGGACACATTGAAGGCAGTACTAAGAGGAAAGCTCATAGCTCTAAGTGCATACAAAAAGAAACTGGAGAGAGAACACACTAGCAGCTTGACAACATATCTGAAAGCTCTAGAACAAAAAGAAGCAAAAACACCCAAGAGGAGTAGACGGCAGGAAATAATTAAACTCAGGGCTGAAATAAACCAAATAGAAACAAAGAGAACTATACAAAGAATCAATAAAACCAGAAGCTGGTTCTTTGAGAAAATCAACAAAATAGATAAACCCTTAGCCAGACTAATCAGAGGGCAGAGAGACAGTATCCAAATCAACAAAATCCAAACTGAAAAGGGTGACATAACAACAGAAACCGAGGAAATTCAACAAATCATCAGATCCTACTACAAAAGCCTATACTCAACAAAATTGGAAAATCTGGATGAAATGGACAATTTTCTAGACAAGTATCAGTTGCCAATGTTAAATCAGGATCAGATAAACCATCTTAACAGTCCCATAACTGCGAAAGAAATAGAAGCAGTCATTAAAAGTCTCCCCACCAAAAAAAGTCCAGGTCCAGATGGTTTTAGTGCAGAATTCTATCAAACCTTCAAGGAAGATCTAATACCAATTCTCTTCAAACTATTCCACAAAATAGAAACGGAAGGAACACTACCTAATTCATTCTATGAAGCCACAATTACACTTATACCTAAACCACACAAAGATCCAACAAGAAAAGAGAACTTCAGACCAATCTCCCTTATGAATATCGACGCAAAAATACTGAATAAAATTCTCTCGAACTGAATCCAAGAACACATCAAAACACTTATCCACCATGATCAAGTAGGCTTTATCCCAGGAATGCAGGGTTGGTTCAATATACGGAAATCCATCAACTAATCCACTACATAAATAAACTCAAAGAAAAAAACCACATGATCATATCTCTTGACGCTGAGAAAACATTTGACAAAATTCAACACCCTTCATGATAAAAGTCTTGGAAAGATCAGGAATTCAAGGTCCATACCTAAACATAGTAAAAGCAATATACAGCAAGCCAATAGCCAACATCAAACTAAATGGAGAGAAACTTGAAGCAATCCCATTAAAATCAGGGACTAGACAAGGCTGCCCACTCTCCCCCTACCTGTTCAATATAGTTCTGGAAGTCCTAGCCAGAGCAATTAGGCAACACAAGGAGATCAAAGGGATACAAATTGGAAAGGAAGAAGTCAAAGTTTCACTATTTGCAGATGACATGTTAGTATACTTAAGTGACCCCAAAACTTCCACCAGAGAGCTCCTAAACCTGATAAACAACTTTAGCAAAGTGGCTGGGTATAAAATTAACTCAAACAAATCAGTAGCATTCCTCTACACAAAGGATAAACTGGCTGAGAAAGAAATTATGGAAACGACACCATTCACAATAGTCACAAATAGTATAAAATATCTTGGTGTGAATCTAACCAAACAAGTGAAAGACTTGTATGACAAGAACTTCAACACCCTGAAGAAAGAAATCGAAGGAGATCTCAGAAGATGGAAAGATCTCCCATGCTCATGGATTGGAAGGATTAATATACTAAAAATGGCTATCTTGCCGAAAGCAATCTACAGATTTAATGCAATCCCTATCAAAATTCCCACTCAATTCTTTACAGAGATAGAAAGAGCAATCTTAAAATTCATTTGGAATAACAAAAAACCCAGGATAGCGAAAACTACACTCAACAATAAAAGAACTTCTGGGGGAATCTCCATCCCGATTTCAAGCTGTACTACAAAGCAATAGTGATAAAAACGGCATGGTATTGGAACAGAGACAGTCAGGAGGATCAATGGAATAGAATAGAAGACCCAGAAATGAACCCCCAAACCTATGGTCACTTGATCTTCGACAAAGGAGCTCAAACTATCCAGTGGAAAAAAGACAGCATTTCAACAAATGGTGCTGGTCCAACTGGAGGTCAACTTGTAGAAGAATGCAAATTGATCCATACTTATCTCCTTGTACAAAGCTCAATTCCAAGTGGATCAAGGACCTCCACATAAAACCAGCTACACTGAAACTAATAGAAGAGAAAATAGGGAAAAGCCTTGATCACATGGGCACAGGGGAAAAGTTCCTGAACAGAACACCAATGGCGTATGCTCTAAGATTGAGGATTGACAAATGGGATCTCATAAAACTGCAAAGCTTCTGTAAAGCAAAGGATACGGTCAACAGGACAAAGCGGGAACCAACAGACTGGGAAAAGATCTTCACCAACCTTACATCTGATAGAGGGCTAATATCCAAGGTATACAAAGAACTGAAGAAACTAGATTCCAGACAATCAAATAACCCTATTAAAAAATGGGGTAGAGAGTTGAACAAAGAATTCTCAACTGAGGAAACTCGAATGATTGAGAAACATCTAAAGAAGTGCTCAGCATCCCTAGTCATCAGGGAAATGCAAATGAAAACAACACTGAGATTCCACCTCACACCAGTCAGATTGGCTAAGATCCATAACACAGGTGACAGCAGATGTTGGCGAGGATGTGGAGAAAGAGGAACACTCCTCCATTGTTGGTGAGATTGCAAGCTGGTACAACCACTATGGAAAGCAGTCTGGCGATACCTCAGAAAATTGAACATGGTGTTACCTGAGGACCCAGCTATACCCCTCCTGGGTATATACCCAGAAGATATTTCAACATGCAACAGGGCCACATGCTCCACTATGTTCATAGTGGCCTTATTTATAATAGCCAGAAGCTGGAAAGAACCCAGATGTCCTTCAACAGAAGAATGGATACAGAAAATGTGGTACATTTACACAATGGAGTACTACTCAGCTATTAAAAATAATGAGCTCATGAAATTCTTAGACAAATGGATGGAGCTAGAAAATATCATCCTGAGTGAGATGACCCAATCACAAAAGAACACACATGGTATGCACTCACTGATAAGTGGATATTAGCCCCAAAACACACAATACCTAAGATGCAACGCATAAACCTCATGAAACTCAAGAAGAAGGAGGAAGACCAAAGTGAGGGTGCTTTTGTCCTTTTTAGAATGAGTATCAAAAGATTCAACCAGAGCCCCCAGAATCTAAACCTCCAGCCTGAGAACAGACAGGGCAAGCTGTCCTCTGAAAGGCTCTAACCAGCAGCTGAATCAGACAGATACAGACATCCAGAGCCAAACAGTGGATGGAGCTTGAGGACTCTTATAGAAGAATAGGTGGAAGGATTGTGGGCCCTAAGGAGACAGGAACTGCACAGGAAGATCAACAGAGTAAACGAACCTGAACCCTTGGAACTCTCAGAGACTGAATCACCAACTGTGGAGCATACCTAGTCTACACAGATCTACCTCCATGGGCTGAACCTAGGCCTCCCTGCACATATGATGTAAATGTGCAGCTTGGTTTTCATGTAGGTCTCAAACTTCTGGAGTGGGGGCTATCCCAAAACATGCAGCCTGTATATGGAGTATGTTCTTCTAAAAAAAAAAAAAAAAAAACAGTTGTTCAGTTATTCATGGAATATCATTTTTTTTATATCTCTTGTATTCAGCTTGCAACTACTTCATTGAGAATGTTTGTATGTATACTCATGAGGGATACTGGACTATAATTTATATATTTTTGTTGGGTTTACACGTGATTTCACTATTTCAATATTATTTGCTTTGTGAAGGAGCTTATTGTGGTTCTGAATTTTTCTAAACATAACTCAAAAAAATAAAAAAAAAAAAGAAATTAAATCAATATATTTAAGAGATACCCTTATGCTCATTGTAACATTATTATTAATAAACATGAAATAGAAACAATGTTAGCATCTGTGAATGGATATATAGATGATAAATGTAGAACTTGGGCATGTATATGTGTGAATAATAATATTCAGTTTTCAATGAGTATCATCTTTCTATCCATGGCAACATGGATGACTCTGGAGAACATTATGCTAAATGGAACAAATGAGACACAGAAAGGCCATAAGCAGCACTTCAATTATTATATCTCAGAACTGAGTTAATAGAGTCAGAGAGCAGAAATACAGCTGTCCTGGGTTGGGGAAAGGCGGGAAACTGGAAACTGTGGAGAAAGAACTCAGTATTTCAATTATGTAGGATAAATAAGTTATACAGATCAAATGCACATATTGTGACTAATTAGTCTCAATAAAACTGAGGTGAGAATATGATGCATTTCAGGAGACTGGAGCCTTTGACATTTTATTTACATCTCTTTCCCCCACTTTCCACTTCTTTTTATGTATATACTAGTTCCAGTGTAGCCCAAGACACTTCCTCTGGATGTCTTCCAATCTTGGAGAGTTGAGTGGTCACTGTGGCAAAGGGCTGCACCCAAAGTACTTTGAAGCTGGTAACCCTAACTCTACTGCTTCTGGGTCAGCTGTCTTCTCTATGAGGTACAACTGTAGCAGAGGAACAATCCCTTATGATGTCTGGTCTTTTTTTTTTTAACTCATTGAGTCCAGTTGATGTTGCCTTTAGTGCATGCACTGGAGAGTGTGTGTGTGAGAATGAGTGAGTTATAGATTGACATGAAAAACTACATTGATATATCTATAAAACTATCGAAGAATAAATAAAATATTACATATTTTAAAAAGTCTTTTTTTCTCTAATATTTTCAACATTTTAAATTTTGTCCTTTTTTAATCAAACAAATGAAAAACTCCCTAGGTTTCTCTTTAAATGCAAATGCCTTACCCTAAAATACAGGCATTATATTGAGTCTTTTGAGTTCAAAAAGTCATGGATAGAATGTTATTTATATGAGCCCTGGGTTTTCTGAAGTATCTAGAAATATGCTCTTTCTTGTCTGCTCTACATTAGTGTATGGAGTCAAGGCATATTTTTGTTTGCTTATTTTCTAACATTAGAAATTAGCAAATAACGTTATTGGTCTATTTGTAGCTCATCAATTCTTATATCTTTTCCATGGAGTTTCAGAAGTTGAATTTTTATTATAGGTCTGTGTTGCAGTGGTCATCATCACATCAATTTTCTAAGTGTGGAATCTTTGACTGATAAACATAAAATTATTGTATATTGTTAGTGGTTACTGGGTTCAGATAACAGGTGGTGCCTTCATGGGACTTGAAGCATCAGAAAGAGTAAGATTAAATTCAAAGAAAATAGAGAGATTATAGAAGGTAGGTCTTGAGATGAGGCTCTAAGACCCTGGAACACCTACCACTGTCTCAGGAGAGCTCAGCAATCAATCACATGTTTCAGAAAGAATTTTAAGACAATGAGGCTGAATGATGAAATTATGATAAGTCTTTTTCTGGGTCTTGCTATCCGAAAATTCGAGCTCATTAAGAACATCTCATTGAGTTTTATTCATGAAACTTCATGGAGTCACAAAGCTTTGATGCTGGCATTTTCAGAATTAAGTATAGACTATGAACTACATCTCATTCACATAGTATGCCAAAGTCTCCTTCCTCCTACTCTAGAGATCATGATCTTTCAGTAGAGGCCATAGGACTTATAGCTCACTGAATAGCAAAACTCACTTACCAAAAGGAAGTCTTTTGATTTTGTTAGGGTAAGAGAAATCTTTGAGTCTAACTCCAAGGGAAACATTGAGTGCACACCTTTTAGGAAATTCATGAAACTGAAGTCTCCTGAGTGCAACTTTGTAGTAATTATCTTCTTAATCATTTTCTTTGACCTGCATGTTGTTATCTCTTTGAAAATCTACAAAATGAGTCATGTTGATGAATGAACACTAGTGTCTTAAAATGGCTGTCTTGCATGGTGTCCTGAAAATGTTCCTTCTTAGGCTGTATGCTTGGTCTGACGAAATTTAATCTTAGCCATGTGATAGTTTCTGACAGTGGACACTCTGAGATGTGATGGTCAACCTTCCTGAAAATTTAAACTGAGACCCTCTGTTTGTAGTGTAGACTGAGTCCTAGCACCAGGCAACCATGGTAGTTTAAGTTAATGGCAAATTTTTCTATTATGTCTGTGTTTGAACTTCTTCTTTGGAAAGAAAAGCAAATTCACCACTAGATCTTCACATTTCCCATTACCCTTAATAAAACATACCCCACAGCATGGAGTGACATTTTTAAAGAACAGACTTCAGCAGCCTGTCTCTATGTCATTATGCACAGCTGAAGCCTGCCAGGTTACAAAGCAATATGCTGGGCAAGTGGATTAAAATGTAAACCAACCTCGATGCCTTCATATGATATATTCTGAGGCATACTCTGTAAATTCATTTCATTTTGAGAGCAATTGTGCAAGGAAATTAATTTGTATTCATAGGGCTTTCCCTTTTCTCTTTAGAAAATGACGGACTTTGTTCTTTTTGGAAAGTTTGTTTTAAAAATGGGGTACATTAACTCTGTAGAATAAATATTTGCAACAAGAGGGCTAATATAGAAAATTATGGATAGGAAAAATATATATTCCTTAATCATATATAAAGTTTTAGTTCTTACACAGAGAACCTCATGGTGGGCATATTAGAAATGCAGTGTGGATGCTGTTGTGTGTTTTGGATTTAAGAAATACATTAAAATTCATAGAAGTAAAGCTTGCTTGTTTTAAAATGATACTCATAAGGTTGCTGTTAATTTCTGAAAACGTTTCTGCTACTGAAAGCATTGGGATTTGGTAATTGCTTCATCTTGTACTCAAAGTACTTATCCACCTTGACATGAAGAGTATCATAAAGCTCAAGGATATGAGCTTACCTCCCAAGCACAGGACCTGTGTAGCCTCTCGTGCTTTTCTTTTGGAAGCTCTTATGGTGTGCTGCTCCAATAAATAAAGCTACTTTCTAAAGAATGACAAAACATTATCTAAAATGTATAAATACTCAGCACACCATTTCAAACCATAGAGTGACTGTGATAAGCACACTTCATACTCCTGGGCCTTAGATTAGAACCTAATGGACTGTTGAGAAGAAACATGGGGCCTCACAGGGCAAACACTTATCAGCTGGCGATTCCCTAACCACATCTCTTCTGCTCTGAAGAGCATTGTGTCTTCAAATAAAAGTTCATGTATTTTTTAAAAGCCTTATGAACCAAACATTTCACTTTTTAAAAAATATGAATAAAGATCCTTATGATTAGTCTTGGTTGGTAAAAGAAGTTTTTTATTACATAATGGGAGTAGACAAGCTATACTGATGTAATGCTCAAAATTTATTCTTTTCTATATTACGTGGAGTCTTGTGTTATTAAAACAATATTTCTAAAGAGTTTGAAATAATCCTCTGACTAGAAAAATTTGCATTACTGTGGTCCAATAAAAAATATTCATGGCAGTATGTGGAATTGGTGTTTGTCATTTATCTTCCCTATATGAAAGAGGGAAGATTTGTGCTAAATGACAGTTTTTAAGATGGTGACAATTACCAAGAAGGATGCTAATATCAAACAGCATTTCTGCAAAAGCTAAGAATTCTGCTCATGTTTATTGCCAAATGGTATCTTTTGTAAATTTTTCTTAACCAGTCTCTTAACTAAATGAGTATAATCTTTGTCCACTGTTCCATGCAATGAAAATCCTGTAACACCAAATAAAGGGGTGTCCTGTGGATGAAATTTTCAGGTTTGGTATGTGTTTCTGTGTGTGTGTGTATGTATATGTGTGTGTGTGTGTGTGTGTGTGTGTGTGTGTGTGTGTGTGTATACTGTCCTGGTTTCAATATACATAAAATCTTCTGCACTAGAGCTATAAGGTGAGTAATTAACTCTAATAAGGAGCTCCAAACTCCTTACAACCTTTTAGAATGATAAGGTGTTTGGAAAGAGCCATAAAAGGAAACCTTATCAAGAATGGTGGAGCTTACCAGTTGCTTCCTGGACTCAGGGCCCATGACTTGTGTGTGCAATCACAACCATTATGCATTCACACATGTAAAAGCCCTACTGAGTTTAGAGAACACTGTTTCATTGTGGTTGTCCTTTGCCTCTGGCTCGTACCATCTTTCCAACTCATTTTCAGCCATCACTGAGCCTTGGCAAAATGGTATAAGGTATGAATTCGATCATGTGGAACTGGCCTTAAATCCAAGCAGAAAGTGGTTAGTAACTTTCATGACCTTCATGCCACTATTGTACTGGTGGACATATCTTCTGAGACAGGTAATTATTATAGCTCAAAGGGTTTACAGTGGCATAAAGTTAATGTTACATTTTTCATCAGGTAGCATGCAGAGTATCGTATAGAAATATGAAAACTAGTCAGTAAGGGTAAGGTTTCTGTGAGCATTCCAGCTTGATTTCTCCATGTCCTATTACTCAAGTATCTGATAGGGCCTTACCATCAAGTTCTCTAAGGTAACCAACAGCAAATTTAATAGAAATAACCTATTTCTGACATTGGGCCTTTTGTTTGTTAGCCTGTAGTATCTAGTAAGGGCATTGTTTCTGTAGGGTAACTCTACTCAAACTCTCTCTCTCTCTCTCTCTCTCTCTCTCTCTCTCTCTATATATATATATATATATATATATATATATATATATATATATGTACATGTGTGTGTGTATGTGTGTGTATATATGTATGTATATTTTAGGAAGCCCCTTGTGGGAAAAACTTGGGGGGGCCACAGCGGCAGGCCCCAGGCCCCGGGCCCACGAGGCAGCGGACCGGGGCCTCTGTGGTGGAGGCTGCCTGGAGGCTTCCAGGCAGCCTGTGTCTCCTATCGGAGAAAGGTTCCTGGTTCCAGTGGCTGGAGGCTTTGGTGCCGGGAGGCGGGCCGGCAGGCCCCAATGATATGAGGAAGTCCTTGGTTCCAAAAGGGTTTATTGTCATGGCGGATGGTGGCTGGATCTGGATGTACCCCCCAAACCCAGGGCAGACCTGGGTTAAGTAGGGAGGGAGAAAGGGGGAGGTTCTGGGGAGGAATGGTTAATTGGCTCCGCCCTCTGACTTTCATTAGTATGTAAATCTCTAGGGCCTGAGGCCTGTAGTTACACCCTCTACCTGTGCACTTTGGGAGGGCTGTAATGGCCTATGTGACTGAACAATGTAGGTCCATGGAACCTGGACTGCTTTTAGGACTCTGAGTTCTGGGGACGTGGCCGAACTCCTGCCGTTTCTCCCTTGGAATCTCGGGGTTCTAGGCCCATGCCCAGCCAAGAACCAGGATACCCTTACGCAGTCCCACAGCCCCTTTGTAATAGTAATAGTAATAGTAATAGTAATAGTAATAGTAATAGTAATTTTTCCTCTGACTTTTTCATAAGGTCTTTAGTGTTAATTACCGCTCCCCATGTTTTCCTTTAAATCTTCCTATCTTCCACACCGTTTAGCCTTTCAAGATCCAGTGTTCCCTTTCTCTTCTTGAGTTATTTTATCCTCTCTTCTTTCAGCTAGGATCCTCCCTTTCCAAGATCCATTACTGGTATCATTTTTTTTTCGAGACAGGGTTTATCTGTGTAGCCCTGGCTGTCCTGGAACTCACTCTGGCTTCGAACTCAGAATTCCACCTGCCTCTGCCTCTCAAGTGCTGGGATTAAAGGCATGTGCCACCACCGCCCGGCTTCAATACTAATTATCTTGACCTCTGTGAGTAAAACAAATGAAAAATATTTCATTTGTTGGAATAAATTCATCATTTTAATCATTGGCAAATCTTATGTTCTTATGTTAAGATTTTAGTCAAACTGTTTTCAAATTAGTGATTGGCTTCCCTGTAATTTCTGAATGCTAGAATTGCAAATGTGTAACAGTCAGCCCAGCTAATGTATCTTTTTATGAACACATTTCTGAGTATCTTTATCAATGCCGGTATTACAGGATAATAGAAATTTACTTGTGTATTATTGGGTTTTAGCTCATTAAATCAAATATTTTTGAGTCAGTTGGCCTTAAGGAACATGTCTGATACAAAAACTATAAGCCTTAATGTGGATGTTCAGTGGGTTTGATGTCACCCAAATCACAGAGAAAGTCTATATGCATAGCTTGTTTGTCAGTTCTCATTTTCAGAATAACAAATGTTCTCTAATTTAATTTCCCTAATGTCAAGAAAAAAAATTAGTCCTGCTTGAGGATAAAATGTTTGAAGTTTGCAATTGTCTGGCAGGAATTAATAGGATGAACTCTCAAGTGAATTGTGAGTTTAGAAGGATAATAGACTTTACACGTTTAAGTATTTTAAGTATTTAAAAATCTCCACAAACCCCCAAACTAAGTACCATCTAATCTTAATGCTTTCACTGGCTTATAATGAAGGAATGAAAGCATACATATTCAAAAGGATTTGTAGGTATGATTTAACTTACTGGAGCTACTTGATCAAAGCAGTATGTATTTTTCTTTAAATGTTGCTTTTAGGTTAGTTTTAGTTTCACAGTAAAATCGAATAGAAAGTATAACTCCTTCACATATATGCCTGCTCCCTCCCATGTATAACTTCTGCCATATTGGTATCTCTTAGAAATAGTGCATTATTTATAATTAAGCTACATAGACTGATCAAATTCCATGATGTCCACCCCAGTCTATGCTTGTTCATTCTAAGGAACTAACAAATGTATAAATCTCATATGTACACAATTGCAGTAACACAGTAGTTTTACTGTTCTAAATAGCTCTCTGCTTATTTGTTCACAGCTCCCCAGAAATCCTGTCAACTATTGTGTTTCTATATGCCCATAGGATGGTCTTGTCAAAATGTCATATAGCTGCACTTACATAACATGCATCCGTTCTTTTGGCTCTATTTTATTTAGCAATATGCACCTATGAGTCTTCCATATGTTTTCATGGACTGAAAGCTCATTCTGTTTCAAAGTTAAATAATATTCCATTCCTAAATATACCCGAGTTTATTCTTTCACCGGGTGAAAAATCTGTTTCAATGGTTTAGGATTATAAATAAAACTGCTATTATCGTTGGTTTACTTTGGATAAATACCAGAAAAAATGATTGTCGAGTCATGTGATAAAAGTATATTTGGTTCTGTAAGAGAGGAACAAACTATGCAACTTTGTGTTGCAAGCAGCAAAGAGTGAGAGTCCCTGCTAGCTCATATTCTTGGTAGCAATTGGTTTTTGTCAGTGTTCTTAATTTTGTCTATTGCAATAACTCTGTAGTGATACCTTGTGGATTGTTGTGTATATGTAGGTGAGGGCAAGCAAAAAATAAGGTTAGAGCTCAAGATTGGACAAGGGATAAAAAAGGTGGGCTGAGAGGTTTAGAGATATGGGAGTTAGGGACACACAGGGAGAAGGAGGGAAGATGGAAGAAGACAAGGATGAACCAGATCCATGTGGCTTTAAATAGCCACAGGTAGTTATGAATATCACAGAAGGGATGGATTAATATAAGACAATTTGTCCAAACTAGGTAGGCAGCTTGTACCATTATTTATTGGCTCTGTGGGGGAGTTTTGTGGGTTGAGAATTTACTGATATAAATCTGACTGATAAATTACGAGCCTCTAGAGTTTTGATTTTACTGAGTTATGGGGATTTGTGACAGCTCACCACAAGGGGCAGATGGCTGGGAATACAAACAGGATCCATGACAAGAGAATGATCACTACGAGTTGGGTGGCTGCCACATGGGGATAATGGGGACCTTCGGGCTGTGGAAATTGCCTTACTAGAACATAGCTGGTGCTAGCGTGGGTTGCTTTTTAAAATTTTTTTTCATGCTACAATATCTTATCATTATCTTCCTGTATATTTTTCTCCTAGTAATCTGACATTTACTATCTGCATATCTTTTTTGATGAGATGTCTGTTTATTTTTAAAAAGCTTTAGTCTTATTTTATGTGTATGATAACTTTGCCTGCATGAATATATGTTAACCATCTTATGCCTGGTGCCAAGAGATGTTAGAATGGGTGTCAGATCTCCTGGAACTGAGATGTAGAGGGTGGTGAGCCACCATGTGAGTACTGTGAACCAAACAAAGCCCATCTGTAAGAGCAGCATGAACGGAACTCACTGTTTTTAATAGCTGAGTAGTACTCCATTGTGTAAATTTACCACATTTTCTGTATCCATTCCTCTGTTGAAGGACATCTGGGTTCTTTCCAGCTTCTGACTATTATAAATAAGGCTGCTATGAATATAGTGAAGCATGTGTCCTTGTTATATGTTGGAGCATCTTTGGGTAAATGGTATAAAAGCAAAAAGGAAGAGGGGCAATGGGATGGAGGTTTCTAGGGAGGGGAAATGGATAAAGGGGATGATATCTGAAATGTAAATAAATAAAATATCCAATAAAAAATAAAATAAATAAAAAGGGGGAAAACAAAAGAGCATCATGCTCTCCTAATTGATTAGTTCTCAGCTTTCCTAACGTTGCAACCCTTTAATACAGCTCCTCATGTGATGACATCCAACCTTAAAAGTATTTTTATTGCTACTTCAGAACTGTAATTTCGCTATTGTTATGAATTACAATGTAAACACCTGTTCTGATAGTCTCAGGAAACCCTTCTGAAAGGATCACTTAGTTCCCCAGGGGCTGTGACCCACAAGTTGAGAACCACCATAACTGCTGACCCATTTCTTTAGTCCCTTCTTTCTGCTTTTAAATTTATTTTATTTTGAGATTATAATATAATGCCATCATTTTCCCTTTTCCATTCATTATTCCCCCAAATCCTTCCACAAACCCCTTCTTGCTCTTTCAAATTCATGGTATTTTTTTCATTAATTCCTATTACAAGGCTATATGTACATGCATACTTTTTCCTAAATATAACCTACTCGATCTGTATAATATTGCTTCTATGTGTATGTATTCAGGACTGACCATACTGACCATTTGGTATTAGATAGCTAATTGGTGTTATTATCCCTAGGGAAGACTATTTCTTTTATTCCCCGCATTGCTTAGTTTTCTGAAGGTCTTTATGTAGGGTTGAGGCCTCATGTTTTCTCTCCCATTCAGTTTAGCATGTCTAATGTTGTTTTCTTTTTTCAACTCATGCTTAAGCAGTGACATTGATGAAACTTTATGGATGTACTTTCTCATATTTCTAGGAGACACATCTCAGAGCAAACTTTCTGTCTTCTGACTCTTATAAGCTTTATTTTCCTTCTTCTTCATTGGTTTTGCTCTGTAACCATGCTTGGTCATGTATGTCCCTAGTGAAGTAGGCTAAAGTTCACCACTTACCCCACAAATAACAGAAATAATCAAAATCATGCGCATGCAGCACAAACTGTAAATGTTATAAGTAACTACAGACAAGGCACAGGCACTCTCCAGCTTGCTGGGACTGCTGCCTTGGCCTGCCAGCCTAACAGTGACCAGGTCTACAACTCTGAATTCATGCTTGGTTTTTCTAAGGAAGTGGCTTCAACCTGTGGGTTGTGACTCCTTTGGGAGAATCAAATGACACTTTAACAGGGGCCTCCTGAGACCATTGGAAAACACAGGTATTTACATGACAAATTCATAATGGTAGCAAAATTAAAGCTATGAGGTAGCAGTGAAAATTTTTTGGTTTGGAGTCACAGAAACATGAGAAATTATATTAAAGGCTCATAGCTGCTGTGGAGAACTACAGTCCTAAGGTCTGATTTTTTTTCAACAGTTTTGTCTATGTGGGGCCATTTTGAGGTCCTGTGGACCCTTAGTAAGGATGTTCCTGAGGACATGGAAGTGCAGCAATTTGGCTTTTTAATTCACAGTGAACATTATTCCAAATCATAAAAATTTACTGTAACTGGTGTGTTTTTTGTTTTTGAGGGAACAAGACATATACATAGTGAGATTGATTTACTAAAAGTTCATAGAAATAAACAACAATAATAACAACAAAAAATGAGAAACTTACCAGAGCTAATACATCTGTAGCAGATTGGGAAACAAGAGTCAGCAGTTGAAATTCCTTCTGGATAAGTTTGGCAGACTGGATAGGTAGACAGTGGTTCGTCCACTATTCACCCGCCTCAGACTAATCCAGTGATCCAGTGATTTTGGTTGAGGTTTACTTGATGACACTGTGAAAATTCAGCTAATCACAAAGAAGGGTTTTTTTTTTTTTTTTAATCCTTTGTCAGTTTAGCTTCTATTTTACAGTAAAAGGTGTGCTTTTCTATCCTCTAACATCCTCTTGAAGGATTAAAGCTGGTATTACATGATACTAAAGATTGTTATATTCTAATAATTGTTATGTATGAGTATAGAAACCTCTTTAGTATGGCTCGGTCTCATACCCAGATGCTCACAATAAAGCCCAGTGTTAGATTTCCTCCAACAGGCACACAGAAGAAGTAGTTTAACCAAAGTGACTATAAAGCTATGTGTCCAAATATATTTGATTTCTGAATTCCCAATGCAGATCATCAAATTAAGAGCATTCTCTAAAGAAGAATGATTTGACAGATTCATCTCATCCACATAGAACCAAATATCACATTGTCCAGGTAAGAAAAATAAAAACTGTATAAATTTTTATGAGGAACGTGAACAAGGGCTAATAATTTACCAGGAATTGCCCATCCATTTGGGTAAAAATAATATTGCTTTTTCTCTTGCATATTATTGAATCAGATAGCTGTATCAAAAATTATACATACATATATGTATATATGTAAATGTTCATAGATATGTAGTTTATGTTATAAAAGGAAGATGCCATGAATAGATATATGCAGCACATATATAAGATTTCACTCATATTTCTCTTTTTTATTAAGTGAGCTCCATAATTAATTTCTGTTTCTGTTTATCATAGAACATTATGTAAATAAAATGCAAATTCTTAAACATAGATATTTTGGCTTTTCTCCCTTCGTCAAGATACGACATAATATTTTCTATAAACAAATCATTAAGTAATAAAAACACAAATAAGAAAATAATGAGTTAAGTGTAGAATACTTTTATGATGTGTCTGATATCAGTTTAATCTATTAGTGGCTAAGCGTTTTTCTTCTTCTTCTTCTTCTTCTTCTTCCTTCTTCTTCTTCTTCTTCTTCTTCTTTTTCTTCTTCTTCTTTTTTCTTCTTCTTCTTCTTTTTAATTCTGTGACGCTGGGTATTCTTTTAGGTATCTCTAAGTGGTGGTTTCTGGACATGTAACATGAGATAGACTATAATGTTTATTAACAAATAATCAAATGGGAGTATTCTTCCAAAGATTTTGGAAGGCAGCATGATACACAGCACATGATCAATGAGTATTAGTGGCTGATGTGAATCCCCTTGACAGAATTAAGAATCACTACCTGAGGACCCAGCTATACCATTCCTGGGTATATATCCAGAAGATGCTCTAACACATAACAAGGACATATACTCCACTATGTTCATAGCAGCTTTATTTATAATAGCCAAAACTGGAAAGAACCCAGATGCCCTTCAACAGAGGAGTAGATACAAAAAATGTGGTACATTTACACAATGGAATATTACTCAGCTATTAAAAACAATGAATTCGATAAATTCTTATATAAATGGATGGAACTAGAAAATATCATCCTGGGTGAAGTAACCCAATCACAAAAGAACATACATGGTATTTACTCATGATTATTGGACTTTAGCCAGAAGCTTGAAACACCCAAGATTCAACTCACAGACTACATAAAGCTCATGAAGAATGAAGACCAAGTGGTGGGGGGGGGCTACAGTCCCTCTTAGAAGAAGTAACAAAATACTCAAGGGAGCAAATATGGATGCAAAGTGCAGGACAGAAACTGAAGGAGGGGCCGTCTGCAGACCATTCCACCTGGTATCCATCCCATGAACAGTCACCAAAGGTAGATGATGACGTGGGTGTCAGGAGGTGCATGCTGACAGGAGCCTAACATAACTGTCTCCTTAGAGGTCTGCAAGAGTCTGACATATTCAGAGGCAGATGCTCACAGCTAACCATTAAACTGATCATGGGGTTCCCAACAGAGAAGATAGAGTGAAGACTGAAGGAGTAGAAAGGATAAGGGACCCCATGAGGAGAGCAACAATACCAACCAACCAGAGCCCCCAGGGTCTAAGCCACCAGCCTGGGAGTGCTTAGGGGAGACCCATGGCTCTAGCTATATATGCAAGGGAGCTATATATAAGTGGGAGAAGAGATTCTTGGTCCCATGAAGGCTGGACATCGTGGGGGGTGGTATTCAAGGGTGGGGAGGTGAGGTTCTGGGGAGGGTGGGTGTGGGTACACCATCATAGAGGCAGGAGGAGGGGGGAAGGGATAGGGAGTTCCTGGGAGGGAGGGGGGAAATGGGGTAAGGGGAAAACACCTGAAATGTAAATAAAAGTTCCAATAAAAAATAAAAATAATAAAAAAAAAGAATCATATTACAAACCATATTCATACATGCCATGCCTTTACTCCCAATAAAGGGAAATGAAGGAAAGTGAATGGATAAAGATGGCTGTTAAGACAGTTGGTAGTGCACATTAACTCTGACACTCTGGCCAGCCAGAAGCTCTCCCAGACTCTTCTATTTTCATACTATCATGAGTTCACATGTTTGTCATGATTGTTGAATAATGGTAATATCTGAGATGAACCTACTGCAGTGCGGTCACACGGATTGAAGTCAGCAGCCTCTGTTGTTGACTCAGTGATGAGTAAGCATAGCTTGGCAGTGCAGAAACAATCTGTCATCACCCAAGAGAAATTCAGAAAAAGTACATTTGAAAACCAAAAATAATAAGAATATCACATCAATGTCTTACTATGTAGTACTCTAGTACAATATTATACTACAATGATTAAAACTTGGTATTGCCACAGGTTAAAAATATCATAGTCAGTTATCCTGGTAGCTTGATGTTTCTGGAAGTCTGTGAAAGAAAAAAAAAAGGTCATTTTGATTCCATGTGGCAAGCCATTAGGTCAGAAAAATGGTGTCTATTAACTTTCTTCTGTCTTCCCTAGAGTCTTTCTTAGTGAGGAAAAAGCAGGAAACAAAGAATCAGCAGCTGTGATTTGTGTTTTATTACCTTGTGCAGCAGAGCTGGCAGACGGCTCAGTATGCCTGATGGACTAACCAGTGAAAGCAAGCAAAACCACTTAGTGCTTCAAGTTCAGTCTAGTTTTCCTCTCATAAAATGCTTTTAAAATTAATGTGTAAATCAATTTCCTACATAAAAATAGACTGGTTGAGAATATGCATATGGGGCACTCAACATTGTTTCCTACATGTAATAAATGGAAAACAGAGATATAAGACCTAAAACTTCCTCAATAGTTTCATCATTGTAGAAAATAGATACACCTTTTATAAATATATATATATTTATTATATTATAAATATATATAAATATATATATATTTATATTTATATATATATATATATATATGTATATATATATATATATATATAAATATAAATATATATATATTTATATTTATATATATATATTTATATTTATATATGTATATATATATATATATATATATAATTGTTGCATATTAGAATTTAATGTGAGCAATAAAAGGCAATATTTCAACTGAGTGTTTTATGTTTCCATAAATATGTCATCTTGACTCAGAAATTAGGAACACATTTAGCAGAAAAATCACTTAGATTTAAACAGAGTATCTTAGCAAGTAATTTGAGTAAAACCTCATTACTGAAGGTATTAATTTCAACCTGATTATTCCTTATTACATCTCAGACCCAATTTATACTGATTAGAATGCTAATTCCTTAATCTTCCCCTATTAGCACGACTAAAATATTTAAAAAGAAATTTGCATGTGTGTTTATTAAGAAATGGAATGTGAGATTTGACAAAATCTCAGTTTGTCCCTGTGAGTGTCCTAGTGGTCTTTTGCACTACTTGAGACTGCCAGAGCTGCCTAGCAGCTTACAATGTATCTCATATGAATTCTGCAATATGGACATGAAGACTAAGCCCCCATCTATACCTGAGTACTTCAACATGTTCTCCCTCCTCACTCTGCTCATTACATCTGTTCTCATTTTAGAGACTTGTATAAAAAGCATCACATATTTGTAAACATATTGGGTAAGTTGTTGCATCTGAAAATAGCACACATTCTAAACACATTAGTAACATATTTAGTGACTTAAGTGGGAGTTAGTTTTTAGTCAGAGTGATACATTTGTATTTCTCTGTGATCTGACATTAAATCTTCATAATATGAGATTCTTGTAATCCCATCTGGGGCATGTAGTGGTGCACAACTAGTTTGGGATTGAATTGGATATCTATAGGTATCCATGTAATCTAATTTATTACGAATTTATATGAGGCTGGGCATGGTGGCATGAGCCTTTAATCTCAGCACTTTGGAAACAGAGACAAGCAGATCTCTATGAGTTTGAGGTCTGAAAAACAAACAAAAGAAGAAAATTTTATATGAATTAAGAGATGAAGCTTCATGAACAGAACCAAAGAAGCTAAATAAAAAAGAGGGCCCAAGGCAGGATGCTTGCATTTCACTCAGAAGGTGAACTAAACTTGTCATGGGAGTTGGATGGAGGAAGGGACTTGGGTGAGAGAGGGGATGGGGAGCAGAAGGTTGGGATAAGATGTAGGGAAAGCCTGGGATAGAGGGCCATGGTAGTGAACTGAAATCTGCACAGGAAGGGTAGGGCAGGCATCTCTAGGGCATGCTAGAGACCTGAGATTTGGGAGGCTCCAGGGAATCCATAAGGATGACTCTAGCTAAGGCAGTAAGGGATATGGAGCATGAAATAGCCAGCTATTGTAGCCAGGCAGGACTCTCAGAGGACAGATAAAGACACCAACCTACCCATAAACCTTCCACCCAAATTTTGTTCTGCTTACCAGAAGTGCAGAGGCAAATATGTCATAGAGACTGAAGGAATGGCTAACCAATAACTGGCCCAACTTGAGATCCATTTCATGGGCAAGTACCAATCTCTGACACTCTTAATGATACTTGTTTACACTTGCAGATTAGGAGGCTAGCATAACTAGGCTCTGAGAGGCTCTACCTAGCAACTGAACCAAACAGGTGCAGTGACCCACAACCAATCCTTAGAGCTCAGGGAGTCTTGTGGAAGAGTTGGGACAAGGACTGAGGAATGTGGAGGGGAAAGAGACTCCATAAGAAGACTAACAGAGTTAACTAACCTGGACCCTTAGGGGCACCCAGAGACTGAATTAAAGAGCATAAAAGGGCTGAACCTAGGTCTCCTGTACATATTCCGTAGACATACAACTTGGTGTTCATGCCGGTGCCCCCAAAACTGGAGTGGGGGCTTACTCTGACTGTTACCTGCCTGTTGATCTTCCTATAACTGGGCCATCTTGGTTGCATTCTGTGGGAGAGAACGGGCCTAGTTCTGCAGTGACGTAATGCACCAGGGTGAATTGGTACACAGGGGGCACCGCATCCTTCTCAGAGATGAAGGGGAGGGAATTGGGGAAGGAACAATGTAAGGTAGGTACTGGAAAGAGGATGGAGGCTGTGCTGCGATTGGGATGTAAAGTACATAAAGAGGACAAAAAGAAAAAACAGAAATGAAACTTCTGAATATAATGGGAACTTGCCTATTAGCCTGCAGTTCTGGAGTGTTCTTTGGAGTTCTGTACAGAAAAAACTTTAAAACGAGTACTGGGAGCCTGTTAACTTTTCACATTTTATCTTATGAGAAACGTATTGGACCTAAGTCAGTGTTAGGGGCGCATACCATGATGGGATGCTTGAATAATAAAATAATTTCAATATAAATCCAGCAGGATTGACTTCATTGACTTAAATCTCCTTGAAATTGGCCAGGGTGTGTGAGCCGTAAGAGGGCTTCAGATGCCTAGAGCCATTGCTAAAGAAGAAATGTAAGTCTCAAGCTATCATCTCACCACTCCAGTGAAAAGTTTCTAATATTCACAGGAAGAGCACTTCACAGTAGCTGAGAACTAATACCATCTTTTAGCTACTTTGTGACTGAAAACAGAGAGAGTGGTAAAGGAGACTTTTATTTCTTTTTCTTTTTTGTTTATTTATTTATTATTATTGGATATTTTATTTACATTTCAGATGTTCTCCCCTTACCCCATTTTCTGCCTTCTCCCTCCCAGGAACCCCCTATTCCATCCCCCCTCCTCCTGCTTCTATGATGGTGTGCCTCCACCTACCCCCCACACATACCTCACCTCCCCACCCTCGAATTCCCTCACACACGGCGTCCAGCCTTCATGGGACCAAGGATCTCTTCTCCCACCTATACCTGACAGGACCATCATCCCTTGCATATATAGCTGGAGCCATGGGTCCCTCCGTAAGTGCTCCCAGGCTGGTGGTTTAGACCCTGGGGACTCTGGTTGGTTGGTATTGTTGCTCTCTTCATAAGGTTGCGAACCCTTTCAACTCCTTCAGTCTTCACTCTATCTTCTCCATTGGGAACCCCATGATCAGTTTAATGGTTAGCTGTGAGCATCTGCCTCTGAATATATCAGACTCATGCAGACCTCTGAGGAGACAGCTATGTCAGGCTCCTGTCAGCATGCACCTCCCGACATCCACATCAGCATCTACCTTTGGTGACTGCACATGGAATGGATACCCAGGTGGAATGATCTGCAGACGGCCCCTAAAAGGAGACTTTCTTATTCACACATTTATTCTTAGCCAACTGAAAAACAGTATGTATAGGCAGTTTTTCTCTATAGCAGATCCAAATGCTTTGATGTAAGTGATCTCTATTACACTAGAATAGTTAATATGAGGACTATAAGATTTTGAGTTAATTATATTTAAATATTTAAAATTATTTAAAATGCTTAATTGCAACATACTTGAAATACACAGATTAAAAAATCAGATACAAACACAACCACAATTCACATTTACCAGATGTTGTTATATATCTATTTTAAGTGATTCCAAATCACATTTTTGCGCTTTCTCTGGTGCCCTTTTTCTTACTAAAGGTTGTTATTGCTTTGATCCTGTCATGACTCATCTTAGAGCATACTTTCACATTTTTAAACACAAGTATATGACTGTAAGCATACAAATAATTATTTTGAATTCTTTTCTATTTTATAGTAATACTATTCTGTGCATACTCTTTACAACCTTTAAACTTAGTTCAGCTTTGTTTTAGAAATTAGTTTCAATATACATTAATTCATTAATTTTAACATGCACCTGCAAGAACTATTAAATCCATACATGTATACAGATACATACACCACATAGACACACACCAAATTAGAAGAACAGAAACATCATAACCAAGCTGCTCGAAACAAAGACAGAGGAAAAACTGAAAGCACTGTGTTAAAATAGTGTTACTTATGGAAAAATAAAAGTCAAGATCAAGACAATTCCTTTATAGAAATCATGCAAGTCAGCAAGCTGGTTATATTTCTTAAGTGCTAAAAAATCAACAGATTGGCAGGCTGGCCAAGCAGAGACGCTCTGCACTTGCCTCATCCTCTGCAGAGGAGAATTATAACAAAGTGATTAGCTAAACGAAATGAGAGTCTAATAGAGAACACAGGAACCCAACAAGGAACTACCCTAATGTAGCAAGCCATGGAGACCTATAGTGGTAGCTTAGGGGACAGATAGTGCATCCACAATTGTGACTGAGTTTGCAAGGACTCCGGGACGCCCATTTCTAAAGGAATGATGAAAAGAGCAAGGTGAAAGTGAGGGCTAGACATCCAGCCACAGATATGTATTTCCACTGGAGCACAGCTGGAAAAACTACCTAACATCTGTGCCATCACAATGCCACCCTGACATTCAGCGTCTGAGATGCTGCTGTAGAGACATCCTGCCCAAGATCACATCAAGCTGATGCTCAAGGTGTTTGCTAATAATTTATTCTTTACCACAGCTTCTACAGTCTTGCATGTGGTTGAGTCTTGCTCTGAGTCCAACAATATATTTAAAATCCCCTTTCCCAGTGCTAGTTCTAAGGGAATTTCTGCCATGTTCCACATCCTCAGAACTAGCATTCCCTGCCTGACAGGACAAACAGAAGGTACCTTATCATCCTTTCTTTCAGAGATTTGGGCACCACTAGCCTGAGACTTATGTAGATTTTTCTTTACAAGTGTTTATGTCCTTTATTGCTGTCCTTTGTGTTGTCAATAATCAAGTCTGTGTCTATCTTGCTATATGTATAAGCATCCTGTTTTGACTGTAGAATTTTTGTTCTCATTGTCATCTATTGCTGACATTTTGATGAGTTAAATGAGGCAACAGGGAGAAATTAACACCTTATTTCAAGTCATTTAATTATGTGTCAATATGATTTTTATAATTAGTTTTTTCACTCTTTCTATTTTGAAGTATAATTGTGTTTTGCACATTTTTCTATTGTGTGTATGTGCATACATTTAGTATTTGTAGGCAATTTCTATGTCCTAAAAGACTAAGTATTTTAGTAAGAATGCTAGATTAAAGTTCACACCAATACAATTTTTACTTTTGAGTAAGAAAAACAAATATATATTGATCTTAATATAAATCTTAAAACATTTGAATTATTAAAAGAGACTTATAAGCTCCATAAATATATTACATGCAATATAAAGCTTAGATCCCCCCTACAAATACCATATTCTATTTCTGTACATCCTCACCTGTACTGAGCCCCATCTATCTTCAGGGATTCATTCATTTGTCTTGCATTAGATCTACGTTTCCCTTCATATACTTTTGGTTGGCATAGCACTGAGTGCATAGACAAATCTATAGTGCATTTGCTTCATTGTAAAATTGCATTTTTCAGATAGGAACAGTTTTTTGGTTTATTTTTAATTATGTTTACAATGATATGCTTAGAATATCTCATTTATTATATTCACTTTATCTTTAAAATAAACATGCAAAGGATCTATTGGCATTAAGTAGATTCCTATTGCTGTTATTATTGTTCCTATTCCACTGTTACCATTTACTTTTTTTTATGATTTTCAAAATGAAACCACATTCTCACTAAGCCCACCCAGCTTTTGACAGTCATGGCTTTCCTCTGTCTATAAACTTTACTCTTGGTTCCTCATGTACGTGGAATTATAGTTACTTTGGCACTAGCTTGTTTCATTAGCTTTGTGTCTTAAGGTTTTACTCACATGGTTACATGTGTCAGAATTTCCTTACTTTAAAGTTGATTACTATTTCACTATATATATACATGCCACTTGTATATCCATTCATTCATCATTAGGTACTGCCTCATTCTTCAGATATTGGGATCATTCATGTCTAATTACCCTTTAAATTACTTGGAGGTAAAATTTCTGAATCATAACATCATTCAATTTTAAATTTTTTGGAAGCTATCATATCAGCTTATGTAAAGGAGCCATCATTTTCTCTTCCAATCAGTAGTGCCTAGGAATTCCACTTTTTCACACATTTTTGCTAATAATTGTTACCCAACCAAACTGTGTGGAGTAGTATTTCATTGTGTGGTCTTTTCTAATATTTAGTGAGGCTGAGCATTTCTTTTCCTGTGACAAATGTTTACATATGTATCCTTGGAGACTGTCTGCTCTGCTCACAACACAACTTTTGCTTTCTCAGTGGATTTTTGTCATCATTGTTATTCAATTTTGGGAGTGATTTACATGTTTGATATTAACCTTTATGAGTTGGTGAATTAAAAATTACCTTTTCCACTCTGTAGGTCTACTTTTAATTATATTGATGATAGCTTTTAATACATTCACAGTTTAAATTTTATTTTCCCATTTTGCTGTTTTCTGTTCCTTAATTTGTATCCAAGAAACCATTGCATCATGATTTTCACAAAGTTGTTACCAAGTTTTCTAGAACTATTGCAAATTGGACATTTGCATTTTTGAACCAATTTGAATTAATTTTTATATATAGTTTGATATAATAATACTATTTCTTTCTTCTCCACACAGACATCCACTTTTTAGCCCCAACATTTGTGGAAACAATCATTAATTTTGAAGTTTCTTCATTAACATATTTAAGTAATGTTTCTGTTATGTATTTTCTTGCTTAATTTGTTTTGGAATGTTTAACAATATATATATTCTTTTTTCTCATTTTTACTGTCTTTTTCTCCTGTACCTCAGTATATTACTTTATAGCTGGCTTATATTTTAATTCATAGACTTTTTTGTAGGCTCTAATCTAAGAATCCCATTCATTAGACTCTTAATTTCTTACTGTTTTTTAAGTTTCTATTTGCTAAGAGAATAAACTTTAAAGACTGATAGATTCTTATTAAGTAATATTGATCAATAATATCGATACTATTAGCAATGGTTAGAAGAGGAGTATGGGCTTTGTCTCGTGAATCCCTGAAGGAAACCTGTGTTCTACCAGTACATGTTTCTCTATCTGGATGCGGTAAGTGTTTCTGACTAACCTCTTTGAGATGTAAAAAGGATACTGTGTCCTGTTATTGTCGGCTTTCAGACAACACACTAATTTACTATTTTACTTATGATCATACCCTTTGCTAGTTGCTGCTTACTTACATTCAACACCAACTCCCACATTCGTTCAATAATCTTCATTTTTAAATGGATGATCATCTTGTTTTTAATCTGTGCATATGATTTTTGTAATTTGGGTATTATTAAAATTTACTTAATTTGGCGGGCTAGTTAATAACTTTAAAAGACTATTTTTACACATATTACTTCAAGTAACCTATGCTTCCTTTCTATATTTTTTTAAACTTAAACGCTTAAAATTTTGTCTATTTAGAATTTTGTTGTGAATTAGAATTAAATTTTGGTATGACTTTCCTATTTTTCCATGCTGACTCTTATTTTCCATTGGTGGTAAAACTGCCTACAATACCTAAACTACTGATGTTTCTTTCAATACATACTACTACAAATTACATACATTCATAATTCTATACAAATCATTACTATATTTATTGTTCAGTAAAGGACTACTGCAGAATCTTTTGACTATAAGTTACAATTGTAACATTTCTTAGTTGAATCTTCATTGTAAATTGTACATTTAGCTTTTAAATTTTTCTATTGCTAGATCTTCTATAATAGAATGTTCTTTTTTAATTTTTACATGTTTTATTTGCATGTGGAATGGTACTAATTTTGAATTACCACTTTAGTTTTGATATGAACGCTTTATAATTTCTTGTACTGTAACAATTGAAGAAACTTTGATTTTTTCGATTTTTCAAGTAATATCGGATATGTATAGTTTGCCATCTTGGGATTTCCCTTTTGCACTAAAGGCAACGCAAATGAGTCTTGAGTGGACAAACTGTGTACAAATGTGTGTGGGCTGGAGTTGGCAACATCCGGACCCTACCTAAGTCATGGGGAGTTGTGATCCTGAAGTCCAGCACATGGATCTCCCATATCCCTGTCAGTGCTGGATGCTTTGAGCGGTGGAGGCCCTGTTCAGTAGACTTTGTTTCAAGGGTTTTAGAGCGAGTAGTCGGTGTTGACCCCCACGCTAAACCAGGAGATGTTACTAGATTGGAAAATTTGGGGAGAATGTAATTGCCTCTCGACTTTTGTAAAATTCTACAGAGGTGTATTAACCTTCCGGACATTGGTGGGGCTTATGACTTGTAATAAATGTAGCATGTGACTAGTTTAGGACCTATCTGGGGCTGGCCAAATGCGTCCATCCTGCCTTGTCTGTAGCTGTCTCTACTTTCTGAGGCTGGAATTAGAGGTAGTCTCTCCATGTTGACACTGTATTTTCTTGGGTTCTTCAGATACAAGCCCTAGGCCTCGTGTTTGATCAGGGAGTGGTTTAACCACTGAGCTATCTTACTGAGATTTTTTTCGTTGAATATTTGGGGATAGAAATATATTGCCCTCAGCTTTTTTGTTCATCTAAGAAGTGATCTATTAAGTAAGTATCAGGATCAATTGGAAATTTGGTAATTATAACATGCAAATTAATATGTGTAGAATGTTCTAGGTTATGGAGGACCATAACAAAATGGTGCACTGGCAAAGAAAGCATCAGTTTAGAGACACACAAGCCATTCATTATCATGGTTAGTAGTTGGTTGCAAATAATACATGCTGTGATCAAATGTAGTGTAATATATGTTTTTCAATAATATATGTTGCATAATATGGGAGGTAAATGATGAGGTGAAAGAAAGGGAGACATGGTTGAATGCAAACTTATGAGGTGAATCTGCAAGACTTAGTGACTGATAGGGAGAAAGAAGAAAATTGAGAAAGAGATTATAGCTGAGGAAAAATGTAAAGGAAGGAACTTCTGAGAGGAATAAAATGAGTCCAGTTTTAGAAAGGTTATGTTTGAGAAGTTTGTTTCCATCTGAATTTCCTAGATATACTAATTAGATCCATGTATTCATTTATTTATGCAGTAAATGTTGATAAATTGTCTTCTCTATGTCAAATAGCTTCTTTATCTCAGGAATATACATTGTCATATCTTCTCTACTGCATTTTAAGAGTTAATGAAGTATGATAAGTATACATAGGAACATATCTGTACTCGATCTATTTTATATACAGCAAAGTTGTTAGATTATTATGAGCTGAATTATCATCTCTGAAACTTCCAGATGTAAGGTTCAGTTCCCAATATGTCAGAATGCAAGCATATTTGTGGATATGGTCTTCCAACAAGGTGAGGAAGTTAAATGAGGTCATTAGGCTGGAGCCCTAATCCTATTAATGAGTCACATTCAACTAAGAAAAGCTGAGATGCATGCTCACAGAGGGTAGGCTGGGTGAGGAGTTATAGGGAGGGCAAGCCAGGGAGAAAGGCCTAGGCTAAAGCCAACCCAACTATAAACTTAATCTTGAGCTTTGAGACTCCAGAAAATGTAAGAAAGGAATTTCTGTTTTTTAATCCAGATAGGACTTTGATATGGCAACCCTAGCAAACTAAAATGGTGATGAATATGTAAGCCATTTTATATAATAATAATAAGAGATTGAAAGGCAGTCATAGAAGATGAATGCGAAAGGTTTTTACCAGACATTTTGCAGGCAGCAAGTGAATATTTGGATTCAGTAGTAATCTATACACTCCTTTTAGCAGAGATTATAATTTACGAATAAAAATTTAGCTAATTTGAATCACATTTAAAAATTGTATTCTATATTTATTTATTACATATATTTGTGTAGGGGGATGTCAATGCCATGGTGTATGTGAGCATGTATGAGTGTATGCATGTCTGAATGGTTGTGTGTGTGTACATATGTGTGTGTGTGTGTGTAGATCAGAGAACAATTTATAGTACTCGTTTCTTTCATTGTACCATGTAGGTTCTAGGGAATGAAGACAGGTCATCAGTCATTAAAGGAGATGACTTAGTCCTCTGAGCCATCTCTCTGGCCCCTTTTTTTCTACTTGATGGCAAATGAACATGTTTTCTTTTAGTCTCAGAATTATTAAAATAAAAGGATCATAATATTTCTTATTCTGTAATGTAGAGAGATTGTGTTATATGCTTCATTTGTGGACCTTCCATTCTAAGGCATCTTATTTGCATTATTAATGATAACATCTTGTAAAGAAGCCATGTCTTTGTAGGTTAAATAACAGAGTTAACTTATTTTCTAAGAATCTCAGGCTTTAACAAAGTACAGAAATTAGCTCATAATTTTGGAAGAATACAGCTTGTAACATCAAGATACAAATAGTAGCTATGAAGTGAGTATTTTGCAGACATAATTTATTCAGATTACTTAAAATCAGAAAACCAGATCAATAATAACCGACTAGCCAAGGCGATGTTTTAGACAATTTATGTACATCCTGTTCTATTCCTCATCTTGTCACTCTTAGAGTCTAAACAAATTGAACGGCAACTTGGACCTTTAATCCTCCAGTTTGTTCCCACTGCTCAAGATGGGAATATTTTTCCCTGTTAGAGGATTTACTTGTAGAATTTTCAGTGAGCTATATAAAACAAAATAATGGGGGCTTATGTATACAAGACTGGCCCACAGCTCCAAATATAACGGAGTACATGACATGAACTTTGTACTTCTAATCTTCTCCCTTCACTTTACTACAACTGAGATTACAGGTGTGAGCCACTTAGACTTTTTCTTTCTTTCTTTTTTATGTATTCACTTTATATCCCTTTCACTGCCTCTTTCCCGGCCACCCTCTCCCACAATCCTTCCCCTCCCCTTCTCCTCTGAGTGGGTGGGTCCCCCCTGGGTATACTCTCAGCAGTGGAACTTTAAGTCTTTGCTAGGCTAGGCACTTTCTCTCCCAATGCGGCCAAACAAGGCAGCCCAGCTAGAAGAAATATCCCACAGACAGGCAACAGCTTTTGGAATAGGTCCCACTTCAGTTGTTCAGGATCCACATGAAGCTGCACATTTCCTACATATGTGCAGGAAGGCCTAGGTCCAGCCCGTTTGTTTGTTAGTGATTCAGACTCGAAGAGCCCCAAGGGTCCAGGTTAGTTGGCTCTGTTGGTCTTCCTGTGGAGTTCTCATCCCCTTCGGGGCCGCCAATCTTTCCTCCTGTTCTTCCATAAAAGCCCCCAAGCTCTAGCCACAATTTAGCTGTGGGTGTCTATATATGTCTGAGTCAGCTGCTGGGTAGAGCCTCTGAAATATACTCCCATCTGCAAGCATAACAGCACCATGAATAGTGTTGGGCATTGGTGCTTGAACATGGGATGGGCTCAAGTTGGGCCCATTATTAGTTTGCCATTCCCTCAGTCTCTGTTACACTGTACTCCCATCCCCCATGCCTGCATTTCTTGTAGACAGAATAAATTCTGTGTTCAAAATTTTGTGAGTAGGTTGGTATCTCTATTGTTCCAATAGGGTTCTTGCCTGGCTACAGGAAGTGGCCTCTTCAGATTCCATATCCTCAACGTAGTAAGTCACAGCTAAGGTCACCCTCATTTATTCTTGGGCACATCCATTATCCCAGGTCTCTGTCTCTTCCTGCAGATGCCGCCCCGCTCCTTTTTAGCCCTGTCAGTTGTAAATTTCCATTCATTTTCATGGCTATCTAGTCATCTCACCTGTCCTTCCACACACCTGATGCTGAACCACCCATACGCCATCACTTCAAGTTCCCTTCCTTTATCTGCCTCCTATGACTATTTTATTCTTTAAGTGAGATTCTAGCTTCTTGGCTTAGGCCTTCTTTCTTGATTAGCATATTTGGGTCTGCAACTGTAACCTGGTACCTGTGTTTTATGGCTAATATCCACGTATAAGTGAGTACATACAGTGGCATGCCCTTTTGAGACTGGGTTACCTCATTCAGGATGATATTCTCAAGTTCCATCTATTTGCCTACAGAATTTATGATGTTTTTGTTTTTAATAGCTCAAGAGTATTCCATTGTCAGATGTACCACATTCCTTTATCTATTCTTTAGTTGAAAGACATCTAGGCTATTTTCAGTTTTGGGCTATTACAAATAAAGCTGCTATGAACATAGTTGAGCAAGTGTCTTTGTGAGATGTTGGAACATCTTTTGGCATATGTCCAGGAGTGGTACAGAACCATTCCCAGTTTTCTGAGAAACGCCAAATTGATTTTCAAAGTGATTGTACAAGTTTACACTCCTACCAGCAATGAAGAAGTATTCCCCTTGCTCCACATACTAGCCAGCATGTGCTATCTCTTTACTTTTTTTCTTACCCATTCAGATGGGTATAAGAAGAAATCTCAGAGTTGTTTTGATTTGCATTTCTAAGATGAGTAAGAACTTTGAACCTTTCTTTAAGTGCTTCTCAGTCATTGGAGATTACTCTGCTGATAATTCTCTTTTTAGTTCTCTGCCCCATTTTTAATTAAGTTATTTGGGTTGTTGATTGTAGGAGGAATGGTGATGGCCATTACGAAAACACTGGGTCTGCCACATACCTGCAGAGGCATCACCGGCAGAAGGACCAAATTGAAGACTGCCTGAGAGACCAAAGACTGCTGACACAGACAATGCCAGCTGTGGGTTGGCTGGTCATGTGCCCACATGCAAGGGGAGGGAAGAAAGAGGCCCTGGCAGCACCCGAGGGAGGTATTTGGTTACAGTACTTGCTTAGCAACTTGGCGGCCTGGTTAGCTTGCTTGAAGATGTGGGTCCTTGTGGTTGTCTGAGAGACGGCTGCCTGGCTAGCTCAGTCGTAGAGCATGAGACTCTTAATCTCAGAGTCGTGGGTTCGTGCCCCACGTTGGGCGCCAAAATGTGGGAAAAACTGGGGGGCCGCAGCAGCAGCCCCAGGCCCATGCGGCAGCGGCCCGGGACCTGCGAGGTGGAGGCTACCTGGAGGCCTCCAGGCAGCCTGTCTCTCGTACTGGAGTAAGGTCCCAGGTTCCAGTGGCTGGAGGCTTTGGTGGCGGCAGGCCCTGCAGGCCCCAATGATACGAGGAAGTCCTTGGTTCCAAAAGGCTTTATTGTCATGGCGGATGGTGGATGGATCTGAATGTACCTCCCACCCTGAAACTCAGGGCAGCCCCGAGTTAAATAGGGAAGGGAGAAGTGAGAAGGGTCTGGGGAGGAATGCTTAATTGGTCTCGCCCTCTGACCTTCATCAGTATGTAGATCTCTAGGGCCTGAGGCCTGTAGTTACACCCTCTACCTGTGCACTTTGGGAGGGGCTGTAATGGCTACATAACTGAACAATGTATGTCCATGGAGACTGGACTGTTTTTCAGGACTCTGAGTTCTGGGGGCGTGGCCAAACTCCTGCTTTCTCCCTTCGAGTCTCAGGGTTCTAGGCCCATGCCCAGCCAAGAACCAGGATACCCTTACGCAGTCCCACAGCCAGCCAATTGGGAACTGCTGTTTAGAAGAGATGCTTTCTTGGGGCCAGTGGAGTGTGTGTAGTGGGTATTAAAGGAGCTTGCAGCAGCTGTCAGATGAACTTTCTGCAATGTTTCTCACCTGCTCCTGGAGTCTGTGTCCATGACTCTACACCACCTTACCTCCAACTCCCAAGGGCATGTAGGGTCAACAGCAAGTAGTCCAGGGCACAGGTAGCAGTTGATTTCTAACTTCTTGAGTTCTTTGTAAACTTTGTATATTACTCTTTGTAAACTTTGTATAGTCCTCTGTGAGATATAGGGTTGGTGAAGATCCTTTCCGAATCTGTAGGCTGCTGATTTGTCCTATGGACACTGTCTTTTGGCTTATAGAAGAATTGCAGTTTCATTAGGTCCCATTTATCAATTATTGATCTTATAGTCTGAGTCATGGATGCTCTGTTCAGGAAATTGCCTCCTGTACCAATGTGCTCAAAGGCATATTTCTAACTTTCTCTTCTGTGAGATTTAGTGTTTTAGGTTGAGGTCCTTGATCCACTTGGACTTGAGTCTTTGCAGGTGCAGGGTGATAAACATGAATCTACTTTCATTCTTCTACATGTAGACAACCAGTTAGACTAGCACATTTGTTGAAGATGCTTTCTTTTTTACATTGTATGGTTTTGACTTCTTTATCAAAAATCAAATGTCCATAGGTGTGTGTGTGTGTGTGTGTGTGTGTGTTGTGTGTATATGTGTGTCTATGTCTTTATTTCTGGGTCTTCAATTTGATTCCATTGATCAGCGTGTCTGTTTCTGCAACAATATCATTTATTACTATTGCTCTGTAGTACAGTTTGAGGTCCAGGATGATGATTCTTCCTGAAGTTCTTTTATTGTTCAATACAGTTTTTATCTATTCTGTGTTTTTTACTTTTCCATATGAAGTTGAGAATTGCTCTTTCATAGTCTATAAAAAATACTGTTGGAATTTTTATGGGAATTGCATTGAATTTGTAGACTGCTTTTAGTAATATGGCCATTTTTACTATGTTAATCCTACCTATCCATGAACATGAGAGTTCTTTTTATTTTCTGATATATTTTACAATTTCTTTCTTCAGGAACTTGAAGTTTGTGTCATATGGATCTTTTAACTGCTTGGTTAGAGTTGCTTGGTGGCTATTGTAAAGGATGTTGTTTTCCTAATTTCTTTTGGGGCCACCTAATCCTATAGAGTGCTGACAATGAACACAGGACCTTATACAAGCTAGGAAAACAATCTGAGAATGGAGCTACCATTCTCAGCCTTAATTTATGTTTTAAAAAGCATCTGGCCAGGAAGTGGTGACACAAGTCTTTAATGCCAGAACTTGGTAGGCAGAGGCAGGCAGATCTCTGTGGGTTCAGCCTGATGTACAGAGAGAGTTCCAGGACAGCCAAGGCTAAATGAAAAACCCTGCCATAGAAAACAAACAAAACAAAATAAACAGCATCTTGATTCGGCTTTCAAGTAAATGTGTTGGTGTTCAATCATACAGAAATACAGGCCTCTATACAAGGCTATTTATTTGTGTATAATATTAGTTTTAAAACCAACTCAAAGTGGAGCAAATAATCATAAAATGATTTACTGATGTATATGCTAAAATGTTCTGAGTGCTAGCAGATTATAGACTAACTTGGCTTCTACTCCATTGTTATGGTTTTTTGTCAATTTGTTTTCTGTGTTTTGTTTCTGTTTTGTGTTGCATTTTCTCTTTCCTTTATCATAGTCCATTTAAAAGTTCAAAGTGATACAGCAGGTTCTCATCTCATGGAGAGAAATGTGCCCAAAGAATTCTCACCATAAAACTGCAATAGGAAAGTGGGTGGACAGTTCCTGGTTTAGCCCAAAGAAAGGAGATATCATCAGACCTCTTCTCTCCTTACATGTGGCTCTGTATTAATCTCTCATGTCTTAAATAAGCAAAGTTCATTTTTAAAGATCTCTCAGTTCGATAAACTTGATTCTAAAAATGGCTCAATGTTGCTTGTAGAAAAAAAATATGTGTGGGCATTTGTCTTCCATCTATCTGAGAGTATACAAGGAAACCATACTCACTGTTTCCCTTTCGTAACATCAGTACTGTTGTGCATATTTTTAAAGGGCAGGAAGAAAACCAGCTACATGACCCAGGCTTCCTAAGGAAAACCCATGTTTGACTTACATAGAGATCAGATAATTAAAAATCAATATTTACAAGCTCCCTTAGGAAAATATATTTTATTAAGTACTAATCTAACTAATTAAGCAGCAATCAGAACTCTTTGTATTCAAAATAAAGCAATTAAAGTGACAACATTGTTTCATTTACTCTGATTAGGACTCTTAATTAGGATAGTAAGCATATTTAAAATAAATAATGACACGTCTAGGAGGAAGAAGTTGGGAATCTGATTTAGAGCCAATGTTGTCTTCTTAACTGTGGTTACAGCTGCAAAGTACTAAATGACATTCTACTTTTATTATGCCTTAGTATTTAGTATGGATACAATGTTATGTCTGAAGTGAAGAATTGTATATATTCATTCATCAGTCAATCAAGTTTGATTCATCATCAATCAAGTTTAATATGCATATTAAACTTTTAATATAGAGAAAATAAAGATGTCATTCATGGTACTCATGATCCAATGGAATAAATACATACATATCTAGTATACTGAAGATATATTCTTCTATTAGAGGAAGAAGAAAAGAATAATTCATATGTTTTAGAAGATATAGAAAATCTCAAAGAAAATGAAATTGTGACGTTGCTTTGAAAAATAAGAACAGCAGTTACCTATGGAGGTGAAGCAGGAATGTCACTGGCTCCAGGAATAAGAAGCATACCATAAAAAATAAATAGGTGTGAATGCACCCAGCTCAGTGTAATGTAATGTATAAATGAGTATCTTACCCAAATGTATCTCATGGTAAGGAATTTATACTCCTTATAAGGTTCATGGGGAAGCTAACACATGCTCATGCGCAATAAAAAGGGACATATAGATAGTAACATTTATGGATACATTCAGCATTACATTTTGAGAAGCCCTACTTATCAAAAGAGAGAGGAAAGTGAAAGCAGTTTTCATGCAATTACAACTGTGCAAGGTAAAAATATTAGTGTATTGTTATTGTAACAAGTTCAAATTTAAAGAAATTCTGGGTAAGGGGCACATATAAATTTGTTGATATGAAAAATACAGGAAATACTAAAGTCACACATTACTATAGCTCTGATTATTTGTCAGCGTTTAGTCTCCTGTTTAACAGTGTGGTGTTTTAGAATTCTAGGGGCAACACTGACCCAAAAGTTATAGTTTGAAAGATTTGTTTTGTTTTAAGTTTTAGTTGTATGTATGTATGTATATATTCAAGTTCAGGTACAACAGAGGCCAGAAGGAGACGTCAGATTCCCCAGAGTCGGAGTCACAGGCAGTTGTGAGCCAGCCACATAGCATGTATACTGAGAACTGAACTCAGGTCCTCTGTTAAGGAGACGTTCCTAACTACTAAGCCATCTCTCCAGCTCCCCAAAACTGTGTTTTATAATTGTTATTGCTTGGACTGAGAAGGACAAATTCAACATTTGGAAATTTGCACCTTAAAAGAGTTGATTATTTTTTTCATCTTTCTTAGTGTTGGCTGAGATTTGCCATAAAACTCCTAATATGAGGCAGTTCAACTGGTGAGCATTCTCCTGTTTATAGGAGGGAAGAAGAATCTGATTCTCTGATATTTGCAGGGCAAGTGCTGCATCACAGAATTTTTTAGCTGTGGATTAATTTTCTATGACATAAAACCCAAATTGGAATGGACAGCCTTGTCTGGCTTCAGTGGGAGAGGATGTGCCTAGTTCTGCAGCAACTTGAGTACAGTGAGGGGGTGAAGGTGGGGGGTGAGATGTGGGGGGCACTGAAACCCAGAGGAGAGCTTCCTCTTCTAAGGAGAATGGGAGAGGACTTACATGAGGGTGTGGTGGAAGGAGAGGAAGGACTGATATTGGCTTGTTACATGAATAAATAATAAATTTAATAATAAAGAGTACACATGTGAAAAACCAAGGAATGGCTTGTGGGAGAATTTGGAAGGAGGGAAAAAAAAGAAATGTAATTATAATCTTGAATATAAAAAGACTTAAAAAATGACAGCTACCATAAAATAATTAACTAATATCAAAAAATAGTAACATAGTTGATATATAGACTATTTGTTGTACTTTATTGCTGTTTGTGTGCCTTAATCTTTTAGTTCCTCCATATTTAATAAAAGCAAAATTTAAGCTTAAAAATGAAAGTGTAAGCTTTTTTTCTTTTGGGTATTTTTGTTTATATTCACTCAATACTAATCCTGACTAATTCAGAGTAATTGTAGTAATTCTGAGTAATTGTATCATGATCCAAGTCAATTCATCTATAATTTTAGAGCAAAAAAATGCACAAATTTCAGTGACTTAAAGCAAATAAGTAGTTTCTTTCAACAGGTCACATGACCATGCCTAACTTTCAGGGAGTATAGACTTGGCATTTCTCATATGCTCATATGGAAAGAAACAGCAGAAATGTTACTGAACATTATTTATTAATAGTTCTCACAAAATATAAATGATGCATCCACTAACTAGGAAAAAGAGAGGAGAAAGAGGGACAGTTGCAGAGATAATGTATTTGATTATGGCTATCATGTCTATGGAACTCAAATTTCTTTAAAAGAAATCATAAACTGGAAGTGTGGCACATGGCCATCAGTCACTTTACATGAAGCTAAGATTCATATACATACAAATGGGATTGCATCATTGGGACAAAAAAATGACTCCTGATAGATTGCAGGGGATATATGGGACTAAATATAGGACTAAATGCTGTTTTATATATATATTGTGTGTGTGTGTGTTGTGTTAGTGTGTGTAGAAAAAATGGCTCCAATATCTAGGTTTGCCAGTGGGGCAAATTTGTAACTAGTTGCTTGTTGTTTTAAAGCAATTTGAATTAAATACTTCAACTTGCAAAAATATTGGGCAGATAAAGAACAAAATTATGTCACTTTTTGGAAAAAGATAGACCTGGAGATCACCTTGTTAAACAACATAACCCTTGCCCCAACACTCTATTTTCTCATACTAAGTTTGGAGGATACATGCAAGTAAATCAGTAGGCTTTCAGAGAAGGAAATGAGTATCATGGATAAGAAATTAATGGAGTGATAAATGTACCTAAGTACTTATGCATTATAGAAGTTCAAACATGAATTCGATACTTATGCAATATAATAACTAATAATACTTTGAAGGAAAAGTACAGATAGAATTAATGAGGTTAATGACCAGTTTTGTATAGAGTCATGAATCGAACTTAGCAATAATACTAAAGTAAAAGCAAGGATTCAGTAAGTGGAAATTCCAGTATCGCCTAAGTGCTTAGTTACCATTGCTAGGGAAGCCAGTTTCTTACTGTCATGTATAATGGGCTGACAATTCAGAATCCTGTGTATTGGGATTACATAAATATGCAATGTGTTCTATAATGATCCCTCTCCACTCCCCACCACCTAACACACACACAGAATCTAAAAGAGCAGGTCTATGTGTAGACTTGGCAAATAATTCTAGTTCAGATATCTGTATTTAATCCAGTATTTTAATTAATGAAGGTTCCTATTTCATTGATTTTTGAAAGTTTAAAAATTAAGAAATCATAGCTCACTGGGGGTGGTTGGTGATTAGATTGGCAGCTGCTTATGCCCATGTCAAGTCAGTTCCTAAAAGTAGTTTAAATATTATGTTGGGAGAATAGCAGCTTGTGCTGAGTTTGAAGACAAAAGACTATGATGTATTTCTAAGACTGTCCCTAGTTTTTATTTTGCCTTATTAAAAGTACTTAGTCATTTTTATTTAACTAAAATTTATTTTTAACTGATTAGATACATAAACAGAAATATTGTTTATATTTTAGAACTTCATGTACAACTTTACACTGTCTATACATTGTATAGTGTTTAAATGAGGTTATTTTTAGTTTCCTTAAGCATTTACAATGTCTTTGTGCTGTAAACTTGAAAAATAAGTTTTCTAGCATATTTTTAAATGTTCAGTACATCCTGACTTATTTTTATATTTTTACTAATTAATTATTTTATTTATTTGTATCTCAAATGTTGTCCTCATACCTGGTCCCCCCACTCAGAGTTCTTCTCCCCATAACCCCTACCCCCTCAGTTTCACCTCTGAGTGGATGCTACCCCCAGTTCCCTTCCATTGGGTCTCAAATTTCTACAGGATTTGGTGCATCCTCTTCTACTGAGGCCAGACAAGACATCTGTGCTGGGGCCTCAGACCAGCCCATGTATGCTCTTAAGTTGGTGGCTTAGCCTCTGGGAGCTTCTGGGTCCAGGTTAGTTGACACTGTTGGTCTTCCTATGGAGTTGCCATCCCCTTCAGTTCCTTAAATCATAACTCTTCCACTAGGAGTCCCTGGCCTCAGTCCAATGCTTGACTGTAAGTGTCTGCATCTGACTCAGACAGCTGCTGGTAGAGCCTCTTACAGGACAGCTATGCTAGGTTCCTGTCTGCAAGCACAACATAGTATCAGTAATAATGTTAGGGTTTGGGGCCTACTCATTGGATGGATCCCAAGTCAGTCATTGCTTCAATCTCTGCTCCCTGTAGTTCTTTTAGACAGTAACAATTTAGGTTGAAAATTTTGATAGTGAGTTGATATCCCATTCCTCCACTGGGGACCTTGTCTAACTACTTCAGGTGGTCTCCCCAGTGTTGAGCATTTTAGCTAAGGTCACCCACAGTGAGTGCTGGAAGCCTCTACAACCCAGGTCTCTGGATTTTCTAGAGGTGTCCCCTACTCCTTGCCCCCAGCAATTGCATATTTCCATTCATTTTCCTGGTTTTCTGGGCTTCTCTCTTGTCTTCCCCCATTCCTGATTTTATATTCACCGTGTTGTGCAATAGAACACCAGCACTTCTTACCTTCTCTAACATTAGCTTGGTTCTTATTGACTACCACTTGTTATCCCTCCCTCCCCACTAGTCTCCCAGCTTCTAGAAACCACCAATCAACTCTCAAAATCTATGAGGTCACATTTTTAAATTCTAAATATGAGTCAACCTTCATTTTCTCTGTTTGGCTTATTTTATTTAGCATAATCCCAAACTTCACCCATGTAGTCACTAATGACAGGCTTTAGTTCTTTTTGTGTCAGATGAGACAGATCCTCAGACCTTAGCAAAACTGATGCCCTGATGAAAGTACCATTCAGGCCATGAAGCCCAGAAGGTATACTGTGCCATCTGCCATAACAACAACAATTACTAATTCATCAAAGTCTCTAAATGTAGTACCCTTGCTTTTTGGGTTTTGTAGATCCACTTCTGGCTAACTGTTCTAGTTAATTGAGGTGTGTTAACCAAAATCGTGTTTTCTTGTGCTTAAAAGCTCAACCTAAGAAAGACAGGGGACTGCACTTGGATGCTGAAAACCCCAGTGATGTCCCAAGATGGCTAATAAAAACTTTCTATTGGCTTGACCTGTGTCCAAATAGTCTTTTCTGGTGAATATCTCCTAACACAAGTACTCTGTGCTTTATAAGTACCACATTTTATCTGTTCATTAGTTGACAGATGCTTGGGTTGTTTCCATTTATTGGCAATTGGGAATAATGCTGCCAAGTATATAAGAGTGCAGATATCTACTTAGCATATTTTGTAGTCTATTTTAATTTATCTAAGTTATAATGATGATATGTATATTCTGAAATTAAATAAGTTCCTTAATCGATGGTTCTATAGTATCCATAAATTTTAACTAAGAGCTATCACTGTATCAATAGAAAATGAGTATTAACAAAATGCTATATCCAGAATTATTACAGTCTCATCACTAGAGATAAAGGTTCAGTGGACTGCAAACCTGAAGATGGAAAAACATTCAGATGTACTGGGAAAACACACAAAGAATGTATTTTGCTATACTGAGTAAAGTAGCATAAAGAAGAAAAATAATTCAAGTGAGATGGTAGGAAAATTAAGATCTATATTTGAGATGAAATTCTAATCCAAAGACCTTTGGAAGAGATTGACTTTGAAAGGGAACTCAGAGAGCCAATACCTTCTCCCCTTGATCCTTCATTTGTAAGCTACCAATGTTTTATTAGAATATAATTAAATTAAACAGATGCGTAATCTGTTCTAGTGCTCTGTCCTGTTCCTTCCTCTATATGACTTACTTTCCTTTTCCTCTGTTTTACTAGGGCATGCTAACTGTAGACTAATGGCTTCCATTGTGATTTTTCCTTCAAGTATATACTGTTCTTTGATAATATTAACCCACTATTCCTTCTGTCATCTCTCTTCTCCTTGACTGTTGGCTCTCTTTCTGAATAGCTCCTCTGCATGCTCACTTTATTTTCTCTCCTGTGTCACTGCCAGCTTGTGGAGTGTTTGTTCACAGGCTTCTGAGGGAAAAGTGTTTTTTCCCTGTAGTGCACAAGTATTAGAGAGATTTCGCAGTTTAAGATTCAGTGAGCTATCATCTGGGATTGTGGCTATTTTAGAAAATAAACTTTGAAGAGCTTTTAGCTTCTACTTCATCACTGTAAACTTTCTTTAATAGTATATTGATAGTATGATAACAATAGAATAGTCTAGTACTTGCTGAATGGTTTGCAGTCTAGAAAAAATAAACCTTGAAGGAGTTGTCAGAAACCTAGAAAGGCAAAAGGAGGTTTAGAACACAAAGGGAAAGAGCACAGTGGGAAAATATGACCAACACTAAGGAGTTGAAATGGTACTAATCCATTTCTCTGGGCTTTGTGAGCTGCAGAGTCAGATGTGGGTGGGTGAGTGGCTAGAAAAGGTCTTTTGTGTCAGCTCTCGGATCTAGGTTGAACAAATCACTCAGACTCTAGGCATGAACACTCCACCTTCTTCTGGGAACCCTAAATTAAATCACTGCTAACAAGGCAGGCATCTCAGGTCAATATGTTACACAGCCCTCTCCACATCTACTTAATATGATTTCATTTGTAATTGCACATATTGTTTTATCCCCAGGGGGGTTAATAGGAAAGCCTCCAGGGGAATCTATTTAGATCCAGGCCTCCAAACAACTGCAGACTCTGACTACTCTGCAAACTTGAAGCTGTATTCTTGAGTAGCACCAACTTCGGAAAGCTCCATGTTCCTGGAGCTTTGAAAGCCTTATTTTTCTTATTTTTTCATTTGTTTTCCCATTGACTCATACGTTATTTTTCACAGTCTCTTACATGTCCATGGCTGAGTTCAGTTACTGTTGTAGATAAATAAACTCTTACCTTCCTCTCCCCACTTGCTGTTCAGAATCTAGAGTCATAGATTAAGATTTTTAAAAGAATGGAAAAAATACATAAGAAAATTATTACCTAATGACAATTCAGCTTTGATGCTTATTCTAGAGGCTAGGGATGTAAACGTAAAAATACATATTTGAAAGCAAAGATATGAAACTCAATTGCTCAAAGGGATCTAGGCATGAGATTTTTTGCTTTTGAAACAATAAGAAAGCAAAATAATATGAGACTCTATGAAGATCTCATGAACAGTTTTAATAATATGCCATGCTATATTGTTTCATTAAATTAAACAATAGGATAGAGCAGAAGTGTGGAACACATACAATCCCTCTTACACACACACACACACACACACACACACACACACACACACACACACTGGATTTTACCTGAGTGCGCTTGGTTTTCTGTCAGTGAGTACTCATTGTAGGACACAATGCCCATGCCATGTCTTGCTCTGCTGCTCTGATTCTAATTACTGCATTTGTGTCTGTTAATTTGTTTTGATTTCATTTTGAAAAACTTGGTTGTAAAGGAGTTTGATTTCATCACTTAAGGAATTAATATATTCTCCTCTTTTGGAAGAAATCAGGCAAAAATATTGTTAGTGAATTTATGCATTATGAACAAGAAGCTCTGAATTTATTTGCTGCTTCTGGGATGTTCTTAGCTCTTCAAGATGCAGAAAATGCTGAGTTTTTTGCTTATATGAATAAAAAGTCTCTTAGTACAGCTTTTAAACAGTTATTGAAAGTGGCTTTTAATGCCTTGAAAGCTTTACATTTCAATTCTCTTAATCCATGAGTATAAACAGATGATCTTTGTACAAAATGAAGTGGTATGACTAAAAACTCCCCATAGCAAAACTCCATAGTCTTCTAGTTTGAAGTGTCCTGCAATTAGTGTAAAGAGCAAAGAAGACATGGCAGGCTAGCACTCAAGAATCAGAAGGTAGCTCATGAAAAAAATGCATATTTAGAGCTTATTTGAATTCTTTCTTCCAGAAAAGGAAGCATCCTTTGGGAACTGTGGAATGGAATGAAGGAGAGATGAAAAGGAAGAAGGAAGGGAAGGAAAAAGAGGGCAAGGAAGAAGGGGAAGATAATGAGGAACTCTAACCCTTGCTTTGTCTCTTTCTAGTTAAATGGCCCTTGTCATTTTCCACACTTGTAATACTGGGAGTCTGTAATAGAACACCTCGATTTGCTTGGCACTGCATTCTCTAACTCCTTAATAAAAATAAATGGCAACAGTGCTTTCATACTGACTCGTCAAAGATCTATGGCTCACAAAGCCTGTTAGTTATGAAAGGGTACATTGTATGATGGGACTAGAAAGACTCTGTCTTAGACCCAGACATTCCTTAAGCCAGTTAGTCTTGAGACTTACCATCCTTACCTACAAAGAAGAGGGACACTAGCTTCCAAGAGTGGTAGCATGGGTTAGAATAAATGCATTGAGTGGGCATCAGGCTTTAGCTCATCAGGATTTCAGACAGGGAATAAATTTTTATGCACGAAATATTTTACTTCCCGAAGTCTACTGAGTTAAGATAGCATAAATTAATAGCAGAACAGAAATTAGTTAGACGTTAGAATTTGAGAGGGCCTATAAATCTCAATTCTCTTATTCCACAAAAGGAAAGAAAAAGCTCTATGGGTTTGGTGGCTGGTAAAAACAGCTCAGGTGCAAAGCCAGGAGGAGCCTTCTGTCCTGAAGGCTCCCACTTGAGCTATCTTCCTTGATTTGGCAGAAGCCCAGAAATCCAGGATGATAGACAGGCATAACTTAATTTTCTTTTCAGTTTTGATATCCTGGAGTTTATTGCTTTCAAAACTGTAGGTGCTCCTAGGGGACTATTTGTAGAGAAAAAGTAGCTTCTCACACAGAGGTAAGAGCAACTCCCAGGGAACCACAATGAAAAAGAAAAATCTAAAGCATAGGAGAACAAATTAGGTCCTCAGCAAACTTAAGTCTTTAGTAACACAGTTTACATCTTCACAGTTTGCCATATGCTCTGAGGGATCATGGTCAGCTTCCTGTCCACATGAATTGAATTTTTATTTGCTAATGACTTCCTATGAGCCTCCAGAAAACTGAGTTGGATGGTTTCCTTGTGCAAAATGATGTAGCCACAGGTTTTTTTGCCAGCTTTTCCCAGGTGCTAAGAAGGTTTATGAAGGTACACAGGACCCCTGGAGCCTCTGAAAATTATTTATGACTCTAATTCTGCCCACTATGCCTTCAATTAACTAATCCTGAAGTCTTCAAAGCAGCATTTATGGTCTGATTGTCTGTTTCTACTCCCACCAATTAATTCTTGAAATATAATCTTTAATGCAATATTAGACCAGGACTTTGAGAGTAGTAAGGTAAAAAGAACTGGGCCCTTCTGAATGAGACTGGACTTCTCATAAAATAGCCCTAAGGATACTTGTCTAACACCTCTGTCATGTGAAAATGTAGCGGCAAGGTACCATTTACAAAGTAGAGAAAGCAAGCGTTGGGAAGACACAGAATCTCATAATACAATTAATGTCTTTGCAGTTCTATGAAGACCTCAAGATATATCCAGATATCCTACATGTGGATGCTTTCTCCATTGCTATTCTATCTCCCAAAGACACTTGCAATTCTTCCTCCCTTTGAGTTTTAAATTAGTTTTTGTTGTTCCAGCAGTATCACCTCAAGATTATCTCCATAAACAAAATATATTATTACATTGTGGCTGGAAATGTGTACTTGTAAGTGACTGGAAGCATAAGCTTGAAGTATCATTGTGTTTTTCTTTTTGCGTTAAAGATTTAAAAATCATATACACATTTCAAAAAGAGGTCAGCTAATGATAACTTCAGAAGTCAGAATATATACAAGAATACATTTGTGATTCAGATTGATTTCTCTGGGGTCCATGAAGAAGGGACAAGTGTGGGATCCAGTAGACAAAGTAATGTTCTTGATACTGGATAAATAAAATTATTTAGAAATTTCTGCACCTGGTCATCAAGTGTATTCTATAAGTGAGCAGATGGTGACTATTTTAGGAGTATTTTACATAGTGCTCTATGTAGTCCAAACAGTCTGTTCTGCCTGTCCATTTGTCATGTTCCTGGGTCAAAGTGATGACAAAGGTATGTAAACAAATGGGGTTTAGTCTGCTTCATTGCAACTTCATTTACAAAATCATACCGAAGGCGACGTTTGAACCACTGGCTACTACCTAGTAACCTTGGCAGAAGATGACTACTGTACTCAGGAATGGCAGTGGAACTGGAGAGCAGGCAGAACAGAATGGCTGTATTAATGAGTTTTAACACCAATTTTGTGCTCCATGCTAAGCTAGGTGGGGAAAGTTTGTGGTAAAAAGAAGACAAATTTTCTCAAATGCAGTTTTTATTATAGGAAAATATAAAGCACAAACTCGACTGTGTAGTTTACCTTTAATTGGGAAAGGAGGGGGTAAATAAATTGGTATGGGAAAGGAAATTGATAAAATATATTCAGTTTGATTTACAAAGAATTAATTCCTGGAGAGAGTCAGTTAAGGATTGTTTGGAAAGCATGTGATTCATTAGGCAAGCTTCCTTTTTATACACTAATTCATGTTTAAGCCTATAAACATATGTTGCAAAGCGTTTTCTGCTCAACATAATGTGCATAAAAAGATCAATACAAATAAGAAAATATTTCCTATGAACAGTCCAGACCCTAAGACAGAGAACTCATTTGTACTGAGTGAATAATATGGCCATTCCATGACTTGTACAAGAACTCCATTAAGGAGGAGTAAGGAAGAGACACTCCTGTCTGAAGACACTAACCACAGTTTCTCTTCCGGCTCATGGGATGGTGGGGTCAATTCGTGGCCTGTGGAAAATGTGGAGAGGATGTCAGTTTATTAGGAAACCTTGATTGTTTTTTTTGTGTGTGTGTTGTGTTGACCTTTGCTGCAGCTATTATTTGTGACTGTACATTCAGGCAGCCAGATAAGAGGGCTTCATTATAGACAGGAGTGATGGAGGATTGTTGATCCAGAAATGCAAAGGAGGTTTATTTCTAACTACAGCCTATGCTGAAGGTCAGTGTGATGAGCAGTAATGATGTGAGATGGTGGCAAACTGTGACAAGGATGACAGAAGAGCAGGCAGGCAGTTGACTTGTAAACCCTTTTAATTTATTTTAAATTTAAATTATTTTTCAGTAACTATCATTATATATAAAGTATCCAACTAATGCAAATGTAGTCTGCATCTATTATGGGGTAAGACTTCCCTTAAGTTTGTTGGCATCAGAGAATGTACACATTACATCTTTCTAGATGTTGGCTTGGAGTCTTTATTCTTCCTGAATCATGTGTATTCAAATATGTACATTTACAAAGGAAGTGTGTATGTGTGTGTATGTGTGTGTGTGTGTGTGTGTGTATGCATGTGTTCTCATGCTGACTGTAACATTTTATTGGTGCTGGTATGCCATTAGATTCTATGACGGATCTAGGGAATAACTGCTGTAAATACATATGAGCTCCCAGTCGTATTTCTCCAGGTTACCTGCCTCCCCCCGCAAAAAAGTGGGGGCCAAGGATAGGTAGTTTCACAGTGTGAAAGAAAGATGCAGAGATTTTTGTCTCACTTCTGTTCCAATATTTTAAATAGCTACTGTCAATCATGTACTGATAATCAGAATTAAGTATAGGAGATGCACATACTTCTTGGAGGAGGGACAGAATGTCTAAGAGAAAGAGCTTAGAGTAAAACTGGAGATCACTCTTGCTGCCATGATTGTCATCACCGCTAAACATCCAAATATTAGCCTGTTTTCTTAGGCAGCAGAACTCTGATTTATCCAAGTGTACGCCTCTTCTAAATGACTCAGATGAACTGAATTTATCTCAACTGTGCTTTGGATATTGATCTGTGTGTGAGATTTCCACTGATTAGGTTACCTGCCTGATTAATGGGTGTAATGGTATTTTTTAGTCTCCTCTACAAAATTTCTGATTCCCTGGGTCTGAGAAGGGCTATCTGGAACCTGTTTTTACCAAAAATTTAATGCAGATATTTCCTAACATTATGAGACTTGCAGTGAACACTGGTTCAGGCTCACTGGTGCATGGCAAAACTGTCGTGGCTTTTCTCCACTTAGAGTGGACTGGTGACTTCAATTGATCACAGCTGAATAATGGAAAGTTATCAATTTCAAAGGTTTTGCTAGAGCCTTTTCTCTTTATTGAAAGCGAGGCTAATTAGCCTTAGGATGAAGCCTACGTGTGGTTGTGGAAGTGGCAAAAACAAATGAGTCAGGGATTTTAATAGCAAAATAACCATCAGGCAGCTGACCATATAGCTGGCCGGCCTCCCTTCTTGTCACGTAGCTGTCAATATCCTTCTTTGTTAAGCAAGTCATGCTTCTCGTTCCTTGCAGAATACTTTCCAATTTTACTTATTTATGTTTTGCATGAAGCAAACTCTTGCCATTTGAAAAAAACCTGCTAAACATATTTAATAACTCACTACTATTATATATGATAGGGTAAACTATGCATCCATATACTTTCTCTATGAGAGTAAATTGGGAATTCAGAAAAACGTCAATTGTTTATAAGTGTGTGATTAATAACATCACAGGATCAATAAATATAATATTTGGGTCTTTGAGTTTTAGCTATGAAAAGATAACTTATTGGTTAAAAAAATACATCAAAGTGTGTGTGCTTGAGACTGAATCCAAGAAACAGAACTGATTAAATGCTAACACTAAACTTTTGGTTTGCAACCCCATAGAAAGAACAATAATATCAACCAACCAGACCTCCCCAGAGCTCCCAGGGCCTGTACCACCAACCAAAGGGTACACATTGAGGGATCCATGGCCACAGCATCATACGTAGCAGAGGATGGCCTTGTCATGTATCAATGGGAGGAGAGGCCCTTGGTCCTGTGAAAGCTTGATGCCTCAGTATAGGGGAATGACAGGGCAGCAAGTCAGGAGTGGGTGGGTGGATGGGTGGGAGAATATCTTCATAGAAGCAGGGGAGGGTGGATGAGATAGGAGATTTCTGGAAGGGAAACAGGGAAAGGGTATATTTGAAATTTAAATAAAACTTTCAATAAAAATAATCTAAAAAAGAAAACTTTTCTAGTCTACTCTTTTAAAGACAAAATTTTTCTCATGGAAAAATGAAGTGACATTATCTAATATCATTCAAGTGTATGTGGTGCTCATGTCTGCCACTGGGTAGGCTTTTTGGGATAGGCCTCTATTATCTCTGTCACATTTCCTATATCATTTTAGTTGACTTGGGTGTTTATATGCTTGTGGTGGGCATCCATCTTTCAAATGTCATTCACTACCTAATAGATTGTCATTTTCTCCTCAAATAAAAAGGACTTTAGAAGTCTGACCCCTTCCCAATAAGTTTGTCTCTAAATAAAAAGTATATATGCTGTGTGACTGACTGCAGATTATATGTGACTTACAAGGGGAAAAATGGGTTTTCTTCAAATGAAGAAGGAAATCAAATGATGTGAAGAATTGAAGGTACAATTTGAAAATTGGAATGAAACTATTGTACATTATTTCATGTAAAATAAACACGACTGACTTTGATCAATGTGACTACATGACTATATTTTAGGGGCACGTGTGTGTGTGTGTGTGTGTGTGTGTGTGTGTATGTATGCATGTACATGTTCGCATGTGATTTTCTATCCACAGTTGATTCAGTGTACATTGGAACCTATGATAGCTGGTTGTACAACCCTCTTTTTTTCATATAACAGAGGTGAGTATTCTTGCTCACATTGAAAGCATGTAAGCTGCCTGTGAGCTCATTTCCATGGAGTTTCTTCAGGATTATGATTTTGGAGCCCCATTTAAGGATAATAGCCATGTCTCTATTTTCCCATTTAGCAATAAGGAATACTAGCCCCAGTTAGTGGCAATAAATTCTCAAAAACCATTGAAAATATTAGGATACCTATTTCTTAAACTCTGGCTGATGAAAAGATAATATTTTAAAGAAGTACTATTATGTGGTACCACATGTATAGTGTAAACAAATATTTCTTTTGGTGCAAATAAATATTAAAATCCACAGCATGACAATTCTGCTCCCATGACAAGGTAGCATCTAATATTAACTACCTTGCAGAGACCTCCAATGCTTCTACTTTCCTGAAGCTCAGACCTTTTCTCTTTGAGAAGTCCCTCAAGTTACTAGAATGTTTATGCTAACAAACAGTAAGGATTCACTCAGCACTATTACCAAGCACACAGTTTTGTGGTTCACATGTGGCCTATGTAGCTAAATAATGGAGGTATGGATAATTTGGCATCAGTAAAATGTTTCTGATTGTGCAGCTACTGATAGTCAATTCAATATTAAACATGTAATGAATCATATTTGACTAGTCTTGCCTGTGCTGGATCACATGATGTCACCACAGCCTTGGATCTGAACACACATCATAAGTGCTTTGTAGGGCTGACCTTCTAACCAGCACCAATGGATCCTGGCTGAAACATCATGATAGGTTAGTGTTTTTCACACCTAGAAAACTTCCTACTTTTATAGAAGCAATGATTTACATATAGACAAAGAAGACAATATTTTTCTATTGTCATTTTCCAGCAAGTAAATAGCAAAAGTAATTTTTGGATTGTATCGTGGTACAATGTTTGGTTTCTAAAATTGTCTTATAAGTTACTGGGTTCAGTTTCACTTAATAAAAAAAAGTGAAGAGTTTGGAGAGGTGGTGTGACTCAGGGGGTAAAGTACTTGCCATTTACTCATAAGAACCTGAGCCTGAGTCACTAGAAACCACTTAAAATCCATGTGAAGTAGTGTATCCTATAATAGTAGTGCTGAAAGCATGTAGGCAGGTCACAGGGCTCAGTGGCCAGCCAGTTAACTCAAATGTTAGTTGCAGTTTAAGATTTTGTTTCAAAAATAAGGCATAATAAGTGAAGAAGACATCACATGCACACACATATGCAGAGCACATAAACATAAATACATAATACATACAGCCCCACACATCAATTAATAATTTTTGATTGGAATAGCATAGAATTTCTGAAATGATCCTGAGCATACGTCTGCCAATATTTTCTTCTCCTATATATTTATGAAAAGTGCCATTCTCAATGTTGAGGATTATAAAATTAAAATATCAATCATCTTTAAAAATGTTTTAACTTATAGATGTTTTGCATCTATATTATGGCTCCTAGTTTTGTGTTTTTTATGGAATTTCTGAGTGTGTGTGTGTGTGTCTTGTGCTTTTTCTCTGACTGTTTTTCTTTTGTTTATCTGTTTTGTACTATTTTGGCTTGATTTTGTATTATCTTATTTTATTATTATTTTTAAATGCTTATTTGTTTAAGAAAGTGTGGGAATTTCAGTGAATCAGGGACAGGAGTGGGGAGGAACTGGGAGAAGTTGGGGGAGGAAAACGTAGTCAGAATATGTTGTATGAAAATCTGTCCTCAGAGCAATAAAAAAAAGCTGGTTGATAGACCTCTATACTTAGATTACAGATTTCAAAACACTAACACAATTAGAAGGTATACAATTAATGCAACTTACATTAAATACTGTAGAAGAAACAAAAGCAATATTAATTTGAAAATTGAAAGAGCCTTAACACATGTGCTAACACCTGTTTGAAATCCAGATCCTGACCGAACTTTATCTCTTACTAACATAACATCATAGAGAACTGCAGCTAACGTCCAAATATGTCTCTGAAAATGTCCAGAACCAGACTTCCAAATTAAGACTGTTATTTCCAATATTGGATTGATTTCTAGACCAGTCTATGATTGCGTCTGAATAACTGGTCACATTTAAGAACAATACAAGAGTCATTAGAACCTTCCATAATTTAGACCTTCCACAAGGTCTAAAAACTTGAAGCAAGGCAGCTTATCCCATCAGGGGTATAGGTAAACAACAGTAGGTCAAGAACATATGTCCAATACAGCTTCCCAGTCACCATTGTCAGGGCACTCAGCAAGCTCACAGGTCAGCATCATTCTTTGTCCTAGAATCAGCATGTCTCACCCATTGCTCTGGAAGCCACAATGGCCCTTCAGCATCCTGCAGAAGAAACACAAACATGCCTCTTCCCCATATTTAATACCTGATCAGGATCATGCCTTATGCAGTAATTGGATCCTTCCCTTTCACCTGTGTATAAGTATGCCTAGTTGTAGAGTGCCATAGACATTGGGAAGATAGTTCCTTGACATCCAGATTCAAAAATAAAATAAAATAAAATAAAATAAAATAAAATAAAATAAATAAAATAAAATAAAATAAAATAAAATAAAATATAAAAAGAACATGATTTAAATAAATTTTGGTGTATGGGGATATATCTCCCCCTTTTTTATTTTATGAAGATACAGTTTTAAAGTTCCATGGGCTCCTTCCACAGTCTCTTGTCCTTGACAATTAAACGGAATCACAGTAATATGGGTAATGTTAAATTCATGCTAAAAAGTCTCAAATGTTTGACTTTGATAGCCAGTTCCAATTCTGGTTTTTGTTTGTTTGTTTGTTTGTTTTAATTATTATTAGATAGTTTATTTATCTACATTTCAGATGTTATCCCCTTTCCCTATCCACCCCCAGAAACACCTTAATCCATCCTTCCTCCTCCTATTTCTATGAGGGTGTGCCCATACCCATCCACCCACTTCCACCTCCCCGCCGTCAAATTCCCCTTCACTGAGGCATCCAGCCTTCAAAGACACTTGAAGTGTATTTGGCATAATTCTAACACCTCTCTGGATGTTTTACATTTACAAAGTGAGCTTATAAATTTCAAGAAGGCTGCTCTACTGAGCATTGATGTGGTAGATACTGCTGATAAAATTACCCATGGCCTGAGGTCATTATTTCTATTTTGATCAAGCTTCAACAATGGCATAAATAGCTTGTTCATGCTAGCTTTTTTGTTCTGGGAATACTTTTATTCCAGCCCATCATGTTGAAGCTTGTCTCTAACAACAGCAACATGTTGGCAGCCAAAGTACATGGCTTGAACCAGAAAATGGATCCCCAGAAAGAATTATTAAATGAACATGCTAGCAAGCCAAGGATGTATAAGATTCTGCACAGAGCTTTACCAACCTAGGACAGAGGTGCATTGCTTTTGATAATGCATTTTTCCACGACGGGTAAGGAAGGCATTCTTGTAAGAATGACCTAAGACAGGCTCAGTCTTGTTAACGAAATAAAAATGGGAGAGAGATGGAGAGCCTTTGTGGCTGCTTAGAAAGAATCTGACATGGGACAAAGACAAGGAAATGGGCTGCTTGGCAAGAATATGACATTGGCCAAGGACAAGAAAGTAGGCTTCAGGCAGGAATTGACATCAGGCTAGAATAAAGAAGTAATTTTAGGTAGGAATCTAAACATTAGGCTAGAACAAAGAAGTAATTTCAGACAGGAATCTAAATTTTAGGCTGAAACAAGGATGTAGGCTTCAGACATAAAAGTGACTTTGGGCTAGGAACAGGAAATTTGGCTTAGATATTTTGGTAATCCTGATAAGCCCTTAGAAACAATGATCACAGGAGTGTTAATGGAATTTTGTTTATTGCCTTGCTTGTTTTTTGACTATTTGTGTTTATTGTCTTGCTTGTACCTTGACTACTTGCATCTATTGTTTTGCTAGACCCTCACCTAGAACTGACATTAATACTTGCATATAATTAAAATGGTATAAAAATCAAGAGGAGAGGGAATGGGATTGGGGATTCTACGGAGGGGAAATGGGGAAAGGGGATGACATCTGAAATGTAAATAAATAAAATATTTAATAATAAGAAAGGAAAAATAGAAAAGGTGTCCTCCATAAAAGAAAATAAAAAAAATATTGAAGATACTTTTTAGCATCCTATACTATCAAATTTTCAGAAAAAATATTGAAGATGCTTTTCAGTATCCTATACTATCAAATTTTCAGACATTTGCTGTTCATGTAAAAATAATCAATCTGCCTCATCAGTAGGCAAATTTGCTTTTGTCCTTGATAAATGGCAAATTTGAAAGATATAAGAACTGCGTTAAGACAAATTTCTTTTATCTTCACTAAATATGTGGTTTGTATATACTTTTGTACTTATGGTTACATAAATATTTCACAGGTGAAGAAAAGGGTTGTGAATAAAAAAAAAAAAAAGAAAATGTGAGCAACTCAACCCAGGTCCAGGCCTGCGTATGGTTTGAGTGAGTGAAAGGTAAGATTGGCAGGTGACATAAGCCAGGGTAACTAGCATTCCCCTGTGAAATCCTAGAAGGAGAAGACTAGGAGCAAAATAAGCCCTAACCATCTCCGCAAGTCCATAAGGAGTAGCCATAGGAAGAGGGACACGAAAGAATTTTACATGGGTTTGGTTGATTTCAGTACAAGAATGAAACCATCAAATGTGGTTTTGCTTTTATATACAGAAAGATTATGTAGAGGCAGTTTCCAGTAAATAACAATGACAACAACAATAATAATAGGTTATTTTATGGGTATATAAAAGTAAACTCTAATTTTTTCTTTTAACTTCAAAATCGCAATTATAATTTATTATTTTATTTATAGGTTTATTGGCATGATAAATGTTGGCAACAACACTTCTAAGGGAGATTTTACAATGCTTTTAATTAAATTATGCTAAACATTCCAAACTATATTTGTAGATTCATAGTGTTCAATTTTCTACTGAAATTGTTTGCCTAACAAGCAAGCTTTCCCAAGTACAAATGCATGCCTTCTAAGTATAATAATTATGCATATCTTAACTTATGCATATCTTAGTGATTCAGTACATCGTTTCTAAGTCTTTTAGTCATTTTAATACAATTTTTACACATGAGTGAACACTCTGCTCCTTCTCAATCTAAAATCCTAAGTATAATCAGTAAGACAATCAGATACCTAAAGAAGCATGAGGATCTTTTACTTGCTTTAATATCCAATTTCTCTAAAATGCAAATAAATACAGAATTTCTACATTCAATACCAAATGATACAATTGTATGCTCTTTTTAATTCACTTTTTGATTCCCTGTATGTCCCAGAATGAGAAACTTCAGCATCACCTGGGAAGCTTCTGGAAATGCAGGCTCTTGGGTGCAACTCCAAACTACTCCAGGACTAAGCCCAGTGGTGTGTTTTAATAAAGCCTACAGGTATTTTGATTCATGTTAAAGTCTGATAACTGTTACATATTTAATTTTAAAGTGCTTCCAAGGCAAGGCATCATTGACATTGAGATAATTAAACTATCTAACCATCTGGGGGTTGCCTTCTCATAGGAACTTGCAGTTCAAACTCTCCACGGGCTGAGGTTGCATCTTAATGAGAATTTTGTGTAGGAAGGAGATTTAGGGTATTACCTGATCTGAGCTATCTTTTTTGAGATCAAATGTAGATAAAGGTAAAACTTGGTTAAACCTAAAGATATAGACTTCATGTAAAATGGTCCCTGATCTCAGACATAGTTTCTAGAGAGCCTACACCTGAGAGCTTGCCTCCCTTGCTATAATTTCACTTCTGATTGCAGCACCTAAGTGATTAGTTATAATTTTTTCCTTTGCTTGATCCTTCTCTGTGTCCATTTCATGCATGTTTTTCACTGGTAGTATTCTAATTATTCATAGGTTTCTGGGTCATTTCTGTCTGTATTGTTAAGGCACACTGACATTGATTCTCTTTCTAAAGTTTTGTGTTTGAAGACCAGCACTAAAAGGTTGATGCTTAAGGAGGGGGAAGAGGTTTGTGTTTATGTTTAAAAAATGTATAAAGTGGTGCTCTGCACAGTACTGCAGATTACATGACTAAAAAGGGACATAGACAGGAGCATTGGTGAAAGCAGTCAAAGACATTGTTGACATTAAAATATGACACATGTAGTACCCTTCCAGAGAGTTATACAATAAAGCAGTCCTACACCTGAGCAGGGGTAAACAGGAAACCCAACATTTCTTGTTACTCCTAATGAGTCCCTTGAGGGTATGAAAGTTACCTGAGCCAGCACACACAGGACAAAGAAAAGCAGAAGATACTCATGTTACTGGGGGCTGGGGGCTGGTAGACAATGCATTGTGAAGGAAGTAAGATAATATGATTCATATCTAGAGTTCTGGATATGAAGCAGACAATAGTTAGAGGCATCTGGAAAAGTCCAGAGCAGGAGGAGAAAGTAGTAGACTAACGTGACCAGCATACAGGACTGGGTCATGAGAGTAGAGAGAACAAAGAGAGAGAAGAGAGTGTGGGCAAAGGAAAACAAAAGAGGGAGGGCAAGAGAGAGGGGACCAAGAGCACAGGGCCAAAATGGGAGAGTTTTATAGGAATCAGAAGCTGGGGAAAGAAAAGCTGAACTAGAGAAGTGTAAGGCAGAGTGAGAAGAACTGAGAGGAGCCACAGGTACTTGGTAAGCCTGGAGGCCAGCATTAGCTTTGGAATGCTAATAGGCACCTCCATTAGCCATTTTGTTTTGTTTTGTTTTGTTTTCTACCTGCCTTGAACTACATCTGCAGGAAATGGACAGCACCAAGATGCAGCAAATATAACAGGAGAATATAACCAAAAATCATAAATAGAAAGAAGAAAGGATGGGGGAGATAGAAGAAAACAGCACCCTAATTAGCCCAATAAATCTCAGTCTTTGGTAAGGACTTTCTTATTTGCCAGACTGAAGGCTTTGGCCTACTGGTTCTTCCCATCATATTCTTTACAAGGAAAACACTGACTGTGTTGGACTATACCACTTACCTATGAATTTTAGAGCCAGCAGTCAAATCCTTCTCAACTAGGCATGGCCTTTCATGAAAGAGAAATGTGTTGATGCTAAGGGAAACATAGTAATTAAATTAATAACCCTATGACTAGAGTGAACAAGTACATTTCATTGGAAAAGGCAAATAGAAAAGATAGATATAGAAGAAAGGAAACACTGGAATGAGAAGATCAAGTGGAGAGGGGAAGGGAAGATGGGGGTGTGGGAGCGAATGCAAGGAAAGATATCTAAAACTGCGAGGTACTTAAGGAGTACTATGGAAACCTTAATACAGCAGAACTTTCCATATATATATATATGAATGAAAGCAATCTAAATGAAATCTCTAAATAACAGAGGAGACAACCACAACCGGACATCACTTTCACCAAAGAAGCTTTCAGTAGCAGGACAAGGTTACATTTAATTGAGTATTGGCCAAAGTGTTTCCAGTATAAGCCTCAAACAACTCAGACTGTTGCCAAAACTATGAGGTACTATCCATAAACTGACAGTAAGGCCCCATTGGTGAAGACAACACCTACACAACTCACGAAATATGAAGCAACCAAGCTGGTGTCTACTTAGAGACTTCACCCCTACATTCCAGTGTCTTTGGTACAGGAAGGTATGCTGCATATAAAAAAGGAGAAACAGGAACACCAACCCAACTGCAAATCCTTTGATCTACTGTGCTGTCCTGCCTGCAATATATGCTAGGGCAATGGTGGCATAAAGTTTATGGGAGGAACAAACCAATATTTGATTTGACTTAAAGCCCATACCATGAGATGGAACCCATAGGCAACAGTGCTTGGGTGAGCAAGAAGCAAAGACTGTTCCTGGAGACATCTATCCCCTTTGTTCTTAAATCCTTTCCACCAGAGTGGATGGATGATTCCAAGAGAACAGTTCTCTTATGACACCATGCAACTGATAGACATATTAACATAAAGAGACAGTGAGCAGCATGCACATGGGATTGCACCCATTAAGCCAGAGAGGGTCCTAGTGCTGAGAAGGGGAGCACCAAGAAGCTCTCTGCAATTGACAGTTGCTTGCAAACTTAAAATAACAAGTTTCCTTCAATGGACTGTCACTGGGTCTATTAATCACACTTTAGGATAGTACCCATTCCCAGCAGTTAGAGGGCTAACATGAAACATATTCAGTGATGCTTTGGTAGACTTTTGGTCTCTTATTGCTTTGTTTGGATACTTTTTGTCTTATTGGTCTTTTGCTTGTATGTTATGGCTTCCAATTTCTGTAGGGTTTGTTTGCCTGTTTGTTTTCTAGAGTGGGGGGAGGAGGAGAGAGGAGGGAGGGAGGAAGGGAGGGAGGGAGGGGGAAGGGAGGGAGGGGGAGGGAGGAGGGGAGGGAGGGAGGGGGAGGGAGGGAGGGAGAGGAGAGGGAGAGGAGAGGGAGGAGGAGAGGGAGAGGGAGAGGGAGAGGGAGAGGGAGAGGGAGAGGGAGAGGGAGAGGGAGAGGGAGAGGGAGAAGAGGAGAGGGAGAGATGTGGAGTTGGCTGGGTGGGGAAGAACTGGGAGCAGTTGAGCAAGAGGAAAGTGGATCTAAAAAATTTTGTATGAAAAAAACAACTAAGTCTAGAAGCAAGCAACAAACAGCAAACAAATAAAAGAAAACATGCACGTGCATACACACACAAAACAAAGTGTCAGGCAGGCAGGATAGTGAGTTTGATAGGTGGACACAGGCTATAAAGTCAGAGAGACAAGCTGAAATTGAAATAATGTCTTCAGCTGATTTCAAATTCCAAAACCAAGAGCAACCACTGAAATACTCCCAAAGAAAAGGAACAGAAGGATTAGATTTGCATTGTAGGAGGTCAACTCAACTTTTGGATAAAGGTGGTGGAAAATAGCCCTGTTGGTGTTCACGATTAACAAATTTTGTGACCAGTAGTTTATTCAGTGTGGCTTGGGTTAGGACATGAAGCTTTCATTTTGAAGGCTGAGGCTCAAAACTCAGCCCAGTCAATAGCTTTGGGATTACGTAACTTCTTTAAGCCTCAGTCTCTTTCTGTCTTGGAAAAAAAAGTGAGAACAGTGCTATCTTCCTGCAGGGTTTCTCTGACACCAGGCTTGCAAATGGGAATTTAATGTGGAAGTATTAAACATGGGGCTAGCTGCATGAAGGATTTTGTTCCAAGAAGCTGAAGCTGCACTTCAACTGAAAGAAGTCAGATGGGAATGTATGGGAGTGGGGGTGGTGTGGGGTGGTGTGGGGTGGTTATGGCCAGAGCAAACACGGAGGAGTCTCCAGAGCTGAGTCTCAGATTAATGCTTAGCCTTAGGAACAAATGGATATGGTGATTTCAAAGGGTAAATGGCCTGTTCTCTTTCTCTGTGCACTGGCTTTCTTCTTGATCGTAGGAACTGAACTTCATTTCTGCCACAAAAGCCTAGAGTGGACATTTTTACCGTTTGCTCTGTTCAAAGAATAATCAAACTGAAATATAATTCCTTAGTTTCATTTTCAAATGTTTTGGGAGAGACTCTCTTCTGTCATCTTGAGTCTCTGTGTTCCTTCCACAGATGAACTGTGACAGTTCAGAAAAGTCTTCTATGAAAACTAATCACACAAAAGGGGGAGGGGAAGGTTAAAGGATAAACATAAGTAGATCATGTACTTTGAGCTATCAGCTTTAAAGATGAAAGGAAAGTGAGAAAGCCAATAAAGATCACTTCTAAGGAAGAATAGTAATATATACCCTCCTTTCACACCTTCCCTTAGCAGCCTACCTCAGGTATTCCCTAACAAATGATACTTGGAATCACAAGACTACAGGAGCTTATGGATACCACACACACAGGTTAGCTGTAGAGTGGTGAGGCACAAGAGAGGCAAGGCCAAAGCGAATGACTCAGGATGGGGGATGGGGGTGGCAGACACAGTAGGAGACACTGAAAACACAGAAATAGAATACATTTATTATTTTACTTGCCTATTTCCTTAACAGAATCCACATTATTTTCATCATAAACTGGTGGACTCTCTCATTGGATGTTGAGATGTGTATGTGAATGGCTGAATATATCCTTTAGAAATGAATGCTAAAAGTTTTGATTGTACAACTGCTATGTTGTTCTTTGTTGAGTTCATTGTAATTAGAGCCTCATCCAGTAATAACATCAATGGGAAAGATTTAGGTAAAAAATTCGATGAGTAGCTCTAGGCTTAAAAGTTATGCACAGTAACACGTAGGAAACAACGTGGGAGGGTGCCGGGGGCCCCAAAGCCTCCTGAGTGGTGGAGGAGGAGGCCCGAGACTGGGGTGGGGTCTCACGCACAGGATTAGGGCCCATCCAATGAGGCAGCGGAGGCGGAGTGGGCCTAAGCGAGGCCTGAGTTCGGGATCACTTCCCGCCTAGCGCGCTGTAGTTCCCACATGGTCGAGCGGTCACAGGTTGCAGACTATTAGTAGGCCAAGAAGACACGCAGACTGGGCTTCCATGAAGTAGTTTTATTGAGAATGGTGAATCTGGTGCGCTCCCCCCCCAAAAGCCAGGAGGGGTTTCCTTATATTGGGGAGTATAAAGGGGAGGAGTTAGGGAGGGGAAAACTTAATTACCTACATCCCCCGGCCTCATTAATATGCAAATCTCAAGGCAGAGGGCTCTTAGGCACACCCCTTACCCTTGTCTTAAGTGACTTAAGGGTACAGGTGAAATGGAGCCTGGCTTTTGGGGGCGTGGCCACACCTGCAATCTCAGGGTTTCCAGGCCAATGGCAGCCCTTCCATGGCCCAACGGGTTTAGGGGGAGACTAGGAGAGGAGATAACATTGAAAGGTAAATATGTAAAATATCCAATTTAAAAAAAAACATAATGGGTCTGACAAAAAAAAGATAGCTTACTTATTTCAAATTATTTTCAAAAGTTTCTAGGAGATGCTAATTGGCTAAGATCTTATTTTAAGCTCTCCACAAAAGAATTTAAGTCTCTGTTTAATATTTTTAAAAGAGATGTAAATCCTAATTTCCCTCAACAATTAATTGACAAAAGAGGAGTAATTTTACAAAAAGTAGAAGAAGCTATTATTAATCAATATATTATATAGACTGATTAGTTGTTGGCTGTTCTATAACAGTCCTTTGATAAAAGAGATTATTAATGTAGATTTATATTTCTTTAAATAGTGTCTTTATGACTGCCTGACTGTGGAAGAAGCGGCTGCTAGCGCTTATGCCCAGATTTTACAAGAACTGTGAAAAATGGGTTTTAAAAATAAAAGAGGGGAAACTGTTTCCCCCCAGAAAGAGTCTCCTGAAACACTCTCCATCATGCCTTGTTTAATTTTAACTCTCTAAAACTGAAAGCTCATGGCAAATCTGCTGCTGACTGCCTCTGGCATCCCTGAGACCAATAAAAACTATGCCATAGCTATGTGGAAGGACCCTCTTAACCTTAAATGGAATGGCCCGGACCCATCTCTCATATGGGGCTGAGGACTGATATGCCTGTTTGATATCACAGAAGGCACAGTTAAATGGCTGCCAAAAAGATTAATGAAATAGATACCCCACAAAGCCAGATCCAACTATAAATAGATGAATAACAATTGACCTCCAGGGAAGAGAAATCTCCCTGAGAATTCCCTTCTTTTTTTTTCCTTCCCAGGTAAAAATGAAACACCCGTGATGTCTGCTGGTAGAAGTTCTAATCCTGATACTGGCCTCTGGACCTATACTACTCAGACCTTTGATGGGCCATTGACAAAGACACCAAACAGCTAGAGATTGACACAGTAATCTGAAGAAATCCTCGTTTCACTGTCTGAAATGATCTCCAAAAATTGCAAAGGACTTTATGGACTTGATTTACTCTTTTACAATAGAAAAGACTGTATAGCTCTTGACTGTGTACAGCCCTTACATAGACAAGACAGGATGGTTAAAGAGAACATGAAAAAGGTCAGAGAAGGCCCTGAGAAAAGACAGAGAGAGAAAGAGAAACCTGAAAGCTGGTACAAGGACTGGTTTTCAACCTCTCCATGATTGTCAACCCTACTTCCTCCCATTTTGGGACCATTAATTGGATTATTTTTGCTGATTTCTTTTGGTCCCAGGCCTTAAATAGGCTGATTAACTTTGTGATACAACAGATAGATAATTTGGTAGCAAAACCTATTCAGATACATTATCATAAGTTAGCTATTGAGGACCATGAGACTCAAGATGGGGTTGTTATACTATCAAGGGTGTTCCCCAAACCCATCTCCACCCAACCTAAAAGAGGGGACTTCCACCCCTAGACCAAGCAGAGAGGGGTCACCCAGAACTCCCTCTGACTGGCAACCTGAATTCTTGCTTAGTCTGCGAGACTAAGCACTGCAAGGGAATATAAATAAAAGTTTAAAAATACCTCGCTGGGTTCCCTGAGGGACAAGCCTGACTGTACAGGGGTTGATGTCAAAAGTATCCCCTCTCCAGGAAAAAGACATCGGGATGGGTATGGCCCTCATGCCTCACTGGACAATGACAGGAGGACTGGAGCCATTACAAGGTCCCCTTCAATTATTGGATGTCAGGCCTCAATACCCACCTTCACAAGATTAGATTTGCCAAGGCCCTTCTATACTTAGAGAAGGGAGGAGATGTCAGAGGCAGCCCTGCTTATACACTGAAGGCCTAAAATCAGCCATAGGCCTAAAATCAGCAATAGGCCTGACATACATACATGCTAACACAAAGTCTTGGGTCTCTGTGGAAAAAACACTGAAACAGATGACTATAAGCTAATGTAAACAGGCAGCTTTTGTGGAAATTTACCAGACCGAGTAGTCATAGATCTTGTAAATAGGCAGCCTTGGCGGACAGTACCAACTTAAATAAGGACAAGTGAATCATAGACAGAGTCATAGTGACCTGACCCCTGAACCTTCACCCAGCTGATACCCTGTTCTGAAAGGTATCTGTACGTCCCCTGAACACCTATGCTTTGGTGTCATTCTCTTCCCCACATCCTGCCTTTTCTTTTTGTGTTTATAACCCCTGCGTGAATAAGTAGATTACATTTTGATTTAAATAATTAAATAAATATATATATATGCATTCACAGGATTCCAGGGAAGAGGGAGTCATTTTCCTTGATGGAATAGTCACTGGTAAAATGCCTGACCTTCAATTATTAACTCTCCGACCATGCTCATGCATGATGCAACCCTAAGTAAACTCCGGGACATTGAGAAAAATATAGAATTAAGGAGGAGGACTAATTGGAAGAATTGATTCAACAAGAAAAGAATAGAGATGAGAGTAATGGGGTGCGAATCTGATAATAATGAATTGAATATTTAAATTCATGAATGGAATAATTGTCAAAAATGTATTGTGTACATTTATGAAGTGATAAAACAGTTCAACTGGGAGGGGGTGAGGAAAAGGGGATAACATCTGAAATGTAAATAAGTAGAATATCCAATAAAAAAATTTCAACCATAAACAGAACAGGTGCACTAAAGACAAACATCTGAGGGAAAATACCACTTTCAGAACTATTCTTTTGTTTCTTGACTAAGAAGATTTGTATGTGAATTAGTGCTGAGTGCTTTGTTCAGAATTTTAGCACAGACTTTCTTTAGGTTCTATTTAACAGCTAAATATCACCATCTTCAATGTGTTCAAAATGTCGAACAGCATATACAGTATACCTCATTACTTACTTAGAACAAATCTTCACATTTCTACAGCTATTGTAAACCTGAAAGTAAACAATCAATAAGCAAAAACCTTTGAAAAGTGATTTCCCTTTTAGAATAGGGTATGTTCTAAATTCTTTGCTGTCCCATGTAGTAAGGATTAGAGACATTTCTGGAAATCACAGTTCCTTTTATTTCAACTTATCTTTTGTAAAATTAAGGACTTTTTTTTTGGAAATCGCTTTAGGACACAGCAGTCATCAGAAAGGTTGATTTTTTGTTTTGGTTTTTGGTTTTTGGTTTTTATGTTTTTTTAAATCCTGGAGAGGGCAGAAAACCCAGCACACCCTCAGATAATAGGTTCTTTAAATTCAGTTTGGAAATGTGTGACTCTTTCTTGTGCAAGAGGCCAACTGACATAGCAACAGAATCTCATTGTATTTAGTAGTCCACAACTTTGACATATAGTTATCTTAGCCTGAGATAAGCAGGCCAGCAAATTGCTGAAAGTGCTTAAAATATCATGCTTCCCCTTATTTTCACAAGCAAAGCATGTCTTTATGTTTCATTGAGTGAAACATTTGATTCTGGTTACTTGTAGATATTTGTGTTAAATTCAAACAATTTCACCAAAACCTATATAAAAACCTGAATGCCTGGCAGGCTGTCATATAAACAAAATATAGCTTATTCCTAAAATGAAAATTATAAATTTAAAATTTTTGAATATGAAAAAAATACTCATAATATGGGGTTTCAAAAGAAGCAAAACAATATAGATAGCAAAATCTCAGCTTCATTAAAATATACTGTACATAAAATAGAAATTCTTCAGATAAGTATAGGAATATTTTTAGTAAGTTCTACATATAACTCATTTTAAAACAACAGATATTATTTTTATGCTCAGAAAAGGAGTAAGTAAATGTTTATAAAAACAAAAACACATAAAAAAAAGTTCAATCGCAACAGCAGACACAGCCCACTTAAGAACATTTAATCATCGTGGTAATTGTTCAAAGACCTTTTGCTATAAATAAACATGCTTACTACTTCTTCCTCAGGAACCCAAGCCTATATTAAAATAAGAATGCTTGTAATTAAAGTGTGCTACACAAAAGCAGCCTCCTGGTTTTCAGTTTGGTTTCATAACACACTCATTTTCTTATTCAGCATTGATAAACACTCCCAAGTTATTATTGTATTAAGAGAAAGGAAATGAACAGATTAAGACCAATGCCTTGTGGCTGTTTCTATTTCATGAGAGTTGTCTGTAGTAGCCAGACTGTCTTCTCCAGATGCCCCAGAACAAAGCTGAGTGAAAAAGACATAAAGAGCAAGTTCTGACAAAAGTAGTAGGACAATTTTCACTTGTAGGCTTCCTGTAAGCTGTTTACAGGATCATTTATTTCTATAATGTGCAAGCATTGGTCTTCTAACCTTGGTGATTAGTTGCCTACATGAGCACTTCATATTTTAACAGACTTTTTTCATGGGCATTGTTTTTTCTGATTGTGTATATGTGTGTGTGTGCATGTGCATGCACATGCATGTTAAAGGCATTTATCTTTTGTCTATCAAAATGCAAAGCTTATTTTCTGTACACGGCATATTTAGAAACCAAAGTTATCTCTTTCAGAGAATCTTATATATTTGTCTTTTAAAGCGTATTATTTTTGACCTTATTAAATGAATCAACAAATATCTATCACCACCATGTGTCATTTACTCTATTAAGGGCTGAGGGTACAGCAATAATCCAAAATGATAGATTCTGACTTCATGGAACTTGTAGCCAAATGGAGAGAGCCAGACAAGCAACAGCGGGTGAAGTAGATCTAAGTTTAGAAATGCTTGACTGAGCATTGAGAAGGTTGGGTGCTATCTTTAATAAAATATGAAGAGAGACTTTGAGGCAGGACCATGGGAATAGTGGGCTTCTGAGCACATTGCCTGGACATGAGTGATACAAAAATAATGAAATGGTGAAGAGAAAGAACTATTAGGATAAAGGCTGGGCATACAACATCTTCCAATAGCCTCATGTATTAAAAAAAAAAACAATATATATGTACTCACACACACACACGTGTGTGTGTCTGTGTGTGTGAATGAAGAGGAGTAGCAAGTGTGGGGAATTGACAAACTAGAAGGGCATGAGGCAGTGAATATGGCCAAACACATGATACACTTCTATGAAAATATCTTTATGAAACCTATAAATGAATACAACAAATATACTGTGATAGAAATATTTAGAAACATAAAAATTATTGATCTATATGTAGCAAACAAGAGATATTAAAATATGAAGGCTTAGAGTCATAAATATGAAAAATGGTATCTGATGAAAATATAAACAACATATCATAGGATTTCTATTGGTGTTAAGAGACACCATGATCACTGCAATTATTATAAAGAAGAACATTTAATTGGTGCTGTCTTACAGTTTGGAGGTTTAGTCAATTACTGTGATGGCCAAAAGCATGATGGTATGCCAGAAAACATGGTGCTGGGGAGGGAGCTTGAGGCACTAGATCTGGAACCTCAGACACCAGGGAGAGAACTGGCTTGAGCTTCTGAGAACTTAAAGCCCACCCTTAGTGGTGGCATACCTCCTCAACAAAGCTACATCTGCTATAACAAGGCAACACATCCTAATATTGCCACTCTCTACTGGCCTACAGGGACCTTTTATTTTAAACTACTACATTCCACTCTCTGACCCACATAGGCTGTAGCCATATCATAGTGCAAAATGCATTTAGTCCAAAAAGTCCCTTAGTCTATAATAACCTTAAACTTGTTTAAACATCCAAAGTTCAGTGTCTTCTGAGATTCATGCAACCTCTTAATTGTAATCACCTGTAAACTCAAAATAAAAATAAGATATTACATACTTCTAGTATATAATGGTACACGAAATATATTACCATTGCAAAATGGAGGAAAGGGAGAATAGTGAAGAAATACTGGATCAAAGCAAGACCAAAACCAGTTGAGCAAATTCCAAATCCACATATACATGTCTGATATTCTTCAGAACTTCAACTCCTTTCAGCTTTGTTGACCCACTTTTCTCTCATGGGCTGGTTCCATTCCCTGTGAGCAGCTTTACTAGACAGTTATCCTATGACTCTGATATCTACAACATTTTGTATTTATAAGGAAATCCTGATTTCACTTCAACAGCATCACACAATGGCCTCCCTGGGCCTATATGCAGGGACACCCTACCACACACATGGCCTCAGTAGGTTTCCTTAGTAACAGAAGGAGATTTCATAAACACCTTCCTTCTCTCCTTGACTCTAAAGTGATAACATCATAGCTGAAGCTGCCAAGTTCAACTGCTTGCTAGGGCTGGAACATGGCACCCTTGTTCAATTTTACGTCTTTACTAGCTTTTTGGTTTCAATGGTTTCCTTCACTGCCTAAGTTTGAATGTCCTGAAACTCACTTTGCAGACCAGACTGGCCTCCAACCCTAGAGTCCTTCCTTACCTTCCAGTGCTGAGATGAAAGGTTTGCCCACTACACCTGGCCCTATGTTTTTCTTTAATTCCTTTTCAATTTTCTTTAATTCCCTTTCACTTTTCTTTAATTCCTTTCATACAGTTGGAAGCTTAACTAAGTGGAGTCTTGCACCAAGGTCATCACTCTCTTTATTTCATTTAATATTTTTAATCTGTTTATCTCCTTGGACACAGAAATTGGCTTTATTCTAGTTCCTGGTGTCCCTTATCTCCTCAAATGGCTCATTTTGCATTTTTCCTTGCTGAGATTGCTCCTTTTTACTATAGATCTTCATAAGAATGAACACTGATAACCACACAAGAAAGTCAATACTAGGCTATTTGAGATTTCCTCTGACAATGGAATTAATCCAAAACCCTTCAATTTAACCCCAGGCAAACTGCAATTGAACCCAGGGCAAAAAGCAGAAACATCCATTGCCAAAATATCACAAGAAAGATCTCTAGGCCACATATTTATATTCTTCTCCTCTAAAACCCCACAGTTCAAATCAATCTCAACACCACTGTCTTCCATGTTTCCATTAGAATGGCCCCACTTAAAGTGTTCAACTGCTTTTTAAGTTCCATGTCCCAAAACCACATTCCTTTAAATAAATGCATGGCCAGGCCCATCACAGAAATGCCCCTATTGTGATAGTCTCCTTCTGATGGTTGCTAATCAAGGTATAGAACTCTGAGCATCTTTTTCAGCACCATGTCTGCCTACACTACCAGGATTCCTACCATGATGATTATAGACTAAACCTATAAACTTTTAATGAAATGTTTTCCTTCATAAGAGTTGGTGTGGTCACGGGGTCTCTTCATAGTAGTAGAAATCCTAACTAAGACACAATTGAAGAAAACTGTAATCATTAAAGATGGAGTAATTACTGAACCTGTAGTCATGCCCAACTTTTCGATATTGGGAAATGTCTTTATCAATGAAAAGTTCATTCTAGATAACTGAGTGATTTACAACCAAACAGAAAACAACCTCAGTAATCCAAGTAAGTTTTGGAAGGAAGGGTTTGTTGCTGCTGTTCACTTATATACAGCCACATGTAGGTCACAAGACACAGGCTGAACATGCCTCAAAACATTCTTGATTTAAAAACAATTATAATAAAGCTAATAAGAGGAGCAATATATCAGTATATATTCAGTATTACCTTTAAGTATATAAAATAGAATGGACAGATTTTCAAAAGGAATCAAATATTCAACCACCATTGTGTATTTTATGATCAAAATAATTTTCAGCTCTATTAAGTAAAATTATGTGCATATATACAGATTCATATTATAATGAACTTATATTCTTTAATAATATATAAGATATTATATTTATACACACATGAATCTACTTAATAACACATAATTTTATATTTTAGAGTGATTACGAGGGCTGGAGATATGGCTCAGTGGTTAAGAGTACTGACTGCTCTTCCAGAAGTACTGAGTTCAATTCCCAGCAACCACAGGGTGACTCACAATCATCTGTAATGGGATATGATGACCTTTTCTGGTGTGTCTGAAGACAGCAACAGTGTACTCATATAAATAAAGTAAATAAATCTTTTTATTTTTTTTAAAAAGAGTGATTAAGATGGTAAGGTTCCTAAGATGTCTATTTGAGATTCAGTTATAAGACTGACAAGAAAAGAAAGTTGCACAAGAGTTTAAACATTTTTAAACATATATGAAAATTAATAAATTGTATTAGATTGAGACATAGAGATATGTAAAGAAGCAGCTTTGTCTACAAAACAATAAGGAAAATAGTGAAGAGAATAACCTATACAAAACTGAAGAAATGATCAATACTAGAGAAGAGTTACACTTAAATCATAGTGTCATCTCAAAGCATAATCTACAGGCAACATCTTTAAGTGCACAGACAATATCAAAAAACTAAAAGTCTAATTTTTTGAGATACTACTAGACTGATTTCCAGAGTGGTTGTACCAGCTTGCAATCCCACCAACAATGAAGGAGTGATCCTCTTTCTCCACAGCATCTACTATCACCTGAGTTTTTGATCTTAGTCATTCTGACTTGTGTGAGGTAGAATCTCAGGGCTGTTTTGATTTGCTTGTCCCTGATGACTAAGGATGTTGAACATTTCTTTAGGTTCTTCTTGGCCATTCAAATTTTCTCAGTTGAAAATTCTCTGTTTAGCTCTGTCCCCCATTTTTAATAGGGATATTTGGTTGTCTGGAGTCTAATTTCTTGAGTTCTTTCTATATGTTGGATATTAGCCCTCTATCAGATGTAGGATTGGTAAAGATCTTTTTCCAATCTGTTGGTTGCCATTTTATCCTATTGACAGTGTCCTTTGCCTTACAGAAGAGTTGCAATTTTTTGAGGTTCCATTTGTCAATTCTTGATTATAGAGCATAAGCCATTGGTGTTCTGTTCAGGAACTTTCCCCTGTGCCCAGGTATTTGAGATTCATCCTTACCTTCTTTTCTATTAGTTTCAATATATCTGGTTTTATGTGAAGTTCTTTTATCCACTTGGACTTGAGCTTTGAACAAGGAAATAAGAATGGATCGATTTTCACTCTTCTATATGCTGACATCCAATAGCATTACCTGAGGACCCAGCTATACCACTCCTGGGCATATACCCAGAAAATGCTCCAACATATAACAAGGACATATGCTCTACTATGTTCATACCAGCCTTATTTATGATAGCCAGGAGCTGGGAAGAACCCAGATGTCCTTCAACAGAGGAATGGATACAGAAAATGTGGTACATTTACACAATGGAGTATTACTCAGCTATTAAAAACAATGAATTCGAGAAATTCTTAGGCAAATGGATGAAACTAGAAAATATCGTCCTGAGTGAAGAAACCCAATCTCAAAAAAACACACATGATATGCACTCACTGATAATTGGATATTGGCCCAAAAGCATGCAACACCCAAGATACAACTCAAAGACCACGTGAATCTCATGAAGCAGGTGGGTGGTGCTTCGGTTCTTCTAAGAAGGAGTAACAAAATACTCATGGGAGTAAATATGGAGACAAAGCGTGGGACAGAAACTTAAGGAGGGGTCATCTGGAGACTGTTCCACATAGGTATCCATCTCATGTGCAGTCACCAAAGGTAGATGCTGATGTGGATGCCAGGAAGTGCATGTTGACAGGAGCCTGATATAGCTGTCTCCTTAAAGGTCTACCAGAGCCTGACATATACAGAGGTGGATGCTCACAGCTAACCATTGAACTGATCATGGGGTTCCCAATGGTGGAGTGAGAGATATCTTAGACTGAAGGAGCTGAAAGGGTTTGAGGGCCTCATGGGGAGAGCAACAATACCAACCAACCAGAGAGCCCAGGGTCTAAACCACCAGCCTGAGAGCACATAGTGAGGGACCCATGGCTCCAGCTGTAAATAGGGGAGGATGGCCTTCTCAGGCATAGGTAGGAGAGGAGGTCCTTGGTTCAGTGAAGGCTGGATGCCCTAGTGTAGGGGAATTCCAGGGTGGAGAGGTGGGTGTGGGTGGGTGGGTGGAGACACATCCTCTTGGAAGCAGGAGGAGGTGGATGGGATTGGGGGTTCTTGGGTGGGGAGGGAAATGGGAAAAGGGGATAACATCTCAAATGTAAATAAAATTTCCAATAAAAAATATTATTAAAAATAAAACCAAGCAAAAAACAAACAAACAAACAAAAAAAAAAACCTAAAGTCTATCTGTATAACTTCCAGTCTGGAGTTATAAAAAAGAAATGAAGTCAAAGAAGAAGAAATAAAGAAAAAAGTGGATAAAAGCTTTATGCAAAAGATAAGAAGGAACAGGTCCATCATGACGGTGAGAGAGAGTGAATGTCTTGGTCTCTTGAGACGATTCTTGCTACATAGCTCAGATTGACCTGGAACTCATGGAATTTGCATTACCCTCAAACTATCTTCAGTCTCAGCCAGTTTACTCAATTTTACTTTTCCTTGAGATTTCCCAAGCTGCTGCTGTGTAGAGTATGTCTACTCAACAATGTTGTATTGGCTCAGGCATTTGTCCAAGGTCTGATCTCACATTAAGTGCTCTTTCTACAAAAGGCAAAAATACGTAAGCAATGGGAGTAAAAAATTAACACAGACTTCATTATTTTAAATAGATTAGTTAGATGGGAAAATATCTGGCATATTAATAAAAAGAGAAGCTTTAATGAAAATGAGATCACACAATTATGAAATAACACTTTACCCAAATTCATAAAACTCCAAATATTTAGAAAAATATAATTTCCAGGATAGACTCAAGAACTAGAAAATCTGAGTAAACTATTAAAATAATTGAGAACTGTGTTTCATTAGGTTGCTACTTATGCAATAAGATGCCATAACTAAAAAAGGAAATTGAGAAGGAAAGGGTGTGCTTGGCTTATACTTCCATATCATTGTTCATCATTGAAGGAAGTCAGGACCGGAAATCAAATAAGACAAGAATCTGGAGGCAGGAGCTGATGCAGAAAACATGGAGGGGTGCTACTTACTGGTTTGTTCATCATGGCCTGTTCAGTCTGCTTTCTTACAGAACCCAGGACCACCACCAGACCTAAGGGACAACTATTCACAATGAGCTGGGTTTTTCTCTATCAATCACTATGTAAGAAAATGCCCTATAGGCTTGACTAATCTGCTTGCCTGCAGCCTTACCTTGGAGAGACATTTTCTTAATTGAGATTTCCTTCTCTCAAATTGTGCAGGATGACATAAAGCTATCGAGCATGGAATGAATTATTAAAAACTTAAAAATGTTTTAGTAAACATACAGCAGTAACAAAGGCAAAGATAAAATGGCTAACACAAGTGAAAATGTACCTTAAGTACATTTTCCAGAATAGTTTCACAAGTATTTTGTATACTCACATTATTCTAAAGAGAAGATAAAATATAAAAGTCCTATAATATTTCCTTTCATAAACACCGAATATAAGAAAGTTTCAAGACCATTATCCTTTATGAATAGAGTTATAAAAATTCCAATAAAAGTATTGTCATATTCATGTCTCGGCTATGGTAAAGAAAGCATTTTCTAAAAAATGAAATTATTAACCAGGTGTGGTTGTGCATACCTATAATCTCAGCCTTGGGAAGTCTGAGACAGAATATGGAGAGTTTTAGGATAGCATGCATTACGTGACTTACAGGCGATCCTAAGATATATAACAACAATCTATCTCAAAAAGAAAAAACAATAACAAAAATCAAAATAAACAAGAAAAATCAAAACACAAAATTTTAAAGAAAGAGTAGAAATACAACATTAAAACACTTCAGTTTAAATTATCATATTAATATATTAACGAACATGCCTTATACAAACATAGTTAAACAAAAGTATTTAACAGTAAATTATTTTAAATACTGTTTCAAAATCAAAGTCAATAAAGAATGCAAAGAAGATCAATTTTATGGAGTAGAAAAAAGTAAAATCATTCTTTGCCCAACTTATAATTTTGTATTGGTAGTCAAAGATGCTACAGAGAATTAATAATTTGAAATTGAAAAAATTCATGTTCCAAACCAGAAAAATTTTAAAAATTCAATTTAAATATCTATCTTACCAGAACAGAATATTAGGAATGTTCACAAAATGTTCACTGTGTAAAGCTTTAATAAGAAAATTTTAATCCTTTATTGAAAATCATAAATGCAGAGCTAGTAATGTGGAACTAGATATTATTAACCATCTATCTCTGAGGGAACCATGAGCCCATCCAAACTGTGTTTGATCTTATATTTTAAGCTCCTTTCTTAACCTCTTGCTTAAGTAAATATTAAACTTATATATCCTCAACTCCACTCTCTATTGTCTAGTTCTGAAAATCCAGAAATCACTCTCTGTGTCTAAGCCACAAATCTTAGTCCTTCCAGGAGACATAGATTTGATTCCCAGAATACATATGGCAACATGTGCAAAAGGCTGCTGTGAACACACAGAATTAGTACACAGGCATACATGCAGGTAAAACAGGGTAGTTCAAATAAAAGTAGCCCTATGGGCTCACATATTTGAATGTTTAACTACCCGGGAGTTGAACTCTTTGAAAGGATTAGAAGGATTAGGATGTATGGCCTTGTGGAGGCAGTATATAGGAGTAGGCGCTGAAGTTTCATGCTAGGACCAGTCTCTCTCTCTCTCTCTCTCTCTCTCTCTCTCTCTCTCTCTCTCTCTCTCTCTCTTCCTGTCAATAAAGATACAGCTTTCATTAATTGTTCCATTGCCATGCATGCTATTATACTCCTTGGCATAATGATGATGGACAAACTCTCTGAGTCCCAGTTAAATGCTTTCCTTTATAAGAGTTGTCTTGGTCATGGAGTATCTTCACAGCAATAGAAAAGTAACTATGAAAACACATCATGTACATAAATTAAACTTTAGAAAGGTTAGAGGAACTTCTCAGTCTGTAGGAGTCAATAGGATGGCATAGATGCTTCTTACCCTGTCTTCCTCACTGTTGATAACTGGGGCTCATCTGGATCCCTTTGAAACATTGTTGGTACTTTTCTGTGAGTTAAATCCTCAGAGATTCCTGTGGAGGAAAATCCAGTGAGCTATAGGATATCCCATGCCTGGTTCATTGATGACAAAGAGTGGACTGTTTTACATATTACAGACTGTTGGTCTCTGAGAATTAGGGAAGAAAATTCAACACCCTTCCTTTCATTTATGTTCAAGATACAGAAACAAATGTGGCCTCTCTATGAATTAAAGAATAAAAAGACTTGTAGTACATGACTTAAAGCACAATATTGCTACATGTGAGGAAAGTTCTCTGATGTTTATCTCTGTTCTTTAAAAAAATAGAGAAAGGGTGTTAGTGTTATTTATCTCTCCCTTCTCTTTCTCCTTCTGTATTACCTGCTACCCTGCCCAATTAAAGTCTCCCCATCTTTTTCATTTCTCCTTCATAGAATCTTTATCCTCTTAGCCTCTTTTCTATAGCCCCTCTTCCTGTGGTCTCTTTCTACTTTCCTAGCTTCTATAGTTATTTCACATCATATAATCTAATCTCAATATTCTGAGCTAAGACGTACAATAAAAACGTGGCATTTGTCCTTCTGAATGTGGGTTACATGACTCAGTACATATATTTTCTAGTTCTGTTCACTTACTTGAAAATTTCATATCATTTTCCTACAGCTAAATAACTGAGTTATAAAACAAATCTACTTTTAGCCTTGTGAAAATTCCTAGTACTGATTACCAGTGCCTATGGCAATTTCTACTCTTCCAGTAACAGTAAATAGACGTTCTTTAGTTGTAAAGTTTCCCCAATTGCTGCATGCTCAACAGTGTTTGTTACTACTGTTTTCTTGATTTTTAGCGATTCTGATTGGGATAAGATGAAATCCAGAGCAGTTTTTATTTCCATTTCCCTAATTGCTAAATAACAGTAAGAATATTGGAAAAAAATGTGGAAACATACTGTATTATAGGTTTCCTTATGCATTGGTTTTTACATATTCTTTTATGTCAAACAATTGTGAATGAAAAATGGTAGGGGAGGGACATGGGAGAAATTGGAGGGAAGGGAGTAGAGGTCGGATTTGATAGAGATGCATTATATGCATGTATGAAATTCTCAAGCAATAAGTAATTAAAAGTTTTAAAAATATGTAACCAGGTAACCTAGTCTATGGTCATTTCATTTGTAAACTATTTAAAAATTATTAAATACTAAAATTACTTAAATTGTTATTAGATGTGTCCTACTTAATTTAATTAAAATTTTCATATTTCTATATTTTCAAAATTATCTTTAAGATTGATGAAAAACAGTCATTGATTGGGCAAAGATCATTTAATTAGCATCTGGGAAGAATGAGAATTTTATTTCTCAATATGAAATAGATAAGCAGTTAACTAACCAGGTGATTGGACAGTCGTATAGTTCATGGGAGAAAGCATAAACGAGAACAGATCTTTGACCGACATCACACTTCATCTAGGGTATACAAACACAACTTTGGTAAAGTAGTTTAGAATATTCAGCACAGTGTATTTTAGTAAAGCTGCTGAATGAATTTCCAGAAGTCTGTCTTAAAGAAACCTCTGCATATGTTCAAAGAAGAGTTTAAATAAACACTAACTTTAGCTATATTTGTAAAAGTAAAGACATGGAATTAGCCTGTGAACTGAGAACACCCTAAATACCTAAACGGATAAAGTTCTACCATGGAAAAACAACCCTTTATCCATGGAAAGAGATAATATAGAAATTATAATGAACAAACTGCGTACCAACATTAATTCTCAAAACTCCTCAAAATGTTGACTGTAAAACAAGATATGTTAGAATATTTAAAACATGATTCTCTTCATGTAACATTTATTCACAAAATACAGTATCATATGTTGTAGTAGATGCACAGATATATACAAATACAACATGAGATGGGTGCACACAGTAGAGGGTAGTGTCTATGAAGAGCAAGGGAATAGGAAAAGTAGGAGTTAGATCAAAGAGATTTTTTATTTAGTGTATTTTTAATATCAGAAAAATTAAACTAGGTATAGAAAAAAATGGGTATACCCCTGTGTCAATGGGATCTGTACGTTTCTTTGCTGAAAATATTTGCTATCTTAAATTTTTCTTTCAGACGAATACAGGAAGCATTGCTTGCTTAAACATTCATGTCTCAGTCCTATCTGAAATCACATGAAAAATGACATTGAGGACACAAGAGCCTTACTTGCAAGCTCACTTTTCATTACATGTGAAATGTCGCACCTGTGAAAGTGGCATAGCTTTGCTCAATGGCAAGGACAATTTAGTGAGTCTGACAAGTACTGCCCGCTAAGCCACAGTATAAAAATTTTATATAATTCATATCATTTAAAATGCTACAGTGGTGATGATGAGTGGTGATAATTAATGCTTTCCACACTGCATCCTGGTGGAGTTTATGCGATTGGCTCTTTCCTCTCCTGAGTCATTTTGATTTACTGTGTTATTTTCCTTCTGCAGTAATAATCCTCATCTGTTACCATGTTCCAGAAACATAAAAAAATCCCTAAAGCCTTGGCTTGCCCTGATGCTCAAATTTCATGAGAATTGTTTGTTAGATGACATGAACTCTAATTTTAAAATTGTGGAATTTATGGTTTTTTATTAATGTTTAGATGAAATAAAATACAAACAACAACTTGACCCATTTTATTACTCCCTTAAAATGGAAAGCGTTACAAGCAGCTGGCTCATCATCTCCTTCTACCCTTTGTGGCTGTTGAGCAGCACCAGAGATCTGTGATTTGGGGTCTTTTTAAAATTGATCATTGCTCATGCCATAACCTCTATTCCTTAAAAACACATAAAGCTGAGATTTCAAAGTAGAAGACCATAAGGCATAGAATTTCCATCAAGCAGAAAGAACCCATTTTTCCACACTGTATTTTGCTAACAATGATTACTACCAAATATAAATTCAGCTTTTGTGCTAACTTAATGCAGAGAACCTTCTCAAATGGCTTTTCTTGGTCCTGCGGCTTTGTATATGGGAAATCTAGGGCTTTAGACAGAAGCAAATGATGTAAATCCTCCTTTTTTCTTACAGTATCAGAAAAAGAAGCATTAAGAAAAGGAACTGAAGTGGATCACTATATTTGGTTAAGTCCGGCAGATTCACTCTGTACTACAATCATCAAAGTTAGTTTACGATCAAATTCTTTCAGCAAAAGCAGACTCTGGTGTACTTAGTTCTATCTTGAGGAAATTTTACTTAAGCCAAATTTGTTGCCATGTGAACAAACACATGAGATAAGCCTGATTCATTTTAGGAGATGGAGAGTACATATACATATACACATAACATATACATCATATATACATACATATACATAAATAAAATGGATGGAATATGTATATAATATATAATGAATAGAATATATAATATATAATGAATAGAATATATATTGTATCTCCTAATTTATATATATATATACTATATATATATATATATATATACATGCATATATATAATAAGAGATTTATAATTCAGTTAAATTAATCCCCTTATTGTTTGGTTAAGCTGGTTCAGAATATAGAAATTATTGCTTTCATACATCTTTTATCATTCCTATTGAGAAACAGTAATGAGAATTAATGACTTGTTTTCAATTCCCTTTGAGTAAAAAAATTCCTAGAACTTTTAAACATTAAATTTTATTTTCATAGAACACTAAGAAAACAGTAAAATTCCAATTCATCTGGACACACTTTGAATATTTGAGTATCTACTTTATAAATGCTCAGTTATATAGTGAGATGCCATTATCTGTTGTGTAAGTTGCCGTATAATCAGATTGACAAGAGACATTTGCATGGAAAGTTGGGTAAGGTAGACCTTAGGTAGAGCCCAGGGTAGTTAATAAAGAGGGTAGATATCATTGACAATGTATCCTAAGGAGGATGAAGCTTCAGTGAATTTGGGGAAGTAGGAAAATTATGTTGGAGAAAAGAAAAGTAAGCTTGTTTAAGTGAGGTTGTTATTTGAATGACTTTTGTAGGTAAACTGTACAACCAGAGAAAAGGCATACCTTTAGCTGTGAAAGAACACAGCCTGTGTTTTAAGAGAGGCTCTATTGAAAGTAATATTTTTTCCAGTGATCAAACATTCACTACTTCTGATGAGCATATAGTGTGCATTTCCTTACAGATTCTAATGAGCCCTTCAATACTTCCACAGTGTCCACATACAATATCTCATATAATATCACATACAACTACACACACCACTCACACACATGGACACGGACTCCCCTATATTACCTAACCCCCTGAAGTGCACTTACCAATAAAATTAAAGAAATAGTTGCTTTTCCTTTTCTTTTAATGTGAGGAAACATTTAAATTGTTACCATGTATTTTCTGTGTGGAGACATGCTGAAGGTTACAGTATCAGGGGATTTGACTTCACAGAGTTGGTATTAGGAAGGCATCTCCACTGCCTGTGAGTAAGCAGATTTTCCTCATTTGTTACTGTATAAGATTGCATGAGTCCTGTGAGTCTGCAGATTCTTAGCTTACTGGTTATCCTTTAAAATCTTTCTACTAAAATATGCAATGTAATTTTATATCCTGTTGATTTGGAGTTAATTTGACAAATGAAATTATTATATGCAGCAATACACTGTACTTTCATAATTTAACAAAATGACATTAAAAGAGCTTGATGAATTTTATCTTAATTTTGTAGATGACCTTCATGTAGTCTGTGAGTTGTATCTTGGGAATTTCAAGCTTTTGGGCTAATATCCAATTATCAGTGAGTGCATACCATGTGTGTTCTTTTGTGATTGGGTTTCCTCACTCAGGATGATATTTTCTAGTTCTATCCATTTGCCTAAGAATTTCTCAAATTCATTAGTTTTTAATAGCTGAGTAATACTCCATTGTGTAAATGTACCACATTTTTTTGTATCTATTCCTCTGTTGAAGGACATCTCGGTTCTATCCAGCTTCTGGCTATTATAAATAAGGCTGCTATGAACATAGTGGAACATATGTCCTTGTTATATGTTGGAGCATCTTCTGGGTATATCCCAGGAGTGATATAGCTGGGTCCTCAGGTAATGCTATGTCCAATTTTCTGAGGAACTACCAAACTGATTTCCAGAGTGGTTGTACCAAAGTGTGGGTGCTTCAGTCCTTCTTAGAAGGAGTAACAAAATACTCATGGGAGTAAATATGGAGACAAAGTGTGGGATAGAAACTTAAGGAGGGGTTGTCTGGAGACTCTTCCACATGGGTATCCATCCCATGTCAGTCACCAAAGGTAGATGCTGATGTGGATGCTAGAAAGTGCATGCTGACAGGAGCCTGATATACCTGTCTCCTTAGAGTCTGCAGAGTCTGACATATACAGAGGTGGATGCTCACAACTAACCATTGAACTGATCATGGGGTTCTCAATGGAGGAATGAGAGAGATTTTAGACTGAAGGATCTTAGACTGAAAGAGTTTGAGGGCCCCATGGGGAAAGCAACAATACGATAAGAGCTCCCAGGGTCTAAACCACCAGCCTGGGAGCACATAGTGAGGGACCCATGGCTCTAGCTGTATATGTAGAGGAGGATGGCCTTGTTGGGCATAGGTGGAGAGGAGATACTTGGTCCCATGAAGGCTGGGAGAATTTGAGGGTGGGGATGTGGGAGTGGGGGTGGGGTATGTGGGGGGTACATCCTCATAGAAGCAGGAGGAAGAGGATGGGATAGGGGGTTCCTGGGTGGAAGGGGAGAGATGGAGTAAGGGATAACATCTGAAATGTGAATAAAATATCCAATAAAAAAGATGTATATCATGTTTGATATCATCACAAGTGCAAATTTTGCCCCACTGGAAAAGAGATACTAATTGATATAAAAAATGTTTTGTTTACTGTAATTAAAAAGGAACTGCTTTGTGTATGTGTTTATGTTGCATGTGTGCACTAAAGACCACCTGCAGAGTGTGAATCATTCATTTTTCATGGTGTGAGATGACTTGCTCAACCCTAAAGTATGAGCACTGTAACTTGAACCCATTAAATAGTTATGAGAAGGGACAACAGGGGTTGTTGAAATTTGAGAATATTTCACAGGCTATGAACTATTCATCATATGATTTTAGAAAACTAACTGGAGGCACAATTTTCAAAATGAATAGTCAATTTTCATGTCATCTTTTCGTGGGAGAAGTAATGTCTGCATATGGTGAAAGCTTGCTTGACTACAGCTATTAGGTTAAGGAAATGACATTTCAGTCATTCTTCTTCTATCTGTCACATGATGACTAACTAGGTGCTGAAGAAGATAAATTTTAAAATTGTAACAACTGGTTCTTTCCATATGCGATTTGTAATATTTTATATTATTTCATTCTCTATCAATTCTCAGTACACTAAGCCTTATGTCTTCTAAAATGGCGATGATAGGTAGATTAATAGGTATGTAGCCACTAAATGTTGAGTACAATTTCATGGGAGCCACCAAGTTCTGGTGGCTTCCGGTATGCATTACCCTTGTATGATTTCCTATGAAACTTCTTGTACATATATGTTGTAGTAATTAATTAAAATGGCCTCAGGCTCAGGCCGACTATCTAAGCTGCAGCAGCTCTGCCTAGCCCAGCCACCATGTTTCTCAGCCAGGCCACGTGAATGCTGCAGCTAGAACCAGCCACCAGAAACACCAGCCCTGCCACCCACTAGATGCCAGCGTGAGAGATGACTCTGCCATCTTCCATGCTGTCTCCGCAAGGCAGGGCATTACTCAGACCATTCTGCCATCCATCTGGCCCAGTAAGAGAATGAGACTCTAATTCTTATAGATTAATCAAAGCTTATATATTTGGCAATAATCAGTAGCAAGATACCCATACAATCAGAAGTGTAACCGAATACACACTCTAGGTATACCAACTACCTTTGACTGCTACAGACACGTGAACATCTGTCTCCATGGTGCCTACATCTCTGCTCTCTCTCACTCCTTCTCTTCCTTTTATCTCTTCCTCTCCTAACTCTTCCTCTTCCTTCCTAACTCCTCTCACCTTAGCTCCTCTTACACATATACATACAAAAAACCTTCAGTGAATAAAACTCAAACTAATATCAACCATTAAAATTTCTATGAATGAACTATGCTAATCTAACTCTAAATTCTTACCAGTTTTTACATTTTTATAGAGAAAATTATGGAAAATTGTATAGAGGAATGGTATTTAAAACCCTAGACAAATTGGCTCCATTATACTTCACTTGGCTAGATATTGTTGATGGCAACTTAAGTAGGCAGAGCTTGAGTTAACAACCTACCTCCCCGATTTCTTTCTTGTTTTAGGCTTTGGGCAGTATTCCAATTTGGTTTGCTGAGCTCACTGTCCTTGGTGGTCAAGCTTCATCTGCCTGAGGTGACAATGAGACATGTGGCTTGTGCTCTTTCAGCTGATGAATAGCAATCCTCCAGCACTTACCAGATGGGCTATTGGATATGTGGAGGAAAACAACTCACCTGTGTGTGCTCTCTGCTCAAATCTAATGGTAAGTACACCACAAGGTGAAGAAGACAGTAGTAGCTTTGCCCCGTGGTTCTGTTACATCTATTTGAAAGAGACACAGGTAGGTGCTTTAAAGAAACTTCCCCTTCTTCTGCCTTAGAGAAGTGTCCTGCTGAACAGATAATTAAGATGAGATAAGAAAGTATTTTGACCATGTTCTCTCTATAATAGTGGTAGGAAGGCACATGTTTTCAGTGCTTTCTTCAAGAGGTTGCCTTCCTTTTGCACATTAATATATTCCATATGCAATGACCATGCAAATGTGTGGAACACTATTGGATTCTCAACAATTACTGAAGATTTACAGCCAGAAGACAATTGTATTATATTGAACACTTTCATACTTCATTTATTATTCCCCTCAAGCTGTTGAGCTTTAACAGCTGCTAGGAAGCTTTAAAACTATGCAAGAACATTTTAAACCTCCAGGAACACTCTGACATCAAACTACTTTTTTTTTCTTGTAGAATATCTCTAAATAATTAATTTTTTTTGTTTCTGTTTTAGTCTTCTGGTTTGGGAAACATTATGATAACTGGAAATTGAAGGGGGGAAAATCACAGAGGAATTTACTTGAGATTTTTTTTTTTTTAATTTCTGTAAATCAACAGCTTTGCTTTTGAGAGAGCTAGAGTGCATTCTTCCAGAGGTCAATAGCACACTTGTGTGCTGTTCAAAGTTGTTATCTAAAAGCCGTGGGTTGGCATTCAGTAGGCTGTGAGAATAACCTCAGGCTCTGTAGGCTTCATGCTTTCTTTAGCCACCAAAATAAAACCACGGAGAATTTGTTTTATTTTTTCTTCTTGAGGATTTTTGAGAAAAAAATGTCAAAAACGAGCATCAAATGGCTTGGATTATATCTGTGCCATTGGATGAAGGATTTAATTAACTTTTGAGCTACACAAATTAATCTGGACCTGAGTGAGGGCTGGAAATTGATTAAACTGTGAGCACCTTTCAGAAAGAATTTGAACAGGAAATAAATTTACTTCTTCAAGGTCAGTGGCCTACAAGCTGATGGGTGGCTGAGATTAATGCACACCAGGGTTTCAAGTTCTTTCCACTGTTGCTTAGGACATTCTCTCACCACTGTCATGAGCTGTCATCTGCTCCACCAAGCTGCCTTCTTTCCTGAAGAGCAACATTTTCTCAAGACACTCTCAAAAGCATAGCTTGTGCCCTCTCTTGCCAAGTCTCAAGTGGCCTTGGTCGGGGTGGAATGACATGGATCCCCCCGCCCCAGGACAGGACCAACAGGGCATGGGTCTCTAGATCACTGGCTGTCAAATCACTCAATCACATAACAAACATGATAGTTACATCATGTCAAACTGTTTCCATCCATAATGCTAAGTTCCAATACTGTGGTGAAAAATATGCCTATAGATATATAACCTGGACCTCCAAGATGTTGATGGCTGCTGTGGGCATAAGGGTTGTTTGTATAATAATGTATATATTTTACCTTCCTCCTTTAAGGAATGTCCTCCCTGTTAACATTAATGACTTCATGATAATTAGAAACAGCACGAGTCCAGGAATTGAGGGTGTGTATATGTCTTTAACAAAATAGTAAATGCTGAGACCTTCAGGACAACCTTTAGGCATATGAAAAAAAAGTCTAAAAACATGAGTGTCAAAGTATATAATTTCTTAACTATGCAAAAATATAAGGATGCAATATGAATTGCATAAGGAGCTTCATATATCAGTGTTGCTACACTATTACCTAGCTTCTCTGAAAGATACAAAGACAGGCAGATACAAATGCAGTCAAACTCCTAAGTTCAAGGTCAACCTGAGACAGAGCAAATTTAGGTCCAGGGATGGTCAGAAAGGTAATTTCAGGGCAGGGTCCCACCCAGCTGTCTTATTGTCTGTGCTTATGCTTTCTGTCTCTTCCTAACAGTCAAGGGGCTAAGGTCATGGAATGCTGATTTGTGAGATGGTCAAGAGGGAACCTAGAATAAATAACTGAATTGAAATGTAAATAAAATCTGGACTGTTGGTCTGCTTGAGATAATCTAACAGAAAGCTGTAGCAGTTCTTTGGATTTTTTTTTTTTTCTTTAGTGATAGTTGAGCTATATCTATAGATCTCTGAAGATCCAACACAGTTCTTCAAGAATTTTTTCTAATAGTGTTTCAGATTTTGGTTGGAAAATCCGTGGAGAGAGAACACAGGTCTTTTAGAATATTTTTAAACAGGATTTCTGACCTCCCAAGAATTACTAGGAGAGCTAACACAGCTTTTAGAATGTTTTCTAGCAGCTATTCAGAGAAGGCTGCCTGAGGGAGAGCACAACTCTTTTAGAATTTTTTCTGGCTTCCTGATTTTGATCAGAAAACCCAAGAATTTCTTTTAGAATTTTAGAAATCATAGAATTTTTTTTATAGCAGCTTTTCTGACTTTGGTCAGAGAATTCATGAGCTATCCAGAGAAATTTTAGATTTTTTTTTTTTTACTAGCACATCACTAGCTGTCTCTACCAGGTTTTTTGTTTTGTTTTGTTTGTTTTTTTGTTTGTTTGTTGTTTGTTTTTTGAATCACAAGAAAAAGCTTTCTAGAGCAGCAGCAGAATACACAGAGAACAAACTGAAAAGCTTCTCGAGCAGAACAAAGCCAAGAGCTATCTACAGAAAGCTGTCTGAGAGCCATCTCGAATAGAACACCAGCTTGGACCCATGATTTGACTTTGAGCCATTTGTCTTCACAGCTCCAGACACTGCTTATTTCATCAGGACCTAGCCTAGGCTGATCTCCTTCCCCCACCTCCCTGCTCTCTTCCTCCATCCTTCCATCTCTCCATTCCTCCTCCCTCCCTCCTTCCTTCACATCTCTCTCTCTTTCTTTCTTTCTTGTCACGATATTACATTATTACAGTATTTCACCTATTTCTTTTATTCTAGATTTTTTCAATACACTTATTTTAACACAAGATGAGAAATACCTTTATTTGAAAATATGAAAATATGGAAAAATAATAGATTGATTTTACCTTAAAATATTAAATAGCTGTCAATGAGAATATATTTATCAATTTCAGAAAATACCATTTGTTTTAGTGATTTGCCTAATTTTCTGAAATGGTTTTTGCTTTTTCCTAGAGGCTTCATACATATAACACACACACAGACACACACACACAACTAGAGATTCTACTTTTCAAGACATACATTTGATATACATTGGATTGTCAGACATTACTGTAAGAAAGAAATAATTAGAGAAATTGTGTATGATGAATAAGTAAAAAAGAGACACTATTTATTCTAAGAAGAATAGGACCCAGGATGAGGAGTATTCTTGATTTAAAAAGAGTATCTGGGGCTGTAGAGATGGTTCAGCATTAAAGGCTAGGCTCACAACCAACAATAAATAGAGCATCTGAAATGGTACTCAGCCTTGCTACCCTCATTTATAAAGCAATCAGTTTGTCTTACAAGCTTTTTTTTTTTTTAGTACATTCTTTAATAGTGTACGGTAAGTATCCTTGGGTTGGTAGATGTTTCTGTTTCTTCTTGATTTAACGCCAAATATCATTTAGTGAACTATTGTACAGATAATTTTCCATACCGAATTAGGCTTTTGTAACCATTTTATTATTCAGATATTCTTTTATAATAATGTATGCTTTCCCTTTGCTTTCTCTTTGCCTCATTTTAAAAATTATTTTGTAATAATAACATAATTCCTTAATTTTTAAAAGATTTTAATAATATATACATGCAGGTATTTCTCAGTATAGTCTGTTATAATTCTTATTTCATACATAGAGTATTCTAATGTTTTAGCATGCTAAATCAGTATTAAAGAAGGCATTTGTGTAAGACTTATTTACTATTTCTGGGTTTCAGTTTCTTGTCACCATTTTATTTTTTATTGAAAATATATATTTTTTAAAAATAATATATTTTTATTACAATTTCTCCTCCCTCATCATTTCTCAGGTCCTCCTCACCACTCTATTCATCCAACTCCATGCCTTCTTTCTCTCTCTCTCTTTTTAGGAAACAGGCAAACAAACAAACAAACCACGATAAAACAAATTAAACAAACAGAAGAAAAACAAATGAAAAAACACACACAATCACACACACAAAAAAAAACCCATAAAAAGACATAATTGGAGACTATAATATTTAAGCAAAAGATCTTTAAGGTTTAAAATGTTCAAGCAAAGCATTATGAGAAAAATATCTCAAAATATACCATTGAGTTTATGGTAGCCATATACTGCTGGGCTTGCAGCCTGCTGTTAAGTGTGGCTTGCTTCTCTGATGATAAACATTTACCTTATGAACCAAGTCATAACTTAGAAATATAATATGCTTTTAATTTTATAAAATAAAATATGATGAAAATAATTCTTGTGCTTCAACAGCTTTTTGTTCCCAAGCATGAAGAATGTTAAAATGGATGAATAAAAGTAGAGATTTGAACAAACAGAAACAATGACTTTTCAAATATTGATATTATCCCTTTAAAATTCAAATAAACTAATAAAAGAAATGCAAAACAGTAATTTTGTTTCTCATATCATAGCTTTTCTTCTGTTAACAATAATAGCTCATATCTGTGGTCCAAACATCTTATGAATTTTGTATTGTTTAATGTGAGTATGTGGATCGCATCTGTCTTATGGCAGAAATGGTCTTTCTGAGTCATTGCTAGGCTCCCATTTTCAGATGCTTGGTACGAGACTATAACATAATCAGAGGCTGTTGTCTGATTCCCATTCATTATACTGAATTTCTAGACAGCTGTAGATTACCATAATCATCATTTTTTTCCTTCCAGATCTGATAATATGTAGTAGTCAAGTTTTTATCTTCATATGAGCTTTTGTAGTTACAGAAAAGACTAGGAATTTGTCATAATTGTTTCTTCATGTCACATGGAATGTTTTAACGCTTTTCTGTTAATAAATCACCATAATGAAGGGAAGCTTTAGAATGCTGAGAGAACCTCTGCTCCTAACCAATGCTGTCACTTCAGCTCACTCCACCATTTTTCTGTTGTGGTTTTGTTGAAACTATTTTCTCCTCAAATCTCATTTTCTTCACCAGTAGAACTGAATTTTGTTAAACTTATTCTGTAAGTTATTACATACATATTCATGGAAAAGTTAAGACCAGATAACATTATTCCTATCCTACAGATTCTGGCTTGATTTATAGTTTCCATGGAAGAACACTGATGTCTTAGTACCTGTGACCCATGGCTATGAGCTCATGTGGAAACATAACATTTGTAAATGTAACCCAGTTGAGGTCATATTAGGTTATAGGAGCTCTAATATTATGGCCTATGAAAGGAAAGGACAGTGGACATAAACACACATTAGACATTGGGCTACAATAAAGACTGGGGCAGAGATTGGAATTATGTTCCCAGAAATCCTCAAATAGAAGGGATTATCTTTAACCCTAAAAATCAACCGACTTAGTCAATTTGTCTTCAAACATCTAGTATCCAGAATTGTGAAGGGCTGCAGCTAGTGCTTTTAAGGCTGTAAATATTTGATATGATATTCCTGGACATAAATATTCAAGAAGTTATTTTTAAAGATGAGAATTTACTCATAGCTCTATAATGCTTTGAGGAAGGGAAGGCATCAGTGTCCAAATGAAGCAGTTTGCTTTTCACAATACAATCACCCATCTGCTAGTCCTTCCTTGGCTGGACATCAAAAATCATGGCATGCTACTGAGCTTGGAGAATGAAGCTATCATACTAACTATAGTATTTAGAACCAATCCAGACCGATTCTGCTATTATATGTGTAAAAATTTGAGCCAGAAGTCTGGGAGACACTCTTGACAATCCTGTTTCCACTCTTTTGTCTTCTTTCCACATGTGCTATTCACCAACCCCAACAATTGTCTTGATATATCTTCAAAAATCTACATACTTCTCTCAGGTTTTACACCATCACAAATCTTGTCCCAATTCAAATGTCTTCTCTTGCCTGGTCCACCAAAATAACCTCATATTTGGTGAACAGCAATTTATTTCTGATTGCTTCAGTATATTATCTTCAGAATAAAACAAAACAAAAAAACCAAAAATAATAATGAGAAGGTATTTAAAAATACATTCATACTTTTTAATGTCTTTTTTAAAAAACTAAAATTTTTATGTTATTAAATGTGGTAAAATCTAGCCCCTTTCAATTTTTATTTTCTCTCATTCTTTTCAATACTTACTAATGGAAAAACCAAAAAGAAAAGAAATTCATTACCCTTTCTTCTGCAGGACATACACACTTCAGTCTTTTATTCTGGGACTCTGTATAGTATAATTATCCATCTTTCGACTACTGTTAAACTACATTGTTTATGAATGTCTTTTTGTTCTCTGGACTAGGATTAACTTTTAATATAATGTTCAGTCATTTTCTCATGAAGAATCTGTAACAAACCTTGATAAGATCTCACTACAGTTTAGTAACTTATCAATTTCCCTATCTACCCCCCCCCACATATCTCTTCTTATTATTTGACTAACGTTCTGTGCCTTAAAACCATAAATTCCACAGAATCTAACTGCATTAGGCACAAAACATGCATATAGCAAATACATAGCAGAAAGCATTTGCTTACTGGGTGAATGAATGGGTTAGTACATTGAATAGATAAAAATAAAAACTTGCTCTTACCAATTTTATGTTGCACATACTAGTGACCAAAGTGTTGATTCAAATATCTTAAAACTGGCAAACTAGGAATGTTAAAAGGATTTCAAAGTATTAAAATACGAATTGTGGCCAGACTTCCCATAGTCAATTATTCTCTACACTTTGACTAGTTGTATATTTCTGTAATAGTCTCTATCTGTTGCAAAAAAGAAAAAAGAAGGAAGGAAGGAAGGGAAGGAAGGAAGAAGAAGAGAAAGAAAAAAAGAAAAAAGAAAGAAAGAGAAAGAAAGAAATTGAGCAATAAAAGCACATTTATCTGAGTATATAAGAATGTACATTAAGAATGAAATTAAAAACTGTTTTGATTTATGAAAGTAAATAGCAGGTTCTCTTCTAACAACTGCAACGCAACCAGTAATGAGTAGTTGACAAGATTTCCAATACCAGTTATGAATTCCTAGCTACTGAACGAGCCTTAAGTCAAGTTAGAAAGATGTTGGTAGCCCAGAGATAGAGACTATAGACCCTTGGATATATCTTTCTTGGAAAGTCATTGTTGTGGTTTGTAGGTTTTACATCTGGGTAGGATGATTGACTTCTTTTCTTCCTTGATAGTTTGCAAAGTACATGTGGATACCGACACCTAGTCCTCAAGGCAGAGGCTTCCAGGCCATATCTAGTTCATTCCTACAAGTTCTGTGCCTGAAGTGATTTTTGTCTTTATCAATAGGATCTGACTTTCAAGTTCTGAAAGACAACCAAGGCAACGACAATAGCCTATATTATTTTGGGAGCTCTTGGACACCCTTCCTCTAACAACTAAAGAAGAGGTTTCCCTTATATACATATACATGTACATATACATCATATACATATTGCAGACTATATGTATATATGTATGTGTGTATATATACATATATATGTGTGTGGGGTGTGTGTGTGTGTGTGTGTGTATAGTCTATACATTATATACACACACACACACATATCTCCTGTATCTAAAGCTCAAGGAATATTGTGGATCAAGGAGCAAAAACATACTAAGAACCAGAAGACCAAATACCAACTTCTAACTGATGTCTTCTAGATACGACAAGGATGCTTCAGGCATGAAATATAATTTCTTAAACTAGACCAGTATAATACTACCACGAGTAATATTCCAACACGGATGGTGGAAATTTCGTACCCCTAGATGAGGAACTATAAGCAATCAATGGCTACTAAGAGTAACATGAGTCTCCTAATAGATTATAAAATCCCATGTGGTCAGCATCAAACAAGCAAAACTAAATGCAAACTGTAGGCTGTGTTGTGGTGTGTGTGTGTGTGTGTGTGTGTGTAAAACAATATAATTAAAGAAGAGGTCCCATATTGAGAGGGAGTTGGGAGCATGAGAGAATGTGGTTGCAAATGTTACAGTACTCATGTATGAAATTCTGAGAAAAGATTATTTAAAATAAATTCTGCAGGACAAGCATAATCATTGATAATTTTCAAACAAATGAAAGTTTCCTTACTTTCTGATTCTCTATATTGAAAGGGAATATAAATTATTAAATTAGAATATTATTCTACCCCTAATTATGGTGCTGCATATTTGAATCTAAGACAAAAGTCAAGTCTTCCATATAACACAAAAAGTATATAAGGTTTACTATTTAATGAGATTTTATATTTACTTCTATTTTAAAAATAAAATCAGAAAAAGAGAATACATTTTCTTATGTTAAAAAAAAATACCTTTTTTTTTTTTCAACTACAGATCACTGGACCACAGAGACCTTCTTTGCACAACTCCCATTCTCCAGGCAGCCATAATGTTAATAATTAATAGCATCAGCACATGAACTATTATCAGAAACATATTGGTCCTTTGTTCTCAGCATATGTTTTAATGTTACTTTAAAATTACTGTTAAAATTTGAGAAAGATAAGTGAGGTGGTGGCTAAAAAGGGATTTTTATTGGAAACAAGGTTTTTTTTTTTTTTTTTTCATTCCTTTACATATAGTAACATTTTGTCAAGTGATCATCAATTTTGAAAAGCAAAAACCTTATCATCATAAACAGGGATTCTTATATACATAATTACACATATGCAGTTCACCGTGTAGTAAAAAGATATAATTAGAATGTGACCCGTTTTTCAGTAAACTATCTAAAATTCTCTAACTCTGAAGTGCTGTGATCAAAAATGTGGATCTGGAGCCTGAGGCCAGACAGAAGGAAAATCAAGCCAGTTTGTAGACTCTAGAGTGAGTGGCGGACATGAGTACTGGTCAATACAATCTTGGAATTTGGAAGGAGATGTCATAAATTATTCACAATCAGAACTCAAAATAGTCCAATGAAGCTTGAACAGAGAAACCGCATGCTGAATTCTTGCTTCCAACCAGGCATTGTTTATTTTGACTGACAATTTTATAAATTTTCTTAAAAGGCAGGAATCATCACTTTAGTTTTACATATAAGAGAAATATGCCAGGGATCAATTAGTAGCCTTGTATACAATTGCAGTAGCTAGATTCAGTTGAGGTTGGGCCTTGATTCCAGCTGGACTCCCTCCACAGAGAGTAACCCTGAGTCCTGGGGCAGGTTACTCTCCATTTGGGCATTTCTCAGCATAGACAGTAACTGAACTTAAAGGGACTCTGCCAGGTTTTGTTTCTTCATCTTCCTCCTGGGAAAAGTACCATTATCCTGAATGTTATTTTCAAACTCCAAATTTCTTAGTAATATACAGGAACTATGCTGACTGTTTCCCCTGAAGCAATTCTCCAAACTTTCTAGGCTGAGGACCAGCCTCAGCTTAGAGAGTAATTCTGAGAGAAGGGGTGTCTGGGAGCAGCGAAAACACAGGATTCAAAGTCAAATCATGGGTCCAAGCTGGCAGCCTATGTTCTGTTGGAGACGGCTTTCTAGCCTGCTTTCTCTCTGTCCTGCTTTCTTCCTCTCTAATCTGTTTTCTCTGGAGATATCTAGACAGCTCTTTCTCTGTTTTGCTTAAGACAGTTCTCCAAAAGTTCTCTCTTGCTATCTAAACAATTCTTTGAATAGCTCATCTCCTGCAGATCATAAGCCCAGTCTTTTATTTTACATATCAATCCACTCATTTACTTCAGCCCTAAGGGCTGACCTGAAGGTCCCAGAATTTACCATTCTGCTGAGACATTAGCTACCCCTTCACCTCCTGGATTCATGCTGTTTGATTATCATGGAGTCATTACAGTTAACAGGAAGGACATTCCCTAAAGGAGGAAGGTAAAATATGTACATTATTATACAAACAACCCATATGCCCACAGCAGCCATCAACACTCTTGGAGGTCCAGGTCCACTGGCCCTGTCCCAGGGCCATTTCTATCTATAAGCATATTTTTCAGCCATAGTATTGGAACTTAGTATTACAGATGGAAACAATTTGACATAATGTAACTATCATATTTGTTATGTGATTGAGTGATTTGACAGCCAGTGATCTAGAGAACATCTTGGTTTCATATTGTTAATTTTACTCTGTAATGATTATTTCAAACATAGCCAATATGTCTCTCCACTAAAATTATAAGTTTACATCACAGACACAGAGAGTAGCTTTCTTGATTGCTAATGCAACTATCATGATGTCTGCAAGATAACATATTCTCAGCAAATAATTATAAACTTAGTTGGGGGTCAAAGTGAGACCAGCTGGTCAAAGCTGCAGCTGAGTTCTCATTTCTCTGGCCTCCAAAACGGCTATGTCAAGGCAAGAAGGCAGAAGACATAGAAAATGGCAGGATCAATGGAGCTGGATCTAGTGCTGATTACCATTAACTTGTTTTGTCTTCTGATGAAGAATAATATGGCTAACCTAAGAAATATGAACTGTAAAGGAAATCACAGAAGGAGGAGAAGGAAGAGGAGGAGGAGAAAGAAGAGAAGTAGAAAAGGAGGAGGAGGAGAAAGAGGAGGAGGAGGAAGAGAAGGAGAATGAGGAAGAGACACCTCTAGTCTTAAAACGCAAAGACAACCACTCTCAATGTGTGTAGCTTTTACAATTAATATTTGCTGTATTTTTCTGTGACAATGTTCTGATACACTGTGCATGTGTGCTTTACATTATAATTTCTAGTCAAAATATAGTGTTGTTGGCTACAGAGGGAAACACTATTTTTAATGAAAGCCTACTTAGTCATTCTTCTACTGTCAAAAAGTGTCACATGGTTTCTAATTTGTAGTAGTGTAAGTAATGACTTAAAATCTTTATATGCAGCTTTTCCTTGTGTTTATTGCCTTACATTCTCAGAAATGAAATCATTGGATCAAAAATAGTATTAACATGACTCCTAACAACTTTTACTATATCTCTAGCTTAAGGCATCTTTCAATCCTTATAATAGGTTTTATTTACAGTAGGTAGTGATTAGCATGAGCCTCTCATCTGGCCATCATATAGAGAATGAGACTGCTACATACTCAGCCCTAAAGAGAACATATAGACAGCACTCTAGCTCTACCCAAGGCTCAAGGATCATTGCTTGAAGAGGGGGTAAAAGAGTGTAAGAGCCAGAGGCAGTGGGTGACTATGACAGAACAGAGGATTTGCACTTAAGAACTTACAGTAATTTGTCAGAATCATGAGACATGTAGAAGCCCAAGCCAGAAAAAAAAATCCAGCATGGAGAAGGGGGTTGGCCACAAATCTCCTCTCTGGCAGAGAAGCTATTGGTCACTTACAGCAAGAATGTCTGTCCATTCAATAATATGTGGGCAGCACAAATTGGTCTTGCTCAATTTAAATTAAGAATACATGTGGGCACAAAATTGAATTAGTAGGGATGAGGGATATCTGAGAAGAGTTGGGAGAGTAGATGAATATGATTAAAACATGTTACGTGAAATTCTCAAAAACTAATGTTATTTAAGTGAATCTGTGCTAAGTAGTTGTGATGGTTTGCATATGATAGACCCAGGGAGTGGTACTATTAGAAGATGTGGCCCTGTTTGAGTAGGTGTGGCCTTGTTGAAGTGGGCGTGTTACTGTGGGTGTGGGTTTTAAGACTCTCATCCTAGCTGCCTAGAAACCAGTATTCTGATAACAGCCTTCAGATGAAGATGTAGAGCCTTCAGTTCCTCCTGAACCATGCTTGTGTGTATGCTGCCATGTTCCCACCTTGATGATAATGGACAGAACCTCTGAGCCTGTAAGCCAACCCCAATTAAATGCTGTTCTTATAAGAGTTGCCTTGGTCATGGTGTCTGTTCACAGCAGTAAAGTCCTAACTAAGACAATAGTTTATGTTAACTTGACATAAGCTGGAGTCATTAGAGGAAGGAGCTTCAATTGAGAAAATGTCTCCTTAAGATCCTCTTTAAGCATTTCATTAATTAGTGGTTGAAGGGGGAGGGCCCAGCCCATTGTATGAACAATATAGTAAGTAGCTCCATTCTGTGGCCTCTGCATCAGCCTCCAGGTTTTTGCCAAGTTTGAATTCCTGTCCTGAAGCTCCTTTTATAATGAACTGTGATGTGGAGAAGTAAGCCAAATAAACCATTTTCTGTAGGCTTAGATTTTTTTCTAAACCTATTTTAATTAGTGATCTTAAAACATTTCAACATCCCTTCTAACCCACTGACCAGAGGTAGGGGAGAAAAAAATGTTAATAGGAAAAGGAAATTGTAGAGCTGTTTAGAAGTAGTTTCTTGGGGTGATTCCATATTTGTTTTCAGGATAATAGCAGTCCAGTTCAATAGCAAACATAAATCAGTAGAGTGGCATGAACCAGCAGAAACAGCAAGCTCCACTGAATTGGCACAAGTCAGTGGAAGAGGCCAGAATCATTCAGAATAGCATGGGAAGTTCTTTGGTGCATTTCTCTCTACAAAGTGAAGACTATCAAAGACAAGAGAAGGATTCTGTGGTGTAACAGTGCAAGAGCATCCTCTCAATGTTTGTGGAGTTCTATTTATATTCTTTCTTTAAACATATGTGCTCTTTCAAGTGTCTGTTTTCAGCAAAGCATCGCATGCCTTCTCACAAGACAACTTCCAAGAAAATATCAATGTATTTTCTCTCATAAGACAACTTCCAGAAAAAAAAGAAATCATGTGACACAACTGAGTTGATAAAGAAACCAGAAATTTCCACTTCACTTTCATACTCAAATTGGTTTGGCCATGGTGTTTCTTCACAGCAATAGTAACCTTTAAAGAACCATTAAAGCTCATGGTATATTGCTATGTTTTGGCTTGCTGAGATCAAATAAAGTGGTAAGACATTGTGTTCCAGGAAACTGACATAAAGGAACACTGAGCTTGTGTGGTCTGCTTGTTGATTTTTTATTATCTCTAGTCATTTTCCATTTTGCTATCTGAAAGAGTGTCTGTTGAGCTTAATCTGAGTCTGTCTTGATAGAGCCTCAGAGCAACTAGCATCTCCTTTGAATGTTTGAAAAACCAAAACTCCAACTGTAAAGGAGCTTTGTGGAACCACTTTGGATTGTTTGTAACTTCAAAAATTAGGGAACTGATTGGGGTAAAATATTTATCCCAATGCAGACAAAAAAAAAATACTATCTGGTTTTTGTTCTATTTAGTGAGGAATATTTTTTTCCATTGTCAAGAGTGTGCACCATGTGAGTGGGTAGCATAGAAGATTAATAAAGAAAACGTGAAACCAAGTTATTTTGTATGCTTTTCAGTTTATTCAGGTAGAAACCTATTTTCCTTCTATTTCTGTAACAGTTTATTTTTCATCAAGCAGACAAATCTTTGTAGTCTAGAAACAAAATTTCTACAATGTTCCATTTATGTTAAATCTTTAGATATAAAAAGAGCTGCATTTAGGGGGTTAGTCTTTTTCTGTAGGCAGTAATTTGAGCAACTACTAAATTTGTGAACATAGATTTGTCTGCCAATACAGTAATTCAAGAATACATATTTCACCAATTAATAGGATACTTGATTGCACTGTTTTTGTTTTGTTGTTGTTGTTGCTGTTTTTAATGAATGTGCATTAAAGGCCAAAATAAAAACACATCAAAAGAGATTCTAGCAAATTTTAATTTTCTGTCTGAGGATATCTTTTAGGTTCCTTTGCTGATTAGCATAAATTTCTTCAGTCAGAGGCAGTTAAAAAAATTGTGTGTTTCTAACAAATTTCATATTTGTTAAATCCTAACATTCTATGTCGCTGTGTTTGGAGATAGAAATTTCAACAATATAATCAAAGTTAACTGAGGTAATGAATGTGGAGTACTAATGCAAATATCATTAGTGTTCTTAAAGGAGACATTGGTGAAAGCTATCCTTTAACAGAAGGCTACTACTCGTTATGTGGAGAACACAGGTGGAAAAAACATCCTTATTATGAGATAAATTAGCTGGGAACTCGTTCTTAACACTTTCATCTTCTATAAATGTTAGAAGAAAATAAACTGTTTATTATGCCATTCAGTCTACAGTATTTTGTTATGAATACTTTCTATGAAAACACTAACACAGGCAGACATGAGGCAATGGTTAGTGGTTTTCACCACTCCATTTCTTACTAAGTCCTACCCACCATGTCTTTGTTTACCATCAGACAGAAGTATTTGCTGCTGTTCTGTTCTGGAATGACACTGACTTACCTTTGCCATTCCCTACTTACTCTTATCTCAACAACTAAACCATTTATAAAATTGCTTTCTGTTATAAATATGTCTGCTTCAAGGCCTTTCAGGATGACTGTGACTGGCTGGTTGATTACGAGCCATAGGTGAGGACCCAAAGGAGGCTAGAAATAATCCCTTCACAGCTTCTTATGGGCCCGGAAACCTAATCGTTGTTTTTATTGTTGTTTTGACATTAAAACTTTGTCTAATGAAAAGGACACTCCATGGATTGTCCACATGAGACAGAGATCAATTGTTCACCAGGAGTGGAAAATTTATCAACACTCTTGACCAAGCTTGAAAAGAACGCCAAGAAAAGAGAATCCAAAAAAAAAAAAGCAAAGAACAGCAGTGATGATATGAACTTCGTTTTAAAGATAAAAGATGCAAGCAGGTTCTGCAGAACATGGAGAGGTAAGATGAAGTGGAACTTAACCCAGTGTAACAGCTATTGTCAGAAAAAAAAAAGGTGTTGGAAGGTATGTAAGAAACACCTCAGGAACCTTTGAATGAATTCTATAACTTCATGAGAAAGATAACCCAGACACATTCAAAAAAATTGAGAAAGCGCCGGGCGGTGGTGGCACACGCCTTTAATCCCACACTGGGAGCGAGGCAGGCGATTTCTGAGTTCAAGGCCAGCCTGGTCACAGTGAGTTCCAGGACAGCCAGGGCTACACAGAAAACCCTGTCTCGAAAAAACCAGAAAAAAAAAAAAATTGAGAAGCTAACGTTGAGTATGAACAGAGAGTCTCGATGAGCTAGTGTTTTCTCGTTATCAAAGAAGCTCGCATGGAAGTAGGGAACACTTTTAGTCAAATGCCACATGCTCCTTCTAACACATTGATTCAGGACATTCTACTGCTAGTGTCAAGTCATCTTCCTAGCTTAAGAAGATCTCATGGACATCCAATCAAGCAATATTAGTCATGCCCTTGAAAGAAAATCACCTGACACACTCCACTTGGGCCACATCTACTCCAGTCTTGACCAACTTTAGTTGGTCCTGCTCTCTAAGTCTTTCTGTTCTTAGATATGTGATATATAGTCCTCATCTTGATCAATGAGGTAATGATGATGGTATATCAAATATCTATAAACTTGATGGCCATCCTGAAGACATGGATCAAGTTAAGCATGGTGACAAGTACTGATGACAGAGACATTGATGGTCCAGATTGGGAAATCAAGGGAATGAATTTGTTCATAGTGATGACAATGAGCAAGAAAACCCTAAAGAGAAAAAGTCAGATCTAAATACAATTTGCCCATAAGCCTGCAAAATCAAAGAAGGAAATGATAACTGTCTTAGTTAAGGTTACTATTTTGGTGATAAAACATGATGAACAAAAGAAAGTTTGGGAGAAAAGTGTTGGTTTGCTCACAGTTCCATGTTACAGTTCATCATCAAAAGCTTTGAGGGCAGGGACTCCATTAAATGCAGGAACCTGTGGGCAGGAGCTGATGTAGAGGCTATGGAGGGGTGCTGTTTACTAGCTTGCTCCCCATGGCTTTCTCAGTTTGTGTTCTTATAGCACCACTCACAATGCCTTTGGCCTTCCTCCATCAATCCCTAATTAAGAAAATGTCTTACAGTCAGATCTCATGGAGTTATTTTCTTAAGTGAAGTTCTTTACCTCTCAGGTGACTTTAGTTTGTGTCATTTGGCATATAACAATTCAGTACAATCACTAAAGATGTGATTCCTCATCAAGCTAGGATGCATTTGTGCAGGTCAAGAAATTTATGAGAAGGTATGGAAACTAACAAAAACTTCAGACATGATGGGTGATCTCAGTGATTCTGCAGCAGAACAGTACCAGCATAATGAAGATTCTCATTCTGACAACACATCTACTGTTTCCTTAGAGCAACAGAGTTCCCAGTCTCTGACTTCTCAGTTACCAGAGCCTTCCTGGCCAGGACTATCTCATCTTGGAACACTGCCTCCTCTGTTTAAAGTCTCTGGGGCCACCATCAGGAACTTCTCCATTCCCAGGACTACCAAGAATGCCATGACTCTGAAGCTAGGTAAAATCCCAGGTAAACCTCCATGTTTGCTTCTGACTCTTCTCCCTGGGAATCACCATCAGAGCAATTTCTCTATATATCCCCAGTATCCCTCCACCTCCTCTTGGCACAATAAATATATTTTGGTGTAGAGCACTAATCATAAGCAGAGACTATTCAGTTCTGCCTTATGTATCCAAGGTACAAAGGAAGCTGTAGTATAGCTTAGCTCTGCTTCTTACCAAAGCATCTTCAGTACAAACCAACAGTCATATTATTGAAGCTTTCATGGAAGCACCACAAGCACCTGTGATGGCTTTTGATGAGAGACAAGTGTGAGTCACAGAACAAGAGATTCATATAAATTGGGAGAAAGAGCCCATGACATTGTCATAGCATTTCCAATTTCAGCTTAATAGGTTGACTAAGGGATACCTATGGAATTCATTGCATGTAGAGAAGGCATTTCATTCAGAAGAGATTGTTCCCTGAAATGGTGATGAGGCATTCTCATTTATTTTCATCTTATTCCTTTCCTGCTACATTATTTGGGGATTTTGATAAGGGGGACATTAGTATTTTTGCATTTTTTAACTGGGGATGAAATTTTGGGAAAGCAGTATTATTTCATCTATACTACCTTGTTTGATATATTTTTAGCATTTTCCAGCAAATGCTTTGTGATATTTAAGTTGAAGTAGGATAAGACCACAGTGTCATTCCCTGACACAAAAGGAGATAAGTGATAAGAAAAAAGTACAATTCTTTGATTAAGATTTGTCCATGCTACCTGAATCTTTGAAGTGCCATTAATAAATAAGTCAATAAATGTTCTACAGCAAGTTCCAAAAGAAAGAAAAGCTGAGGCTAGCGGTTCTCAACCTATGGGTTGCAACCCCTTTGGAGGTTGCATATCAGATAGCCTGCATATAAGATATTTACATTGTGATAAATAACAGCAGCAAAATTACAGTTATGAAGTAGCAATGAAAATAATTTGCTGGTTGGCACATCACCATAAGACGAGGAACTAAATAAAAGGGTCATAGCATTAGGAAGGTTGAGAGCCACTGGCTTAGGTTGTGGCTACAGCTGCCTTGCACAGAGCTCCTCTTACAGAGACTGGGGCCCATATTAATCTTTAAGTTTTCAGAAGATAGAGGTGATTTGTCCTTCATGTAATCTTCAAAGGGTCCCAGGAATCTGCTCTGATTGACAGGTGAGCCATGTGGAATCTGTCCTATTGTCATTTTGTACTAAAGGCTTTTTCTGAACTTATACTGCATTGACAGGGCCAAATGGCAAGTTCAAGGCATACTGTGAATGGCTGCATTCACTTTTATTTCCACTCGTGCTCGTCCTCCTTCTTCTTACTAAAACACTTTTCTCTTGTTATAAATATCTGTCACTCTGAATACAAAAAAAAGAAAAAAAAAAAGATGGAACTAAAGTGATCCATGGACAAATTTAACACTGAGATACACAGAGAAATCATGAACCCAGCCTCTCATCTCAGCATTGTAACTGCTTCTCTATGTTCTGGAAATGGTTCTGAAGATGGTATATTTGATAATGATTTCTGTCTTCCATGGACAATTGAGTTTTCTCTATGGCATATTTCAAGACGTCTACAGAGGACTAGGTGATAACATTTCAATTAAAACCCATTCATGGTTTCAGGGGATGGACTTTCTATCTAATTCACCATAAATACAAAGTGTGTTTCATATTGTACTCTAATGTTTACCAAGTCTTCTATGGTGATATGATGAATTTTCTTCTCTATTGCTGAGTATTTTGTGGTTAAATAACTATTAGTATAGAAATTTAACTTAAAACTATATAAACTACACAAATAGCATAATTTGTCATCTCAGAAAATATATTCTGATCCAAATTCTTTGCAGTCATTAGTATACTCAGTACTTTTTATTTATTTGCTTTAATATAGGGTCTTACTTTGTAACACAGGTTGACCTACAATTCACCATGTAGCTCATGCTGACTTTAAACTCAAAGCAATCTTCCTTTTCAGCCTGTGTAGTAACAGTATTACACACTAGGTTTGAAATTTAGTACTTTATATTTTTTTTTTATCTAATAAAAAATACTTTTCTTATCTAACACTTTAGTAGCTTTGTCTCCATTATCTTTTCACCCATTTGCAACATTATCTGTTGTGACAGTGAGATGACAAATCTTTTAAAATCTTCAGATTCCATTTTTAGAGAACCTGATCTAAGTTTGAACTCAGGTAAACTAACAGGCTGGTACCTAGCATTAGTTTCCAAGTTGCCCCCAACAAAACCTGAGCCTAGCTCCAGGCTTTAGGCTAATCCCAACATGACCAGTGTCTCCAGGTTACACCCTCAACAAGACGAGCATTTCCAGGTTATTACCCTAACAGACCTGCAGGCTCAGGTTACAAGCCCACACCCTGCCTAACAACCATTAAAGCAGAGGAGAGCAGAAATTAAGTTTATGATATGACTCCCAGCATCAGCCATTTGTTGAAGGCCACAGTATCTTTCCAACTAGATGCTTGCAAATGTACTTCCTGCTTGCTGTTTGCTATAAAGATTTGCTCCAAAGACATTCGGGGCTACCCCCAGCAAAACTGTCCTGCATGATGGCAGTGCATTGGGAAGTGGTCTGAGATGCCTCAAATAGAACTAATACCCTGCTATGAGTTGCATCATGATTGACTCCTGTCTGTTTTTCAAGGAGATACTAACATTTCCCTGGCTCTACAACAGAAACCCTTTCTGCTTAAATATCAGTTAGACCTTGTAATATAAAATATTCTTTTTTTTCCCCTGAATCTTAGGAAGAGAATTTTAGTTACTAGTGAATGTATCACAAATGCTGTCATCAAATACTATGAATTTTCACAAATTCATGATATTGAGATGGAGACCACGAAATTGCATTTAACACCAATGTCCTTTACTCAGTCATAAATATGCAACATGGTTGTTGATTTGTCCTATTAACTATGTCATTTGCCTTACAGAAGCTTTTCAGCTTCATGAGGTCCCATTTATCAATTCTTGATCTTAGAGCCTTAGCCATTGGAGTTCTGTATAGAAAATTTTGCCCCCTACGTTCCCCTCCCCCAGTGCTAATGAGTTCAAGGCACTTTCCCACTTTCTCTTCTGTTCAATTAAGTGTATCTTGTTGAGGTCCTTGATCCACTTGAACTTGAGCTTTGTGCAAGGTGACTAATATGGATCTATTTTAATTTTTTTACATACACACTTGCAGTTAGACCAGCACCATTTATTGAAGATGCTTTCTTTATTCCATTGTATATTTTTGTCTTCTCTGTGAAAGATCAAGTGTCCATAAGTATGTAGGTTTATTTCTGGGTCTTCAGTTCTATTCCACTGATCTACCTGTCTGTCTCTATGCCAATACCATGCAGTTTTTATCACTATTGCTCTGTAGTACAGTTTGAGGTCAGGGATGGTGATTCCCCCAGAAGTTCTTTTATTGTTGAGAATTGTTTTCACTATGCTGGGTGTTTTTCCATATGAAATTAAGAATTGCTGTTTCCATGTCTGTGAAGAACTGAGTTGGAATTTTGATTGGGATTGCATTGGATTTGTAGATTGTTTTTGTTAGTATGTCCATTTTTACTATGTTAATCCTACCAAGCCATGAGCATGGGAGATCTCTCCATTTTCTGAGATACTCAATTTCTTTCTTGAGAGACTTGTGACGTCCTTGTCACGCAGATCTTTCATTTGCCAAACTAGCATCTTACATAACTCAACAGCACTGTGTTTTTGCTCTGAGATAGAATTGAATTTGAGAGAAAAATTGTGTTTTATGTCCTGTAAGTTTGCTGTGCAAAAACTTGGAACTAATGTTAGAGGCAGTGTCAGAATGATGCTCCCTTACCTTTTCCTTGCAATTAGAGTCTAGCCCCAGGTAGTAGGGTAAATGCTCTCATGGGCAATTTGTTCTTCATTGACAGATGAGAGATTCCAGGAACTAAGGAATTCTTTTACCTTAAGGGTTGGTTTTGGAAAAGACTCTGGTTTCCTAACAAAAGAAACGGTTATATTCTCCTTCACAGAAGACAGAGTCAACCTTTGAGTGGGAGAGCACCTGAGAGGCAAGCTCCTAAATAGCCTCCATGTCTTGACATCCAGCTGAGAATGGCAGAAATTACTTTCTTGTGTGCTTTCCACAGCTGACCTGCTTGGCAGACTGCCTTGGCTCATGTTTTCATGACCGTTTTAGGGACTGCAGTTTCAGCACCTAGTTCTTTTGTTGTCTGTAGAGAGTTTCTCTCTAGTAGGTCTACAGATTAAATAACAAAGCATATGATATAAAAATATCGTCATTTTCCTGAGTTGGTATACGCTTTCATATCAAATCATAAATTGCAGAATTAAAGTATGAACTTTCCATACTGCATAAATAAAACTGTATAGGTGCTAAATCTAGCATTAAGTACTTTAATAAGTTATTTTTGCATAGTGGAAATCATTTCAAGTTGGAAATAATTTCTTCCTATAAAAGAACTGTTTTCTTATCCTCAGCTTTTTCCCTAAATACCCAAAACTCTACTTTAAGAAATTCCTAAACCAGGCTACTACTTGTTGAGACCACATTTTCATAGTTGGCTGCAGAATAAAGTAGGGGCAGAGACCTGGTCCTTAAATTTCAGTAGTTGTTGTCTAATCATTACTGCAAGGCTCTAACTCGATGCTCTGTGGATGAGTAATATTTCATTGTTAAATATCTGAAACCACAATTTTTCTCTTTGAAATGAATTTCCTGCTCCAGTATCCTTTGAGTCAGTGAATGCTTCTTCACCTGTTACCTTTTTTTTCCTATGAAAGAAAGAACCTAGGAAATTTTCCTACTCATTCTGATCTCTCATCTATTTAATTTCCTGTACTTACCACTCTTCCATCCCACTGCCAATGATTTAGTCTAAGGCTTCAGTGTATCTTCAATTCAAGCTATGCCATGATGCCTGAGAAGTAATACAGGGCACTATGTGCACTTTAACTAAACACACTAATGTTCATAATGTAACAATGATATATAATCTATAAATAATGCATGGATACTGTCCTATACAAGAAATACTATGCACACATTAAAATGTTGATATGAACAAATGTGCAATATAATTCCATTTGTAAGTAAAAATGTAGAGACAGATATTCAAATAAAATATTTTATATTTTCAAATAACATGATGTAGAGATCATAAAGCAGTGTTTTTGAAAGACTGTAAAGAGTTGAATGAAGAAAAAGCTTTTCCTACTTATTTTAGATGATATTTGATTTTTTTCCTCATTTATTATCTTTTTTATTGGTTATTTTATTTATTCACATTTCAATATCCCTTTTCCCAGTTAAATCCCCTATTCCCTTCCACACCACCTGCTTCTATAGGGTGCTCCCCCACCCTACCCACCCCTTCCCTCCTCACCTGCATTGGACCATCGAGTCTCCACAGCACCAAGGGGCTCCCCTCCCATTGAGGCCAGATAAGTCAATCCTCTGCTATATATGCAGCTGGAGCCATAGGTCCCTCCATATGTATTCTTTGATTGGTAATTTAGTCCCTGGAAGCTTTGGGGAGTCTGGTTGGTTGATATTGTTGTTCTTCCTGTGGGGTTGTTATACCCTTCAGCTCCTTCAGTCTTTTCCCTAACTCCTCCATTGGGGTCACCTCGCTTAGGCAGGTTGACTGTCCGCATCTGTATTGGTCAGACTCTGGCACAGCCTCTCAGGGGACAGCTATACCAGGCTCCTGTCAGCAAAGACTTCTTGAGATCAGCAATAGTGTCTGGGTTTCCTGTCTGCAGATGAGATGGATCCCTAGGTGGGGTAGTCTCTGGATGGCCTTTTCTTTAGTCTCTATTCACTCTTTGTCCCAGTATTTCCTTTAAACAAGAACAATTCTGTGTTAATATTTTCGAGAGCAATGGGTGGCCCTGCCCCACAACCTGGGGCCTGGCTAAACTCTAGATATTGTCTCTACACCTTTTATCTCCCCTTGTTGGGTATTTCAGCTAATGTCATCCCTGTTGGGTCCTGGGAGCCTCTTTTTTCCTGTCATCTGGAACTTTCTGGCAGCTACCCCACGTTCCCCATCCCCTACTGCTACACACCTATTTTCAATTTCCTGACCCTCTGTCCTTCTTCCCCTTCTCCCACACCTGATCCTGCCCCCCCTTTTTCCTCTTCCTCTCTCCCTCCCACATCTTTCCTCCCTCTACCTCCCATGATTATTTTAGTCTCCCTTCTGAGTAGGACTGAATCATCCACACTTTGTCTTCCTTCTTCCTGGGTTTCATATAGTCCGTGAGTTGTATCATGGGTATTCCGAGCTTTTGTGTGTGTGGGGGGGGCATAATATCCACTTACCAGTGGATGCATATCATGTGTGTCCTTTTGTGACTGGGTTTCCTCACTCAGGATGATATTTTCTAGTTCCATCCATTTGCCTAAGAATTTCATGAAGTCATCATTTTTAATAGCTGAGTAGTACTCCATTGTGTAAATGTACCACATTTTCTCTATCCATTCCTCTGTTGAAGGACATCTGAGTTCTTTCCAGCTTCTGGCTATTATAAATGTGGCTGCTATGAACATAGAGGAGCATGTGTCCTTATTACATGTTGGAGCATCTTCTGGGTATATGCCCTGGGGTGGTATAGCTGGGTCCTCAGGTAATACTATGTTCATTTTTCAAGGAACCACAAGACTGATTTACAGAGTGGTTGTACCAGCTTGCAATTCCATCAGCAATGGAGGAGTGTTCCTCTTTCTTCACATCCTCACCAGCATCTGCTGTCACCTGAGTTTTTGATCTTAGCCGTTCTGACTGGTGTGAGGTAGAATTTCAGGGTCATTTTGATTTGCATTTCCCTGATGACTAATGATGTTGAACATTTCTTTAGGTGCTTCTCGGCCATCTGAGATTCCTCAGTTGAGAATTTTTTGTTTAGCTCTGTATCCCATTTTTAATAACGTTATTTGGTTCTCTGGAGTCTAACTTCTTGAGTTCTTTGTATATATTGGATATTAGCCCTTTACTTGTCCTTTTATAAGGTTTCTCTAAAATGAAAACTTTGTAGCATTTTAGTGTTTTATTTTAATAAAATATTTTAATTTTTCTTCAACAGTTTCATACACGAAAAAATTATCTTTGATCATACCCACTTTCATCTCTCAGGCATCGTACCCGTCACTCCTCACTTTAAATTCTCATGAGGGGGGATAATTTTTTCTGGTAGCCCACTGAGTCCAGTTAATGCTGCTTGCTAGAATATCGGCTTAGTCATTTGTTGTTCATGTGCATTAATCATAACCACAGTGTAGTCCTTGTATAGTGGCTATGTCATATCCACAAAACAGCATTTCCCAAGCATTTCTCCCATTCTTCAGTTCTTACAGTTTATCATTCCATCTTCCTGAGACATTCCCTGGTCCTTGGAAATGGATAGAACTGATGTCCCACTCATGGACAAGCATTTAATATGCACTTATTCTCAGCAATTTGGCCAGTTATAAGCATCTGCATTAAATGCTGATCACAGCAGAGAAAAGCCTCTCTAGTCACAGTTGAGGATAGTGAAAATCTTTGTATAAAAGCATAAATACATAACAAGAAAATTTGGCAACATGACCATTTAGCAACAATAGTAAGTTTCTCTCTAGGGTCTATAGCCCCTTGAGCCATGATTTATTTTCAAATTTACAATCCTAGACAGGAATTATTTTCTGTGAATTGGGCTTCAAAGACAAGCTAAAAACAATTGGCTTCTACCATAATCTTCATGTCGTATAGTACCAAGAGGCACATCTTTTCTGTAAGATCAGCATTATAGTGTGCCAAGTTCATTGTGGGACAATACCATTGCTGGCTTTTCTCACCTAGTGGCCTACATAACACCTTCTGATGCTATGAAAGCTAGATATCAGGAAGGAATTTTTCAGATCAGTTCAGGTTATTTTATCTCCTACAACCAAAATGTTTTGTGCCTTGGGTCCTAGTGGCTAGTTCTGGTAGCATTAGCCTATGTTGTTTTGTGTACCTCTCAAACTTCCCTGATCAATAATTTATAGAAGGTGTCTGGCACTCAGATTTTTGTTTAATAACCCATGTCTTCTGAGGGAGACATTGTCCAAACCGTATGTTCAAACTCCTGTTTCTTAAAAAAAAAAAAAAAAATATATATATATATATATATATATATATTTTATACATATATATATACATAAATAATATATTATATAATTAATAATATATAAATAAATATATATAAACAAATATATTTACCAAATAGTGTGGTTTTTGAGTGTTTTAGTTTTGATTACCTATAACCCTATTTTTTGGTTACTTTATTGGGTTCATATATCTACTACCCTCTCCACACCAATCCCTTCCAACCCCCCAACACTAGGTAGGTAAGAAAGAAGGTTAGAGGGAGAAAGGGGAATAGATCTCTGTAGACTATTCCCTGATGATTAGGGCAAGTTCTTTGGGGCAAGTCCAATTTCTGTAGTAAGGATATCTCTAATAACCAGTAATCAATAATAAACAGCAATTCAGCAATCCAGCAGCACAGCAGCAGGGGCAGCAGCAGTGGCAGCAGTAGGGTGAGCAGCTGCCAGGCCACTTGGTGCTCTGGCATTTTTTTTTTAACCTGCTCAAGAGTCCCCAGAATACTAAACATAAACTATCTTCAGCTGGCAGAATCACTCCCCTGACAGAGCATGAGGCAATCATAGTCAGCTGCTGTGAACAACCTGAAGCCGCCCCATTCAGCAATCAAGCAGAGGTGTTTGAATCTCACACCTGGGATTAAAACAAAAACATATTTACATAACGAAACTGGGTTTTTAAGGAAGCTAAAATTTTCATTACAGATAACTTTCCCAATCACTTCCTTCCTCATCCTCTGTCCCTGCTTCATGTTCTAACTCCCAATATTCTGTTTCTATTTTGACATCATATGTATTTTATTAACTCCTCACCTATTAAGACCTCCAAATTAAACACACATATCAGAGAGAACATGTGACTTTTGTCATTATAGGCCTAGGCTGTTACCTCATTTAGTATATAATATTTTCCAGTTTTGTCCATTTTCCTGTAAATGTTAATTTTCTTTGTATCTGGATGAAAATTCCCGTATGCATATAAACCACACTTTCATTATCTGTTTTTCTAGGCTGATTTTATCTCCCATATATTGTGAATAAAGCAGCAATGAATATTGACGTGCAAGTTTTCCTGTAGATTTGGTAGCATTTTGTAGAGTTCATATTTGAGCCATCACAGAGATAAAAAAAAAAACAAACCAGTAAACATTAGTTACAAGTATTAAAGTACAAATATATTGGTCACCTGTAACTGGGCAGAGATAAAGTTTACAGAAAGCAAAAGGGGGTGAGTGCTTATTAGGAGTGATTCTCAGAGAATGAATATATAGATGTAGATAGAGATATAGTTATAGATATAGACATAGACATAGTTATACATATAGATATACATGATATAGGTATAGATCAAGTTTTTCTAAAGTAATGAAACTGATAGAATAAGTGTGTGTGTGATGAGTATATGTGATATGTGTGTGTGATATGTTTGTGTGATATGTTTGTGTGATGTGTACATGTGATATGTGTGTATGATGTTTGGATGTCTATGTATATGATGTGTGTGTGTGTATGTGTATGATTTAATAAAACAATTTAAATGCTTGATCCAGAGAGTTCAACAATGACCATCCCTCAGTGGAAAGGCCAAGATTCTGGTAGTTGTTCAGTTTACAAGAATATCCCAGAAGTTCCAATCTGGTGCTGGAGTCACAGAGGATTCTGTCAGGGCTACGGGATGTTGAACTTGTCAATAAGAGTTAGGGTATATGTAGGGGAGGATGGCCTTGTTGGGCATAGGTGGAAGAGGAAGTCCTTGGTCCTGTGAAGACTGGATGCTCCAGTGTGGGGGAATTTGGGGGGGAGATGGGAGTGGCTGGGTGGGTGGGGGCACATCTTCATAGAAGCAGGAGGATGTGGGATAGAATAGCGGGTTTCTGGTGGCAGGGGGAATGGGGAAAGGGGATAACATCTGAAATGTAAATAAAATATCCAAAAAAGAAAGAAAGAAAGAAGAACAAAAGAATGAAAGAAAGAAAGAAAGAAAGAAAGAAAGAAAGAAAGAAAGAAAGAAAGAAAGAAAGAAAGAAAAGAAAGAAAGAAAGAAAAGAGTTAGGGTAAACAGGCAAAAAGCAAAAGTTTCCTTCTCCCATGCCCTTTTATGTAGACTGTAACCAGAAGATATGGCCCAGATTTAGGGTGAGTCTAAATTCAATCAAGAAAATCCCATCCAGACATACCCATTGTTTATGTTTTAGTTGTTTCAGACGTAGTCAAACTGACAATGGAGATTAGCCATCATAGTCGATGAGCTGAAGAGATTCATTTATGAATTGAAAGTGTCAGAGGAACATATGAGAAAAGTATTTGTCTGTTTCCACATTGTTTAACAATGAACACTAATAATGTTTTTGAATGGCTTCATATATATATTTCATATATTTTGTTATTTTTATTTATTTATTTTTCCCTAACAGTGCCTAGGTAGGCTTAAGGCTAACAGACACACACACACATCTACAGCAACAAGGGCTTCTTTCTATTCCATCTACGTGGATCAGGAGACAGGAGGCAGGCAGGAGGAGAGAAGATGGAGAAACATATATTTTGTTTTAATTCTCATTTAAATCTTATCTTTGGCACTATCAATACTCTTACTTTGCAGAGGAAATGAACTAAAAAGGAGATAAGAAACTTGGCCATGACCAGAGAATCATATCTGAGCCAGCAGACACAGTTTCTGCAGCACCGACGAGCTGAGGGAACACGGGGACCATATCTGTGGATGAGTCCAAATGCACACAGGTAATCATGGGCATCCCACAGAACCAACATAAAGTAGCCAAACGGAAGTGCTGGAAGCTTCATGAGCCACAGAGCATGACACATAAAATCAGCTGCTGGGTTTCATTTTCTAGAAGCTAGAATCTGGTAAGGGCACTTCTCCATGCTCAGGACTTTCTGTCCTACTTTGGGTCAGTGCTGATTTTGAGAATCATCTTGACACGTAGTAGTCTGGCTCTTTGCTGTTTCCTTGTTATACAGCAACTGTGCATAGCTTGGGATTCTTAATGCCTCTTGAGCTCCATATACTGGATGGACTGTCAAAATAAATGGGACTCGCTTTCATTTTGTATGGAGACAATTTAGACAATGTTGACAAACCTAGTCAATATATATGTTTTTTAATCTCAGTCTCAAAATATATTACTCTTAAACGTGCCACGAAAAAGCTTTCCTGCCTTCCGGATAGTGCCAGAGAACAGACTAAGCCAATAAAAGTCTTTGACTCGAGACAAATCTTGTCTGCTCTCTTTTCCCAAACAAATGGGATGAAAGCAGAGATGAACCATGAGCCCAGCTTGAAATCAGGACCGCTTTTTTCCTCTCTCTCCCCTGACTCTTAAGAAAACTGATTAGAGTCTCATTGAACTAGACACTTTATCCATATTATTCTATTTAATCTAAATAAGAACACAGTGAGTAAATATTCATTTTTACTGTGAAAAATGAAAAGCCAAGATTCTGAGAATTCTATATTCTTTTTAAATCACCAAGTGAATAGAACCCTTGGAATTCAAACCTAGGTGTATATGATTCAAAGATCACTGCCTAGTTTTCAATCTTTATTTCTGTATTTTCCTCACGACTCCAGCTTAAATTCCCAGTGCATCACTGTGAGCATCGTCAGCTGTTGACAGGTTGGCCTGAAGCTTTTACCTGCTGTCCACTACCTCTAACCAGACTCAAAAAGCTGCAACGTTAATTCCTTTATAGCAAGACTATCTTCATCTAGGAAGCCAAGAAAAGCCATCAACACATTTATCTCTTGGCGACTCTCCTAGTCAATCCATCTTTTAAGCCGTATTAGTTTTCCCTCTTCAATGTTGTTCAATTAAAACATGTTTTTTCTGTCTAAATGACTGTCATTCTAGATGAGACCACGGTAAGCTTTTGTCTTGCCCTCCTGTGGTAGATCCCCTTTGCTAATGGCCTCTTATGGTTCCTATGTGTTCTTCACAGAAAACCAGGGAGATCCTGCTTTGTACATATTGAAGTCACCCGTATTGAAGCCAAAGTCCTTGCTCTCTCTAAATATTTCAACAGTGCTTCCTATCTCTCTAAGTACAAAGATCAGAATCTGTAACAGACCTAAAATACCACCTCAGCTGCCTCTCCTGTCCTTGCCATGACTTCGCATGCTGTGAGACTTTTTTCCTGCTCTCTTAATTCTAGCTTCAAAGAGAAGAGAACGTGTCACATTTCTACCATGTTTGGGCCTTTGTACAAAGGATTCTTTGTGTCTAGTAAACTGCCACCATCCTTGTGTGAAAAATACTCTTTTTTTTTTTTTTTTTTTTTTGGCTATCAGTTTACTTGTCCCACATGAGAAAAGCTTCCAGCACCCATACATGAATTGCTTCCACTATTTGATACCCAATTTCACTTCTCTTGACCGACACTGAATTTAAAATTTTGTTTGATAGTATATAATTATCTGATAAATTCTAGAGCTCATAGTCTGGAGTTATTTTTTATACACTATTATGTTTCCAAAACACATCTAATTTATTGGAAAGAAATTTGCTTAAGCCTAGTGTTGAAGAATAAAATGTTTTTGTAGCTTTTTATTGCTCCCATGGAAATATGAAATAGTCTTCCCTCCTGTCACTACTGAAAAAGGCTTTTCCCAGTAAAACTCTTCCCATGAACAATAAGATACACCTTTCCATCTGACTTGCTTGCTGATCCTTGTACTACACTGTTGGCTTTACCTGTATTTGTGACATAAATAAAATACTTCAAGTTTAGATTTAGCACTAGGCAATTACTAATTAATGGAAGGCTATATGAGCCTCTCTAGGAAAGTCACAGAAAACTGGAGAAAACAACAATGGCTAATAAGTAGTACCCTCCTTTACCAGATTTACATGGATCTGACTTTTATCCACATAGGAAATTCTTTAAAAAATTGGAAATATGATTTATCTATTTGTCAAAGTATTAATGCTATTTAAAAAAAACAGTAAATATGGCAAAACCTGGGAAAGTTTATATATCACTTAAATAGTTGGTTTTTGTTTCTTGTTCTCTTTCAAAAAATTAAATTCTTTTAAGCATACTGATAGCATTTGGCAACTTCCTCTGTTTCAGCAAATGCAGTTCACACAAAGGTTCTAGGTTTAAGAGAAACATCTCAAATTATCTGTGTGGCTGAAATGAGCTCAACAGCTACCCTTCTTGTACTGGTTGTTCAGCCCATGGACTCTGGAATGTTCTGTCTCCTCCTGTACTGCTGTGCTATGGTTTCCTTTATCATGGACTGTGGCTATTGTCATTTTCAGGTGGATGGGAACATAAAACCATTTGGTGTTTCTAAAGGAGCAATGCTCATTTTATCCATAACCTAAATTTTATCATCTCAGACTCATTCACATTTGCATTTGTCTTTAGTATAATACTTGTAGTCTCTTTGACTCATTACCTAACAGTTATGTTGATAGACCATGTATTAAGGTGTTTTTAGACTTTTGCTTTTTATGTTAAAGATATATTTAATTAAAATGAATATTTTTATTTAATGCAATATACAAGGACTGAATTTTGTTATCACAGATAAAAATGAAATTATACTGTATGATTTTTCATACTATAAAATTTATGACTGTCACAGAAATCAGGACTTGAAACTCATGAAATTTGCAATATGGTTTTTGTATATTACAAAAGAACTTCAAATGTACTTGAAAACTGATTAGAGTCTCATTGAACTAGACACTTTATCCATATTATTCTATTTAATCTAAATAAGAACACAAGTGAGTAAATATTTATTTTTACTGTGAAAATGAAAAGCCAAGATTCTGAGAATTCTATATTCTTTTTAAATCACCAAGTGAATAGAACCCTTGGAATTCAAACCTAGGTGTATATGATTCCAAAGATCACTGCCTAGTTTTCAATCTTTATTTCTGTATTTTCCTCACGACTCCAGCTTAAATTCCCAGTGCATCACTGTGAGCATCGTCAGCTGTTGACAGGTTGGCCTGAAGCTTTTACCTGCTGTCCACTACCTCTAACCAGACTCAAAAAGCTGCAACGTTAATTCCTTTATAGCAAGACTATCTTCATCTAGGAAGCCAAGAAAAGCCATCAACACATTTATCTCTTGGCGACTCTCCTAGTCAATCCATCTTTTAAGCCGTATTAGTTTTCCCTCTTCAATGTTGTTCAATTAAAACATGTTTTTTCTGTCTAAATGACTGTCATTCTAGATGAGACCACGGTAAGCTTTTGTCTTGCCCTCCTGTGGTAGATCCCCTTTGCTAATGGCCTCTTATGGTTCCTATGTGTTCTTCACAGAAAACCAGGGAGATCCTGCTTTGTACATATTGAAGTCACCCGTATTGAAGCCAAAGTCCTTGCTCTCTCTAAATATTTCAACAGTGCTTCCTATCTCTCTAAGTACAAAGATCAGAATCTGTAACAGGACCTAAAATACCACCTCAGCTGCCTCTCCTGTCCTTGCCATGACTTCGCATGCTGTGAGACTTTTTCCTGCTCTCTTAATTCTAGCTTCAAAGAGAAGAGAACGTGTCACATTTCTACCATGTTTGGGCCTTTGTACAAAGGATTCTTTGTGTCTAGTAAACTGCCACCATCCTTGTGTGAAAAATACTCTTTTTTTTTTTTTTTTTTTTTGGCTATCAGTTTACTTGTCCCACATGAGAAAAGCTTCCAGCACCCATACATGAATTGCTTCCACTATTTGATACCCAATTTCACTTCTCTTGACCGACACTGAATTTAAAATTTTGTTTGATAGTATATAATTATCTGATAAATTCTAGAGCTCATAGTCTGGAGTTATTTTTTATACACTATTATGTTTCCAAAACACATCTAATTTATTGGAAAGAAATTTGCTTAAGCCTAGTGTTGAAGAATAAAATGTTTTTGTAGCTTTTATTGCTCCCATGGAAATATGAAATAGTCTTCCCTCCTGTCACTACTGAAAAAGGCTTTTCCCAGTAAAACTCTTCCCATGAACAATAAGATACACCTTTCCATCTGACTTGCTTGCTGATCCTTGTACTACACTGTTGGCTTTACCTGTATTTGTGACATAAATAAAATACTTCAAGTTTAGATTTAGCACTAGGCAATTACTAATTAATGGAAGGCTATATGAGCCTCTCTAGGAAAGTCACAGAAAACTGGAGAAAACAACAATGGCTAATAAGTAGTACCCTCCTTTACCAGATTTACATGGATCTGACTTTTATCCATATAGGAAATTCTTTAAAAAAATTGGAAATATGATTTATCTATTTGTCAAAGTATTAATGCTATTTAAAAAAAAACAGTAAATATGGCAAAACCTGGGAAAGTTTATATATCACTTAAATAGTTGGTTTTTTGTTTCTTGTTCTCTTTCAAAAAATTAAATTCTTTTAAGCATACTGATAGCATTTGGCAACTTCCTCTGTTTCAGCAAATGCAGTTCACACAAAGGTTCTAGGTTTAAGAGAAACATCTCAAATTATCTGTGTGGCTGAAATGAGCTCAACAGCTACCCTTCTTGTACTGGTTGTTCAGCCCATGGACTCTGGAATGTTCTGTCTCCTCCTGTACTGCTGTGCTATGGTTTCCTTTATCATGGACTGTGGCTATTGTCATTTTCAGGTGGATGGGAACATAAAACCATTTGGTGTTTCTAAAGGAGCAATGCTCATTTTATCCATAACCTAAATTTTATCATCTCAGACTCATTCACATTTGCATTTGTCTTTAGTATAATACTTGTAGTCTCTTTGACTCATTACCTAACAGTTATGTTGATAGACCATGTATTAAGGTGTTTTTAGACTTTTGCTTTTTATGTTAAAGATATATTTAATTAAAATGAATATTTTTATTTAATGCAATATACAAGGACTGAATTTTGTTATCACAGATAAAAATGAAATTATACTGTATGATTTTTCATACTATAATAAATTTATGACTGTCACAGAAATCAGGACTTGAAACTCATGAAATTTGCAATATGGGTTTTTGTATATTACAAAAAGAACTTCAAATGTACTTGAAATCACTTATCATAAATATTCAAAATAAATATAACAAAATATTAGCCAAAATGTAGGAATATTTAATGTTATAGTTGTCTTACTTTAATAAATATTTTGAAAACTTTAGATGATATTTTTAAATTTTCTTTTCAGATGTTTATTCAGCACCTAATATTATTTTCTATGCTCCAGAATCAGCTTCATACTTTCACCTTAGCTTACAATAATCAGGAAATTGATATATCCATTGCAAATGATCAGATAATTTTTCCAATAATGTCCATTTCCACCATTTTTACATAATAAAGCTATAATGAACTTATATTATTTACATTTCTCTCTCTCTCTCTCTCTCTCTCTCTCTCTCTCTCTCTCTCTCTTTATCTGTGTGTGTGTGTGTGTGTGTGTGTGTGTGTGTGTGTTGTGTGTATGTAATTTGTCCACAGTTATGCACAGTCCTGGAAAAGTCAAAGGTTGACAGCAAATGTTTTCCTCTATAGCTTTCAAATTTATTTTTGAGACAGCATCTTTCACTGAGCCCAGAAATTAATAATTGGTCAGATCACCTGGCCAACATATTCCCAGCATACAATTGTCTCTGTAGCATTCGGTACTGCAATTATAGGCATACACCACCAGACCTGGCTTTTCATGTGGGTTCTGGTTATCCAAGCATGGTTCTCATGCTTTGTGCATGTACTTTTCTGACTGGGCCATCTTCCCCATTCTATTTAGTATTACAATTCGAGAACTAAGCCCTCGTCAAAGAAACTTTTCCTTGCAGCAGATAGAGATCATCACAGAAAGTCATAACTGATCATAATGCAGAAAACAAGCTGTCATTTGGAGTTCAGATCCAACTCTTACATGTACATCACAATTCTTGCATATATGGGCCAGGGATTACTACAGAAGAGGGGTTGGAAAGATTGTAAAAGCCCAAAAAATGGAAAATTTGACATGAGGCTATGTCTAGAAATGTCAGAGAAGCTCCAACTGTGAAGTCTTATCAACTTGGCTGCCTGAACAATACCTGTACAAGAACAGCAATGCACATACTGCCATAGAAGGGTGATAGTTCAGAAGGCCTCAACCCTAGACAAAGAACTATGCGCAACTGGGGAAGGCTGAGAGCAGAATAAATGGTCTTCTCCAGGGAAGAACACAATAGCACTGAGTTGCCATCCCTGAGATAGTAAACATACAAGTAACATTGTACAGATGGAGCAGGTCGTATGTATATACTTAGGAATATATAGATAAATATATTTTTAAAAGTCAGAAATTTGAGAGGGAGCAAGGGTGTATCAGGAAGAGTGGGGCTGACTCTATGTAAATGCTAGGGCCAATGTAGCTGCAAAAACATTTCTTGCAGGAGGATCTAATCCAGGACTGCCTTAGAGACAAGGATTGGTAGTACAAACAAAGTCAGTCAATCAAGAACTGCTGTTTAGAAGAGATGGTTTCTTGGGAAGAATGGGGGTGTGATTGGAAGGTATTAAAGGAGCTTGCAGCAGTGCACAGATGAGCGATGAGCATGCTGCAGTGTTTCTCACCTGCTCCCAGAGGTTGACTCTGCACCAACTCACCAACTCGCTCCCAACCCCCAAGGGCAGGTGGAGTCGGACAGAAAGCTGATCAGGGCACAGGCAAGAAAAGGGGAAGTACAGGGGCTGGGTTGAAGGGAGGAGAGGAAAGGAGGAAATAACGCAAGTATAATTTAAAATATATATATATATATATAAAACACAAGAAAGTCGCTGGTGGAAAGTAAAAATAATGTTCTATTACACCTTGTAATTAAATATAATTTGAAGATACTTGGAAATGTTCCTTTTAAAATATGATAGTAGTTAATTTTTTATAACTCAGAATTAGAGTTTAATTATGTCAATATCTGTATTATTTTGCTCCTACATTAAAATATAATTTCCCCTCCCTAAAACCTCGTAATTTTAGATATTTAAGGATTTTTTTTTAACTCTGGTTTATGGTAAGCTACTTGAAATACCATAGAGAAATTGTCAGGTAACATGATTTTCTACCCTCTAGGATCTGTACTGTATAAGAATGTGTCTACTTATGCACATGTTCCTATGTATTTGGTTGTTCATCTCTAGGAGTTTCAGGTTGTCTGCCCAGGATGTTTTTGTTACTTCAGAGCTGGGGGGTAAGTTGAAAAATTGCCCTCATTCACTTTGACATGTTGATTTACCAATCATGCAAATCTTGTTTAGGCAACCATATTGTTGAGACTTAAATTTAATATATCAATTCTATCACTAATTTTTATATGCCTTATACATTTTCCATACAGCTGTGTCCTTCCCATGTCTTACAGAAGGTCTAAGACAACACAGGGGAAAGACATAACAATTCATAAATTTCACAGGAAGGAAGAAGTAGAAAGAGTTTAAAAAGCGCAACACAGATTTAAGATACGAAGTGACCAGATAGCATCCTGACCACTTTCTCCGTCAGGGAGAAAGCCAGAGTTAGAGACTGAACAGCCATATACAAATGAGTAAGGACTCTCCCAACCCTTGTCTCACTTTCCCTGGGGCCCACATCAAACATGAATGGTTTTGAGCATCTATAAAGAGTAAAGAGAGGCTTTCTCTAGTGAAGCAGCTGTGGCTCTCCAGGGGAAGAACATAAAACTACTCTTTTCTTTTCTTTTCTTTTCTTTTCTTTTTCTTTTCTTTTTTTCTTTTTCTTTTCTTTTTCTTTTCTTTTCTTTCTTTCCCCTTCCCCTTTCCCCCTTTCCCCTTCCCCCTTCCCTCCCCCTTTTCCCCCTTCTCCCCCTTCCTTCCCCCTTCCCCCTTCCCCCTTCCCCCTTCCCCCTTCCCCCTTCCCCCTTTCCCCCTTCCCCCTTCCCCCTTCCCTCCCCTTCCCCCTTCCCCCTTCCCCCTTCCTTCCCCTCCTTCCCCCTTCCCCCTTCTTCCCCCTTCCCCCTTCCCCCTTCCCCCTTCTTCCCCCTTCCCCTTCTTCTTCCCCCTTCCCCCTTCCTTCCCCCCCTTCCCCCCTTCCCCCTTCCCCCTTCCCCCTTTCCCCCCCTTCCCCCTTCCCCCTTCCCCCTTCCCCCTTCCCCCTTCCCCTTCCCCCTTCCCCCTTCCCCTTCCCCCCTTCCCCCTTCCCCCTTCCCCTTCCCCTTCCCTTCCCTTCTCTTTTCTTTTCCTTTCTTTGGGGGGAGGTGGGCAAGGATAACATGAATTTAACACTTAGTCCTGACAATTGTGTGACCTGTAATGGCTCTGTACAGGAAGAGATACTATGAACCCACAACTCAGGACCATTTTATATAGACAGAAGATATCTCAGAAAATGCCACTGTGGAAATATGAGAGTAAGATCATACTGCCTCCATGGATGAGGCCAAAGCATTGGAACATTGCAGCCTCATAGCTATGGGTTGATTTCTGAGGAAGGAGACAAGGACTAATGGAAGGGAAGAAATAATCCATTGTGGAACAGTCTCTACTACAAGCTAAGGTACAGGGAAACAAGTTACTGGTTGTGGTACCTGAGTTCACTGGCAAAGTCTGAATTAGCTTCTGCCTGAATCTCTGTCTTCCAAGTCCTTAGAATCTTTAGTTCTTACCCTCTCAACTAAGGTTTTAGGGAATAAGAAGAAATTTTTATTTGTTTTCATTTAAACTTGTTTTGTTGAACTTTTCATAACAATGCATATTTCTTTTGTAATTATAAAGTAATAAAATAGTAATTGACATTTAATCCCATATACATAAAATAGTAAAAAAAATATATTCAAATTATTTGGTGAGGGTAACACATACATTTCCAAGGTAAAACTCTCTCTTACTTTCACTAAGTAGTCATTCATTGTGATTCCTACCAACACTATGCAATTTTTGAAAGAATTACTGAAATAAATGGATCAAACTGGTGTCAGAAACCACAGTCATTTCATACTCTGCTTCTTCCTTTTAGAATCCACAGAAATAAAATTCTAGTTAGAAATAAAATACAAATTCAGAAATAAAATAAAATTCTCTTTGAACCTCAGGACTCAGCCTCTACTCCCAGGGGTTTGAATTTTGTCACTGTTGAAAAGACTTGTCTCACAAGGAGGAAGTAGAAGCTGGTATCTTTGTGGACAAACATGAAAGTGATGAAGCATGCCCCACAATCCTGGATCATAAACAGGCTAGTCAGAAAAGGTCTATGAAGCCATGACTTCTATCACTGCACAGAAAAACTGAGTAACTTTTTTTTTCAGAATCTAGAAAAGAGATTTTTTACTTTTTAATATTTACTTCCCTAAAATATTAATATTTTAGGAATCAAAATCCTTAATATTTACTTCCTTAATATTTACATCAAAGTTAATGGAATGTTTCTCAGTAACATGCTTTCTGTTTACTCTTAAATATACAGAGGGAAAAAAGTTTCTTTAAAAATATAATTTATAGCATCACCAACATGACTTCTAGAATCCTCTTCCACATAAATCAACTCATGGGAATGAGGAGGGAGCTATCACAATACAATAGTAAACAATCTAGAAAGCAATTTAATCTTGTCCTTCAAACTGTGGAAATATTAAAAAGAAAAGAGCAAGCCTTTCTCCGTTGTCTCACCTTAAATGTTAAAGGGTTTTTTTTCATAGTCACTATTTCTCAAATTCAGGACCCAAACACTATTGTGAGTCTTCTTTTTAGCCTGCCTATTTTGAGCACACAAACTCAGAAGTTTATAAGTGAGTTAGATCTCATTCAATTTGTAAGCATAGGCAACAGCATAAACTAAGAAAGGCTTCCTGGTTAACAGCTGTAAACCAAGAACGAGAGGGCTTGCTGAAGCAGTAAGACCCCAAATTCTAGAACCTTTTCAACAATAACCCTTTTTGATTTTACCTGTCAATATGCCATAGCATACCAGATCTAGGCTGAAAGTGTGCTGGAGTCTTCTTGCAGATTAGAGTATAGAAAAAGAAAAGAAACTGTGTTTGCAGCTGCAGCTAACTCAGCTTTAACTTTGGCGTGAGGTGAGCAAATCTGGCAGCCATCTAAAGCCATGGATTCTGAAAGATGTTGTAAATTCGAACGTTATCAGAGTACAAGTTATAATTGTGACAAAACTGGTCACCTCCAGGTAGTATTGTGTTCAATGAAAAGAAACAGTAGTTCTGAATGTTAGATTGTTCCTTGGAAAAGTTAAGGGTTCATCTGAACCAAGTTCAGTTCTTTGGGTGAAAAGTTTGAATGTGTGTTAGGATCAGTCTGTAGTGTATCAAAGAAAGGGCTCAGTGGGTTATATCTCCTTACTGTGACAAAATATCTGATGGAAGTAACTTAATGGAGAAGATGTTTGTCTTGGCTCTTAATTTTAAAGGTTTCAGTGTATTGTATGTGGGAAGAATAGCAGAATTCATATTGGTGGGATTCTATGGCCAGGTGCAACCATCTTATAGACCAGGAAGTAGTGAGCTAGAACAAAACTGGAAGTAGATATATCCTAAACCTCACTACTAGTGGTCTTTAGCTTCCAAAATAGTACCATCATTGTGGACTGAAAGTTCAATCACATGACCCTGTTCAGAACATCTTACAGTTCACTATATCACATGGGCTGATTAGGTAGACACAAGACTGCTAGAGGAATGTTGTGGTCCTCTAGACTGACTGGCCATATGGCACTATAGCACAAACTCAGAAAGATTTGGTGTGCTAAGATCCCATTTCAGGTTCCCTGGTTGCTGCTATGACATTGTAGTCTGGTCACATTTTACCCCAAAACTGAACAAGAATGATTCTTTAGGAAGAGACCTCAAAACTGAACATCAGCAGAGCTAAGAAATTTGTAAGTGTCATTTATTTCTATAGCTCTCCAGTTGGGTCTTCTTCTGCCCAACTCTGGTGCTTCCAGATGCCCAGAGGACGTGTGACATGGATAAACCACAGGACTCCTTCTAGGAAGCATTTCTCTCTGACAGTTTGAGACACATCATCTGTTATTTTTAAGTATAAGCTGGAAGATGATTTATTGTGGCTTCAAAGCATATGCTACTTTGTGTTTTATAAATGGAAACTGGGTGAGATGTATCCTCTGAAAGGCTTCGATGGGCTATGTTTAATCAAGTCCTAGTGCTAAGAAAGATGGTGTTCTTGGCAGAATTTCAAAACAAAGGCCACTCTGAGGACAGGACATGAAATTACATTATAGCAAGGAGTATTTAAGCTAGATACCCAAATGACAATGCCAATTACAGTGACTTTGGAATAGAAAACTCTGAGGTCACACAATGTTATAAAATTAGGTTAGGACATTTTTGATAATAAAATATAGTGAAGCAAAATGCTACCTAGGTACAGACAACTTAGGTCTTAGGATTTTTTTTTGTTCTTTTCTCCCCTCTTTTTACTATAAAATATAAAATCTGCCATTAAGAAGATATTTAACCAATACAAGTGTATAACATTTTCTCTACTAAAATAAATGCTGCTAAAAGCAACATGTACAAATTATAATTTTGCCACAATTTAATAGTTGCATTTTGGAAAACAAATCCTGGAGGAGCTATGCCAGCATTTAACAGGAGCAGAGTATGTTGTCACCCGAGAACTACTGTTGCTTTCGGAGAGATTGATGGCTCCTGCTCTGCAGCTTGCTCATCTGTGTCCACTAAGAACATCTCTACCACCTAGAAAGCAATCTAGACTATCTCTTGCCGGATTTGTATTGTTATATATGTTTTCTTGGAGATGTAGCATAATAAACAACCACAGAACAGTAGAAAAGTGTTTTGGACTTACAACAGAACACTAGCAGAAATCTCACACCCTTCAGACCAGAGTCTATTTTCTTCTCAAATGTTCCAAGACACAATGCTGTAACCACACATTTGAATTTTGTCTTTGCTCTCAAGCCTTTAGACATACATAGATTTAGTTTTCCTTCCTAGAAACAAGGACATTTTTCTTACATTTGACTTTTACTCTGACAGAGATCACATCATATACCGGGTTATAAAGAATGGTTTACCCATTACACCTTTTATCCATAAGATTAGAAAACATAATCCTGTTAAATCCCAGAGCTGTCTGCCTCAGGGATCCTTTTGTTTTGAAAAAATAAGTGCCCTCAAGCCAGTTTAATTTTACTTTGGAAGCAGAGAGCTTAATATAAGGACCAGCCTTTGAACCTGGAGAAAGCTGAGAGACCACAGCTACATCTGCCTCAGTAAAATAATCGGAAAGCCATTTTGAGGGGGAACATCTGAACAATCCTATTAGGGGTGATGCATTTAGAAGTGGGATCAAAGGCTTAAGATATTTACGGCAAATATACATGGGGGAGTGTGAAAGAGGCAGGCATATAAATGAGAAAGGACTTGCTAATTTTTCTTACTGTGCTTCTGAGCTTGTTAACTCAATAAAACACCCACATCCACTCAGGGCACACATTCTCCAGTTCCCAACAAGGTTATTGCTTGTTCCAACCAGATAGCACATCCACCTGCAAGGTGTCTGAGCCTTCCTGTGTAAAACGAAAGAGTATGAAATCATAAAACCACAAGACAAGACATTCCAGTGACGTAGAGTCTAACACTCATCTAATTTTTACATCTCCTTTTAATATGTCCTCTATTGGGCATCCACAAACAGAAAACACATTGTTCCCCAAACAGTTCATTTGGTAGTCACATAGCTCCAGTAAAAATACCATAGTTGTTGAGATTTAGATTCTCTTTTTGTGCTCCCTCAACTTCTCATTGGTCAGTTTTACTATTTGAGTTTGTTCTATATGTGCAGTTGCATATGCAAACTCATAGTGGTATGTACAAAAGCTATGCAAACCCAAGCCATATTAAATCCCAGCATGAAGAGGGGAATCCCAGCCCTAGCACTGGAAATATTGGCAGTTGTTAGATGCTAGGAGGAGACTCAATTTTATTTAAGGGTTGCTCCTGGTGAATCTGCCATACTTCTGTGAAAAACCAGATATCCGAGTTTGGGCAATGCAAATTGGTCTTGATAAGTTACATTTTGAAAAAGTAAAATAAAAAGAACACCAATTTGGAAGGATGAATAGATCTGGGAAGAGATAAAGGACTGAATATTATCAAACAGTATATAAAACTCTGAACAAATTGTTGTGCATGTGTATAGTTTCCTCTCTGCTTGAGGCAACTCTTAAAATTGGAAGCCAGAGGTATACTATTATCCCCGAGGCTTGTTGCCTTCAGTTCCCAATATTAAATCCTATCAGTTCATTTAGCTTTTTTTTTTTTTTTTTTTTAAATCTAGTTCGTCCTTTCTAGTTGCTTTCCTTGGAATACATCTAAATTTGTTAATGATGGATAAAATGTGAATTGAGATCAATCTCATTTTAAGGTTGGAATAAAGAAGGAACAGGAGTGTTGGACTCTGGCTTTCCACTTAAAAGATTTTGTTCTTCCATAAGTTCAAATTTAAACCTACTTTGATTGAAAACATTCAGTTTGCTTTTTTGCCAGCTTCTTCTGAGGAGTATCCCGTGTCTTTTGTGCTTAGGATTTGTTGAGAAGCCCTGCTTTTCCTCTTCTGTACTGAGTAGGCAGTTAAGACTCAAGTATAGGAACTTGTATTTTTTGGAGGGACTAAAATTTTAGAAAAAGACATTTAGACGAGTACATCAAAGCAGTTACAGCAAGATGGAGGAAACCTTTCTGTACGGACCAGATGCTATTTGATGACATTCTTAGCTTTTTCGTTTGGTGAAAGCCAGGGGTCTGCGAAGTTAGAAGGTTTCAAAAAGGTTTAATGTGTTAATCACAGGATATTAGTTCTCACACAGAGGTGGGCAAGCATAGCTGATAATTTGAACTTGCCTTGATTATCTTCTTTATTCCTTAAAATTATAAAACTTGAAGAAATTGCTTTTACATTGAAATGTGGAATTTGGGGTAACCCGTCCTCAGACCATGAACACGCAAATATGGCTTCTGAATAAACAATATCTTATTCTCTTTAAAAAAAAAACTCAAGTGACGAGAATTATGCATGCTTATGAAGAAGAACCTGGCACTGCAACCCACATTCACGGTGTGTGATGATCCTATTAGAATGATTGGCATATTCATCAACTAAAGCACATCACTTTTTTTTGTGTTGGCAGCATTCAAAATCCTCTCCATTAACAAGCTTGAAGTATGAAGTGGGATGTCATCAACCAGAGTTACCCTCCAGTGCCATAGAACGTTACAAAGTGTTCTCGTCCAATGGCACCCTTGTACCTAATGCTCTCTCCACAGGAACAGTACTTCTCGGTTACTGGCAATCATTAGTCTCTCTACTTGTATGTGATTAGTTTTGTCAGCCTTAGGTAAATGCTAAAAGTCTCAGGAAGTTCTCATTTATGCTGTCTATGTCCTGACTTACCTCACCTAATATAATGTCTGCCATTTCTAGTCACACTGACAGAAATGATGGAACCTCACTGTTCTTCATGGCGAAATAACATTTCATCATGTCCCTGTGGCATATTTTCTTTATTTAACCACCTGTTAGTATATTCTCAGGGTGATTCTGTATCTTGGCTAATGTGACAGGCACTGATGTGGATGTGGGAGTGGAACTTATTGAAATCATACCACACATCAAGCCTCTCATGCTCTTTTTAAAAACACACTTTTATGTGTTTTTCTGCATACCGATTACTTAGGTAACTGCAATAAACTCACCTTGAAACATGTCTATGAGGACTGTGTAACACAGCATATAGAAATTGGTCTGAATGGAACAAAGGTACAAGAGATAAATGAAGACAACTTTATTATAAATAAATATTCAAGTCCAGTCTATAAAATTGTTTTATTTTATTTTTCAGTTATTGATATCATGCAAAGAAACCTTAACATCTTAGAATAAAATTTTTACTTAAATTGTAATTTGGGAAACCTGATTAAAATTGTAAGTAATATTATAAGTGAACATTAGAACCCTGTATAATTATAGACTTACACACACACATACACACACACACACACACACACACACACACACACTCACACACACACACAGTCGATATAATCAGACAAGTTAAGGCTCATTTTGAATTGCCTCCTAAAAATCCACACTCCACCTCCTGGAGCCATCTGCCACTGGCAAACCCCAACTCCACCATAGTGATAAATTGCTATGCATTCCTCTATATGAAATCATTACTAAAAGCTGCAGGGGTGGATCCAAGTTGTTAATGATTAAGCCCCATGTGTGTGACAAAGTTGAAATGTTCTAACTGATAAATCTTTCTCCAGAAGAATTAATTGGGCAGCAGTGTGGACAAGTGTGGGTCAAGATGCTCTTAGATCTGGGTTCACATTTCAGCTCAACAGCATTTTAACGATGCTTCTGGGTAGGTTCCTAGTCCCTCAGTTTCCTCATTTTTCTTACATTGTTAGTATCGGTAACTTCTAAGTTGGTGGGCTTTAAAGTAACATGTGTAAAATAGTGTATTTACAACTAGCAGTTACAACTCATCACTTACCTGAAGGGATAATGACGGTGATGATAATAATCATTGAGGATTTATATTATGCACAGTGAGTTTCTATAATGGAGTTTGAGAATCAGCCGTGACTATGCCTATGACATCATCTAATAGTGAGAGGAGGATTCAGGAATAGGACTACATCTTGTGAAAATTGTGTGCCTTGGTCTCAGTGTGGAGGAGAAATCTATTTAAAACAATAACTTTGGGGGAATGGAGAGGTGGCTCAGCAGTTATGATTACTTGCTTTCTTGCAGAGGACCAAGGTTAGGAATCCACCACTCACAGGGTGACTCATAACTCTCTGACTCCGATTTCAGGGGACCTGACACTGTCTTCTAACCTCCTCAGGAATCAGACATGTACACGGCACATATACATACATGCAGGGAAAGCATTCATGCACATAAAATAATTAAATATTAAAAACTTAAATTAATAAAATAACAACTTTTCATGTTTTAATTTAACATATAAAACTGAGGAAAGTCAGATAAGTTTTAATATTTTTCAATATTCTTAATGTTCTTATATCTTAGTAGTCAAATGTATAATTTCTGTGGAACATACAGTACAATAAGCTGTTTGTAATTTTCATAAACCATTATTGTATAATGCACTCCAAGTAGGCAATACTACTGGTGGCCATGTACTGTGTCTGACAGCATTTTCTTAGTGTCTCAACACTCTTTCTGTATCTTAGAAACTATAAATTGAAAATATTTTCATCTCAAAAATAATTGAACTATGGAACCTAGTTAACACTATCATTGCAATGAAACCCAGCGTCAAAATCCCTAGATTCTCCTTTGAGCAGATTTTCTTTATTTAAATAGACAATGAAATCTTTCTTTCTTTTGTGAAATGGAAGTTGGAAAAATACATCTACTCTGTGCAAAGAATTCAGTACAATATAATCTTTATTTGAGATTCTCAGGCACACTTATAAGTGTGAATCAGTATAACTCGTGTGTTTATTTAAAAAAGGTATATGTGGAGGGGGGCGGATCTACAACTTTTAAACTCTATATTTGCCTAGGGTCTTATTCACAGGCAATGTTGAAAGCAGACTTGATGATTCCAAGAAGTATATGATCTTTTCACAGATGGTTTTAAACCTATTTTATCCCTGTTTTCAATATCCAGAATGAAAGCAATAATCAACTTTATTACAATATTTTTCTTTAAAGGAAAAGCAATAAATTCAGCAAGCATGTAAGTCCCTATTGCTTTCTAAGGTTCAGCAATCTCTCCAGGTGCCCCTTTACGCTTCCGCCTACATACTCTCAGCCTTTGTGGTTAGGAGGTACCAGACACTGAGTTGTAAGAAACAAACCCGTAAGTGCAATTTTCATTCCTCAAGGGGCATGATGTAGTGTTTGTACCATGTAGCATAACAAGCATTGAGTTGTTTCCTAATTGCCTTCCTATGTGTCTTACAATATGGGCCTGTTCTCATACACTCCCCAAAGGGAAGGCTCTGACCTCTTATTATTTCCCAATATGCCATATCATTTTGATTCCTTCAAGGTATTTTCCTGTATACAGCAGAGGGGGATCAAGTCAGTCTAACTCCTTAACAGAATCTGCTTCTCGTTAGGCATACCAGATCTTGCTGTCCATGCTGTCCATCGTGTACCCACAGAATCTGTCATTGGTACTATTCTAGACTTATTAACTGAACTTTTACCTTCAACTGCCAAGACCCCAGGCTCTGGGTCTGGGCCCACTGTTTCTCTAGATTGTGTGCTTTCACCTTTGAGACCAGGTATATGTGCTTAAGAGTTTCTGGAATCATCTTGCAGGTAAAAAAATCTTTAACTTCTCTCTTCTTGGTGCAAACAGGTGGCATAAAGGGAACTCATATGTAGGAGTAGGCAGAGTTATTGCACTGTATGGTTCCACAGTGGCAGAGATATTTTTTTCAAAGAATTATTTTGTTTAGAGAAATTTTCATTGTATACATTCAAATTCTCTACCAAAGTCCAAAAAAAATTACCAAAGAACAAAGCATAAGGAAATTTACATAACACAGAATGAGAATCATCAAAGATGAAAGTAAAGGTATGTCAGAGAACTATGATTCACGATGTTCACATGCAGGAACTTGGTTAAGCAGCAGTGGTTGCCATGTGGTCCATGCCAAGAACCAGCTTGAATCATCCAAGTCCTGTGTCCTAAGTGTGCATGTGTTTGGAAATAAGGTCTTACCTTCAGCCTAGGAGAGGTAATCAAGAATTATGCTGATAGTCTGTATTGTCTGAAAAGTCACTTGGAGTACCCTGACCATTCCAAAAGATGTTTCTCATGTCTGATACTAATGTAAGATTTTCAGTCTAAGTAGAATAAATTTCTTTAAATATATATATATATATATATATGAATTATTTGATATATATGATATATATCTGTTATATATGATATATATGAAATTTTAGTCCATTCGTATATATATATATATATATTATATATATATATATATATATATATATATATGTGTGTGTGTGTGTGTGTGTGTGTGTGTGTGTATATTAAAAGATTTATATTGTATATTAAACATTATAATAATATATTGTGCACCTATATGTATTGTTTATAATATTTGGTAAATATAAAATGATTCCTTGAGGCTTTATCAATGCTGTTGTCACTTGCCCCATCCTTTCTTCTCATACAGTATTGAATTCCCTTCCTTCTTCCCAGATTCAGCATGCCATGGGGATCCCAGTGGATATGTCTACATCACAGCTCCTGTATCTATGGTTCAGGGAGCACCATGATGAAGGAGTGGAAAGATTGTAAGATCCAGAAAACCAAGAAGTGTGCTGTGAAACAGGATGTCTATAAAACAGTAATGGGAATAGCAGTAGACATGCTAACGTGGAAAGGAGAAAATTTTATAGAGTCTCAACCTTAGAAAAAGAATTATCAGCAACTGATAACTACAGGGAGAAGGAGAATTAGCCATTCAGAGATAGGTCCCCTTATTGGCTATTTAATACAAAGTGGTCAGTCTTCAAACCATATACACACAAACAACCAAAATGAATACATTTAAATAGTTGTGCATACATATGCATATAGATGCATGTAAAAATAATAAGCAAAGAAAATGAGTTTATTAATTTGAAAGTGGGGAGCCACATGATGGGCTTAAATGGATGAAAAGGGAGAGGCTGGAGAGGGAAAATGGAAGAGGAAATGGTATAATACTATTATAATGAAAATGTAATAAAATAACAAAAGACATTAATTTATTTAAAAAAAATGTCAGCCTTGTTGAAAGACAGTTGTTAGAGATTTTAAGGAGTGCTATCTAGAGACACAGGGCTCTTTTAAAGAATAACTCTGTAGTCTTGGGAATTTCATATATGTACATTTATACAATGAAAGATGATCATACCATTTCCACTTTGTGACTCCCTCCATATCCCACATATCTATTCCCAATACATCCCCTTCCTAGGCTTTCCTCCTCCTCTTTCTCCTTTTTTCCACTCCTCCTCCCCTCCACTTTCCTCCTCTTTCTCCTCTTCCTCCTACTCCTCTACTTTTCCTTTTCCTTCTTCTATAACCTACTAGATCCAAGTGCTCTGCTCAAAAGTACCCATATTAAACTCTTTATCACCTTCTCAACTATGTGGGTCTTTTGAAAGTGATCCAGTCTTTCTAGTGGCAGCTTCATTCAGCTGGGTAACACTTGTTTATCTTATCCACACCAGTGTTCTTGTTTCTTCTAATCATTCGTTCTACCAAGGACTAATAGCCCTGAGATTTGGGTAGTCTCAACTTTACCTCCATTGCTCTCTTTCCTCTTATAACACCAAGGTGCTTGAGCATTACCTAAGTACATTCTTTCTGAGTGCCAGGGAACATTTACTAAATAAATACATTCTTCCCCTTTACATACCAGCACAGAAATCTGTTCAAAAGTTATGTGGGTGCAATTTTCTTTCTGCTGGGATTGTTACATTGGTAACACGTGAGCATTGGACTAAGGGAGTTCATAACTATACACTTTTTTTTCTCCTTAACATGTTGAAAGAGCTCATCAGGAAGCTGAAACATCTGGATACATGTTAGCAGTTTCATACAGACCTGATGGAGTTGGATCTTTGAACCTACAGCTTAATGCTGTCAGGAAAGTCGGTTTCAGTTTTCATTTTAGAATGAGCTTGAAATGCATTTACAGTGGTTACAACCAATAGAATAGTAATTAATTTGCCCATCTGGACTAAATAATTTGGTGATTGTAGGAGATACTCATCCTACTAAAACATGGGTATAATTTTAATTATAAGAAGATTATATATGTAGTATTTGGAGGGAGATTTATATATGGTCTTCTTAATTAGACAGTTATTGACAATTCACAGTAAGGGAAATGAACAAAATACCTGCCCCTCAGCTGAATTTGTAGAAAAATATCAGAACCCTCAAGATACTCATTAAGAACTCTTTGTTCAGGCTTTCCATGTTATGTCCATCTGAATTCCAATATATTAAGTAAAACAAGCTTTGAGTATACTCCCAGAAGACATGAAGAAAAGTCAAATTAAATTGTTTGCATCATTCAGGGCTTGTATTAATCACCAAGAAGTCCAGAATATTTTTTTTCTAGAAGAGAAATTATGGTATGTGTGACTTACACAGCCATATCTCTGCAGAACACGTGAACATGGATCCAGCAGGAAAAGAACAGAGTCACTGACTCCTTTAAGTTCCATGATGCTTTGCATTCCACTTCCAAAATCTGAGGTAGGACTCAGTGCAGAGTCATGTCTATTATAGATGCTAAATAATAAATATTTATTGACGACAAATATAAGAAGGGCTGGCAAGGTCTCTTTGTCCCTTAAAAATGAAACAATTCAGCCAACTGATGAAATGTGTGCAATTAGAAAAGGGTTCCACAGAAGAGAGAAAAATAGAAGAGAATTAGTCATGCTCCACATTTGCCTTCCAATGCTTAGTCTTACAAGTCAGCGGTATTCAATTGTTTGATCAAATTGTCTAAATGTAGAATTTTCTTACTACTATTTAAAGAGTACCAAGTCTGCATGTAAAATTCTAGGAATTTATTTTCACTGACAATCAAGTTTGGAGCCTCTCTTATTTAAGCTAGCTTTAGCATTTTTTTTTTCATGCTTGTACAAAATGTAATCTTTGCCTTTTCTGTCTCTTGCGATTTTCGTTTTCCCCCAATGTGTAAACGAAGATAGAAGTATATATCTTAAAACATAAATGCAAAGTATTTAATTCCAGCACTCTGGAGCCAGAAGCAGGCAGATCTCTGTGGTCAAGACCAGTCTGGTTTATATATTGAGTTCCAGGATTGCCAGAGCTATAAGGGGAGACCCTGTCTTGAGAAAAACCAACCAACCAAACAAACAACAAAACAAATAAACATGACATGACTCCATGTATTTTTATTTTATTTACTGAACATTTCAAGAAAATTTACCTGCAAATTTTGTCTAATTTTGTTATTATTTTTGTTATTGGTATTATTATCATTATTATTATAAACATTATTATTATGTAAAATAAGGCACTAAGGGATTTGTAGTGCTTATGTTTGGTCTGTAGAAGGTTAAACACTTTCACACAGCATGGAATGAGCTGTCCATGTGAGTATGTGGGCATGCATGCACGCATGTGGGCACATACACACACACACACACACACAATCCACATACTTGCCATAATCAATACTGCTTAGAATATAAACTGCAGGACCCTTCTCAGCTTACAGGAAAATAAATAAGGCAAAAGAGACACTCTGGATCCCAGGGGGATTCTTTTCCCAAAGCAATCAGAAATCTGGAGTCTTGGTCTGATAAAAATCAATGACTCTTTCGAGGCAGTACATCTTTTAGATGCGACTGAGGAAAGCAGTGCATAATGATGACAGAACTGGAGGCGAGGAAGGCAAGCAAAGAAAAATAATCATACGTAAAACTGTAACCTTTTCCGCTGTAGTAGACTATGCCAACACATGGTCTACGGCATAATTACATACATATATTTATAGAAATCTGAATCTTGAAATGGTAGCAAAAAGCAATTCTTTAGTGTCTGACTCTTATGGGTAGAGTCCTTACTTTCTCTTTTGTATATCTGTCTCTGAGCTTGTGTCTTATGATTCAAATATATAGGAACTATCTTATTTTATCCAGTAATAAGTATAGTGTGCTATGTGCACATAATTGCAGAAAAACACTACGTGGCAGTTTGAGTCCTGAGCTCATAAGACAGCAGTTCTAACGGACACTGAATCTGAACTGAGAGGGGGCAGGGCACCAGGCTGCTCAGCAACATCACAGATGACTTGACCTTTTCTGTATTGATCACTCTATGCTCACATTCACCCACTCAAAAATATTGCAGTAAGCAAGTACTTACATACACTCAGGCAGAAAACTACCCATTATTCCTTCAAAAACACATAGTTGAATACGTAAAAATAAAACATGTTATTCTCACTTGTAAATACTGTTGTTCGGGTTATGATGCAACTACCATTTACAAAGTGAATACTTGTAAAAAATCTGTCTAATTTCTCTTATAACAGTCTTTATTGAGGCTTCTGCTCAAATAGTTTTAGCTCCTCAAATATATTAAGAATAAAGCAAAGAAAACATGAATATTAATTCAGTTTTTAAAGTTATGATCACTTTAATGGATGTGTAATTTCACAAAACTACTATTTTAATTTTCTTAAACTAGCTTTCCAAGAATTTTAAAATCATAGATGTTACTATAAAACTTATCTTGACTTTCAACATCTTAAGCATTTAAAACAATACAAAAAGACCTAGAATCTGAAGGAGGCCATGAGAACAAATAGTCACAAAGCATTCAAATGCAGATGTTAAGAATCAATTACTGCTCGAGCGGACTTTAAAACATATTCTGTTTGAGCTTTTGTGCACATGTCTAATAGGGATTTGGCAAGTGGATAAAAGATGTATTGATTTCTGTTTTGGAGATTGCTGCAGAGGTACTGCTTCAATAGACTTTTAAACTAGGCTTGGATCGTAACAAACTGAAACCTGGAATTCCTTCCTGGCATTATAATCTCCCTACCCTCCCCAAATATGACAAATATAAAAGCAGAGGCTTAGAACAGCTGTTGTATGCTGCTGTCCAACCTCAAAAGAAAAAATATTCTGGGGAAGAAAAACTGCTATTAATTTCTCTTTAACACATAAGAAGTTCTATCAGAAACCTTGCATCCTTGTTTGAATGAGTACTTAGAAGAACCTCTTTGATCCCCAGTTCCTGAGGGTTCTCCCCTCCCCTCTCATTTAGTTACATCACACTATGGTGTGTGAGCTACTGTGTACATCTGGTGAATTGCCTGAATTTTGCCTTGATTATTTAAAATAACATGCCTCAAGAGGATAAGCCCTTGGTTTGGGGGAGAAAAGAAGTTCTGAAAGCATCAAACTAGAAAACAAGATGCATTTTAAGACACATAGCTGAGATTTATAAAAGCATCTTGAAAATGTTAAACAAATTAATTCAAAAGAATTGGAATATCCCTCCAGAATCAACCCTCATTGAGGCCACCCAGCAGCTTAGAGACCAAAGTGAGTCCAAAGTTCTAATCCGTACCCTTTCTTCAATAAAGCAAGAAGACATGGATTGACTCAGGGCTACAGAGAAACCAAATAGACTGGCAGTCAGTAGTCAGGGGTTATTCACTAGAGCAACCGTGACTTCAAACTCAATACAGCAGGGTCACCTCTGCTCTGAATTCCCTCAAGGTAACCAGTACTCAAGTCCTTGGTCCATCTTCAGACCTTAGAAAAAAAAAATAAGGTGTATTAGCTAGGTTAGGCTGTTTCTGTGGAGACCACTAAATGAGGCTTAGAGGTGTCAGTGGCTACCTATCTAGCCTGAAATTCTGCATACCTGCCAGCTACATTTCATGAAACCCTCTGTTCTCTCCTGCTGTAGTTCCAGGAAGGCTTTGAGACTTCAGGTAATTCCCCCTTGGGCTGAACAGATCAAGGAAGCTCTTTACAAAAAACTGAGTGGCACCCCCTGCCCTGTTATCTCTCCATCATTACTAACCTAGTAGACATCAGCCTGGGACAGCAGATATCCTTGTCTGTATTTACCCTCTAAATTTCCAGTCTCCTTAGGCTGACATTAATTTCTTAGGTAAAGTAGAGATTACAGTTCAAAACCTATTTTCCTGAAAGCTTCTCTGCTAGAAAAGGAAAACACACCATAAACTCTGGGCAGGACTAAATGTTTCGTTTGATGTGTTTGAACGAAAAACACAGAGATCCAAAGACTAAGTGGGAGGAGTGGAGTGGATCTGGAAAAGTGGTTGCTGTGTGGCCACCAGGGAAGAGGGTGTGTAAAAAGCTTCTAGCTTCACCTATGAAAACCAGAACCACTTGGTATCTCTAAGTAACAGATGGATGTGATCCAAAGAGAAGGGGTGTTGGCATGGAACTCTCTCTCCAGGGCTCTGCATTTTAGAAATGCACTGGTTACGAGTCTCAGCACTATGCTTCTAGAGCCATTCTACCTAAGCACTAACCTTTACGGGTTCCCTTTTATCTCACAATCATGGTTCCCATAGAGCAAAGAACAGATATGGATGGAGAGACGAAAGTGTATTTTCTACTGAGGTATAGGGAATATGTGAGAGGGGTAAAGAAATATTAAGAAGACAAAGGCAGAGGTGATATTAGATGCCTTCAGTCATATGAGGGCTATTTTCTCAATTTGTGGGACTTTTGCTTTCAGTAAAAACCTGTTCCATGCAAAGAATTTTATATTGCCTTGAAGGGTTAATTCCTGCCCACTCTCTGCAGTTAGCTGGGAGCATGCATTTTGAACACATCAGACTATAAAGATAGATTTCTAATACCTCTAGCAGATGTGTTTTTAGTGCAAATCCTTATCTCCAGAACCCTGAACTTACTATGGTGAGCTCATAAATCCTCTGGACAGACTGACCCTCGGTGGGTGCTTAACACACCAGAGTTAAGTATGAGATGCCTGACTTGTTAAAAGATTGCAGTGTTTTGGTTTTCTTTGAAACATGGAGGCAGCAGACTAACTTGTTGCCACAGAAACTATCTACAAAATAAGAAATCTGTCTCATTTCCTCTCCCACACATTAACAAATGACACAGCCTTCCTTTCTACCTGTTGACTGTTGACCCTACTACATCTACACAAGAACAGAAACAACCAAACCTTTTCTGTAAAAAAAGACTAAACAGACCAAACTTCTGGTCTCTGTCTCTGTCTCTGTCTGTCTCTCTGTCTCTGTGTGTGTGTGTGTGCGCATGTGTTCACTTTTACACTGCTAACATTAAAACCCCAAAACCCCTAGTAAAATTGACTCTGAGAGGAACGGAGCCTTTGAAGTACAGGTCATGTTAGTGTTAGCTGTATCATTTCTTTCTGTAAAAACGGGACACTGTATTTTTATTCCCTGGTACTATTACAGCTTCGATTATGGAGTCTTTGCTTTTTTTTTTTTTTATCCATTATTACAGAATCCTGGTAGAAAATAAGACAGGAAGAAAAACCTCTCAAACCTTTGATCAGGTTGAACTTCAAACTATTGGAAACTTTGAGTTGTTTTCTAGGCCCTTCTTTTAACAGTGTTCAGTTCAGTTTTCTAAATGTGTACTCCATCTATAGCTATTCCAGCCATGTGTTCTAGTTTGGTTTCTAGTAGTCTCCAGCTAACTCCTTTGAGCCATTTGCCTAGCCCAGGTCTAATGGCTGACTAAAGATGCAGACAGATCTCTCTCTCTCTCTCTCTCTCTCTCTTTCTGTGTGTATATATGTGTGTGTACATGTGTATTATTTTTAATTAATTGATGGATTGCATATATTTCCCAGACACAATATAATGCTTGAATACATGTATCCATGATTAATTCATCACCTCAAACATTTGTCATTTTTTCATGCTCTATTATTTTCCTTTCTCTAGAAAACCTAATACGTCAAAAACAATGAACCCCTCATGACTTGGAGACAATAGTTCATCCTGGCTAGTATTGCGAACTTTGGCGGCTACTTTTCCTCGCAATCTGTACTTTTCTCTTTCTGGAGCAGCATCCCGGTGCCGGTGCCTTCCTGCTGACGTGGGTGAGGGAAAGATGTTCTCCCTAAAGACTGGCTTGGCTGTCTCCTCCTTTCATTAGCGAGGTAACCTAGAGTTCCCCTAGGAGCCTGGCACGGAAGTGTAATTTTCCCCGCGAGAACCTACCTGACATTCGAAACGAAATGAAATTTGAAGTCATAAATATGGGAGAAAACAAAGGCCGCTCTTTTCGAGACGGCTTTTATGCCTGAAGCTTGTGTGTGTGTGTGTGTGTGTGTGTGTGTGTGTGTGTGTGTGTGTGTCGCAAATCCCTCGGCTCTCTGTCGGGCCCCTCCTTCCCTCCACGGGTCTAAGGATCTACGAAGTGCAATCCCAGCTCTGGCCAGGCGAAACCTCCTGTCTGGGACCCAGAGGCTGCGCAGCCAACCTTCCCTTCCGCCTGGAGAATAGAATGATTACCAGGAAGCCAGAAACAAAACACTTAAATGTTGCATTTATTAAGGAAATGTTAAATAAGAAAAAAGTCAAACGGTGTCACGGATATCAAGAGCACTTTTGTGGCGTAAACCGTGCAGACACGAGCTAAGAATTCTACTCTGGATCTTTGTCCCGGGCTTAGCTGGAGCGCTAGCCTCCCATAAAGACCCAGCTGGAAATGCACTAAAAGAAAGCACTTACCCCATTCACAGTCTCAAGCTCCCCTCCCCCCACCCTTTCTCCCAGAATGACAAAAACTCTAACCCGCAGGCAGGCAAACAGGCCACTAGGGCACAAAAGACTTATCAAATATTTGTATTCAAGCAAACTAATACAAATCCCTTCAAACCACAGGTTATCTATCAAAGTTTCACTCTCCTAGCAGGTCGCAAAACCCACACGCATCTATGTTCCCAGTTAGGTCTACAACGTGGCTTAAAAACAGTCACTTTTTCAGGTCACTGGGCTACTGGTGCCTCTGGATACCCACCCCTCCATACTCTGCCTTGCTCGGCTTCTCAAGCTGTCCCCAGTGCTGAGCCCACCTGCAGGTGGAACGGGGCCTTCGCCTCTGGGTCCATCTCCCCGCATCCCAAGGCAGCAGCCACTCCCAAAGTTCTGCGCCCTGCTTTTGCCACCTGCTGCTGAGTCCCGAAGTCTGGGCGCTCCTCGTCTACAGTCTTGCTTGGGGCCTTTCGAAGAGCGATCAGAAATCGGTCACTTTTCCCCCAAAGGCAGAAGTCAAGAGAAAAAACTGACTCCGACAGGTTTGCGTTGCTCGGTCTGTGATGGTGAGGGGTGCATCGCGGCTGGCGGAGTACTGGAGGTGCCGGCGGCACCCGCCGTGGGCGACCCGAGGGCCACTCAGTAGGGCCCCACGACCACTGCCTCCACCTCTTTAGACGGCCTCCGGTCCTTCACTAGGAAGTTGATCATGCCTTCGGACTTGATGAGCAGGTTACAGCCAAGGAAGAAGATGCCAAACACCACCGTGAGCGAGAGCACACACATGACCGCGATCTGCACCACGCGCATGATGTACAGGCTGCGCTCGTCTGGGCCGCCCTCGGCGAAGCCATCGTCGGTCACCACCGACGCCTGGGTGCAGCAGCGCACCGCGCGCTCCAGCGCCTCGCTACTGTTGGCCAGGAACAGGCCAGCCACGTCGGTCTGGTTGCCCAGCACTGAATTCATCACGAGAGCAAGCAGGAGCCAGGGAGGCAAGGATCGGAGGGGTGGGGACCAGAGTGGCAGTAACGGGGGACGAACAGGTGCCCGGCGGAGCGCTGGCTTGATCACTTGTGCGTGCGGGGCTCCTTAGTCTCCCTTTCAAAGTCCTAGGTCCGTAAGTGTCTCAAGAACCTCTTCAGGGCGCGCCGCAAGCTGGCTCGCGTGCGCCGTGTGCTGCCCAGGCAGTGCTCGTTCCCGGCGCTCGCTCGACTGGGAGCTCTTGGAACTTGGCGGGTTGGGTCGGAGGGGCCGTGGGAGGCGCGGGCCGTGGTGGTGGCCCAGCTGCTGCTCCGAGCGAACAGCGGCCCCTGCTGGTGATAGAGCCTAGCTGCGCCCGCTCGGCTTGGAAGGGAGGAGAAGAAAAGAGCTAACCTAGCAGGCTTTGTGCCTTCTGCCATTCCAAAGGCTAGGCAGAAGTCACTAAGTATTCCTGATGTGAAGAACGAGTAAAGAATTTGGAGAGAAAGACTGAAAGTTGCAGAGGACCCTGGGTCACACCCGCTCTTAAGTGTGTCCTTCGAAGCCACTCCTCTCACCTTTGAGCAGATGTAAGGTGGCCAGGTACCAGTTGGCGCCGGAAAAGGCACAGGCCCACTGCCTGTGTTTGGCTGCTGCCTGTTCTTGTAAGCTTTCTAGTGGAGTATCGGAAGACAAGGCAGGTGGGAAGACTGGGAATTTCTTCTCTTTTCCTTTCTTTATTTGGGGGTTGGGGGAGTTGCTGATGTTATTGTTGTTTTAAGGAAGGGAGAATGAAGGAAAACCTTAGAAATCATAAAAGGACTACATCCCCACCCTACTTAGCGTAGTAAAGCAGGGTTTACAGTGAGCTGTGAGGCCCAGGCAAGGCGAAGGACTAAGGAGGTGCTCTCTTTGTGGTTTGTGTGTGGAAGTGGTTGCCAAGAACAGGGTCACCTCTCTGTTAAGGGAGGTGGACAGAGTGACCAACCACTTCATTGCAACTTTAATTGCAAAGGAGTTTTTGGATGAGCTTCCAGTGTTTTCTGTCCTTGGCAGAAAATCAGTGGTTTAAGGGAATTGCTTATCCACATCCATCACCTAGAATGTCGGCCAGCAGCTGGGCGCCTCCCTCCAGAAGCTGATGCTCCCACCCACCCTTCCTTCCGCATTACAAGGCAATCTGCAGAACGTTTCAGAGAGCTACGGACGTTCAGTCCATAGGGACTGCTGTCGGTTCTAAGTTCCAGCGGAGGAGTCTTATACACAGGCCACTCCGCTTTGTCTTAGACTCCAGAAGATACAGGATTCCCTCTTCTCCCTCCCTCTCCTTCCATTTTCTCTCCCCCTGCCCCCATTCTCATCTTTCTTTGTTGCTCTACTTTCTGTTATAATGGCTGGAAATGAAAGGTTGAACTTCAATCAAACTTTTGAAACAATACTTTTATAACTTCTCTATAGGAGATATTGGAGCTAGGCTCTGTTGGGTATGGGGGCGGGGAAAGGATTGGTATGTAGCTCAGACTGTTCTTGAGTCGGTTGGACAAAGCCTTAGAATCCTCCATTTGGTGATGATAGGCATGGTCAGAGCTAATTACATTATGCTTGCTTGTTAAATTTCCCCTGTAAGAATCATCCATTCCGCATTCGGGTCCTCTTAATGTATTGTCATTATTGGCATCCCTTTAATATGTTGCCACCCCTCAAGCACAAAGAGTGCCTTTTAGGCAAGATGTTTTTTCTTTCTTGAAGCTTCAGTGTGTTCTAGTTATCTAGATGCTTTTATTATCAAGAATAGGGAAGTGTGAACTGCAAAGACCCAGGCTCCCTGGACTTAGCCATACTTTCCTTGGCTTAGGTGCTCTAGTTTATAATATATATATATATGTATACACATATGTGGATATTACAATATATTATATATACAATATATAAAATTATATACTATATATAATTCAAATACATATGTCAATTTTTATTAATTTTTATTAATGGATCATAAAGAGTTATTTACATTTTGTTATACAGGTGATGGAATAACAGTGGCTGGATCCAAGTTCTATCCCCAGGCTCCTGCTAAGGCAGCCCACAGCCTCCTGCAATCCCAGTTTCCGAGGGGGCTCATGCCTCTGACATCCACGAGTACCTTCACTCACATGCAAATACCCACATGAAGACACATATACATGCAATTAAAAATAAGATTGAGTCTTTAACAAGAATAAGAAGTAATGTACATTAAAAATTTACAAAAGAACATTAAGAAAATTTAACGCCATACTATATGCATGATTGAAGCAAATAATGATTCAGAAAAACAAACTGGCAGAGAACAGAACATGATTCATGAAAATATGGCCCCACTATGAGTTTAGAAAGTGCATGTGATTGAACATCGAGGTACCAGTACTTTCTAGGAGTATTCAATATGATTGGCTTATCCTGTGTTTCCAGGGCCAGGATGCGAACATAGGGAAATCTTGGGTTGAAGGAGAGAAAGGTGGAGAAGAGAGAGGGAAGGAAAGAGTTGGAGAAGTAGGAAATGCTAGTCAAATCATTGTTCGAATATATGTGAACTTGTTGCTATTAACTGTTGTGGATAGCCTCAGCCTTGTATTTTGATCCTAGTTCCACTTTCCTGGGAGGGGCTGCAGAGGAGGATTGAATCTGTACACAGGTGATGTCTTGTGAACCTTCTGTCCAATTAAATTTGTAAAATAAAGGCTAGAGCCAGTGATTGGGCAGTAGAAGGGGAGGCAGAGAAAAAGGCTTAGGGGAGGAGAGAAGAGGAATTCGATATAAGAGGTAGTCGAAGGAGGAAGGTGAAGGAGTAGGAAGCCAATGACGGAAGAGCCGCAGGTGGAAGGACAAGCACGCGGCCTGGATAAACTGCAAGTTATAAGGGATTCATAGCTGGGGATTAGAGTTGAATGGTAAATCTGCCCAATCTAGGCGTCAATTTATACCATAATTATTGAGTTTGTTTTCCTTTACTGGTCTTATTTGGGTAGGAGATTTACAGCAACAATTAACAATTATTAGCAATATCGTTTTAGTGATCTGTTTACAACAATATCAGATGTTCATTCACTGGATATTTTTATGGCGAGCCAAACCTCTTTGAGGAAATATGATCAGAAGGAGTTGAGCAGCATAGATTTTCTTTCCTTTCTTTCATGTAACTACTAACTAGACACAAACTCCCTCAAGTAGAAGCCAATGCTCTCCAAAGATAAAGTCTATCGATTTTTTTTTACCCAGCTCTAGTATTTATTCATGAAAATGTTTGGTATAAAGTGAAATGAACTACAAAGTCCAGTAGTAAAGCTTGACTGTCACTTTCCTATTAGCACTAAAGTGTACTGGGCTAAACAGAAAATTTCTTTCTAAAAAAAAAAAAAAAAAAAAAAAAAAAAAAAACAAAAAAAAAACAAAAAACAACTCACCTAAAAAAACAAAAACAGAAACAGAAAAACAAGAACCATGTCTTTCTTTTTTTCCTATTTGTGGTGTAAGGGTTTGCCATAGAGTTGTGCCTATTCCTTTACCTGCTTTGTGGAAAGTCTTAGGAGCCGTGGCATAGCAACCTTTTGGAAATATTCTTATAATAGAACTGGAATTTCAAGGAAATAAATGATGATATGGCTGGGGAGATGGGCTGGTGATTCACTTTTCCTCCCAAGGCAGGGTTTCTCATGGAGCCCTGGGTATCCTGGAACTCTATCTGTAGACTAGGCCAGCCTTGAACTCCCAGAGTTCCACCTGCCTCTGTCTCTCTAATGCTGGCATTAAAGGTACATGTCACCCAGCAATAATTCACTTTAATGGAAAGGTTTTGATACCTAGAGGGACTCATTCGTATGTATCTATTACTACTTCAGATTCTGTGAAGTAAGTTTTGTGTTTTTGAGAACTAATGCTTAGTATTTCAAATATTGTGTAAGGACAGAGTCACTTGCTAGCGCTTTCTGAAAAGTACATTAGTAGCATGTAATAAATTCTCCCAGGACATTCTAGGCCAATGTTGATGGCAGTTATAATCTGTATTTTGGATAGCCTTGAGGGAAGACCAGACACTTTCAGTACCAAAATCCTTTTTCCTTGATGCTTTGTGCATTATGAAAATATCAAGTAGACATTTAAACAGTGTATCAGACACTAAAAGGATGTTTATTGCTTTGGGGCAAGCACTTTTCTTAAATAAATTACGTTGTTTTTCACAATCTAAGTAAGATAAAGGAGAAGAACTCATGCACAGGAGTCATTCATAGTAACAGACTCAGTGTCTGAAAACCAAGAAGAGATCCAAAATGAAGCAGTGTAAGTCCGTGCCACCAAAACGCATGACAAAAGGCAAACACTTAAGCTTTAGACCCTCAAATCCCCTCACAGCCTGAACACTTCTCCCATACTTTTACTGCTTTATTTATATTAATAATGATATTGTGATGGTTTGTATATATTCTTGGCCCTGGGAGTCGCACTATTAGGAGGTGAAACCTTGTTGGATGTGGGTAGTGGCTTGTTGGTTTTGGAGTAGGTGTGCTCACCTTGTTGGGAGTCACTTGGAAACTTTAATACCCTCATCCTAGCTAACAGGACACTAGTCTTCTTCTATAGACCTTCAGATGAAGATGTAGAACTCTCAACTCCTCCTGCACCACATCTGGCTGAATGCTGCCATGCTCCCACCTTGATGATAATGGATTGAACCTCTAAACCTGTAAGCCAGCCCCAATTAAAGCATTTTACCTAAATCCAAATTTCCAAATCCACATTCTTCCAAACAAAAGCCTATCACAGATACCCTAGTCCCTGGTACCAACTTCTGTCTTAGTTACGGTTTTACTGCTGTAAACAGACACATGACCAAGGCAACTCTTTTAAGGATCTATCAGAACAAAGAAATAAAGAAAAATCATGATACCACTTACATGTACTACTTAAAATACTCATCTCTCAATAGATGAAAAGTGGAGCAGGTTACTAAGGTTCTACAGAGGAAACAGAGAAGGTGTTTGATGAATACAACCTCAGCTGGAGAAGATTAAAGGTTCTGTATGAACGCTAGTGGTTAGTGATGTTTTCACAATAATATGAATGTACTTGATGCCACTTAATTGTACACATGAAATTGTTGCCATGTTACGTTTTATGGGTTGTATGCTAATGAAAATTCTAAATATTTTAATTAGAGTTAACATAAATACACGCGTTTGGAAAGTATATCAAAAAAATACCACTTTGAATCATCTGTCACTTCCATAGCCTGAAGATTGTTGCCCTTGCAATGAATGTTTTCTTCCTATTTTTTGTTCTTCTGTCATTACAGTCTTATACATGTTGTTTTCTTAATTCCAAAAGTATAGTTAAATGATCTTAAATACCTGTTTTTACATGTTCCTGAACCCAGGGCTTTATGCACACTACTCAAGTGCTCTACCAATTAGCTACATCCCCTATTTTCAAATGTTCTGGATTCTCATTTTTTCATAGGTCTACCTATCTGTTTTTATGCCAGTATTAGACTGTCTTTATCACTATTGCTCTGTAGTACATATGTTTTGGTGCAAAAGTAAATAACCTATCCTAAATTGTCAAATTCTTGATACAAAATAACGCTGACTTTTTATTTAAAATTTTATTTAACTTTTTTTACAGTCCAGATTTTAGTCCCCTTCCGTCCACCCTCTGACTGTTCACATCCCATAAGTAACTCCCCACCACACTTCCACAGGATGTCCTCACCCCCACACCTCCCTATTCCCTGGGCTCCAGTCTCTTGAGGGTTAGGTACATCTTCTCTGACTGAGTCCAGCCCTGGCAGTCCTCTGCTGTATGTGTGTTGGGGTGCTTATATCAGCTAGTATATGCTGCCTGATTGGTAGCCCAGTGTCTGAGAGATGCTGGGGGTCCAGGTTAGTTGAGACTGCTAGTCCTCCTACAGTGTCTTCCTCCTCCTCATTTTTTTCCAGCTTTTCTTTAATTCAACCACAGGTGCCAGCAGCTACTGATCATTGGTTGGGTGTAAATATCCGACTCTTTCAACTGCTTGTTGTGTCTTTCGGAGGGCAGTCATAATAGGCCCCTTCTTATGAGCCCACCAGAGCCTCAGAAATAGTGTCAGGCCTTGGGCCTCCCCTTGAGCTGGATTCTAATTTGGGCCTGAACATCAACAATTTTTTAAATCTAAGACTTAAATAGAAGATCTCAGAATTATAATATGGTACATGTCATCTTCCATTTTTATTAAACTTTTAATTCATTTCCCTTTTTAAATACACAGAGTATGTCTAATTGATCCTTTGATTTTAATGGCTAGTCTACATTACTATTTATTGAATTTAATTAAGGAGAAAATCAATCAGTCAAGGCAAAGAATAAAGTTAAAACAAGTACCTGCCTCTTCCTCCTCTTTTGAAAACTTCTGAATCTCTTACTGTAACCCACCTCTCCTTGTGCTACACAGCTGAGTCCATTGAATCAGGGCTACCTCTATTGCACATGCTTGGCTGTGTGATAAGCACTTGCTAAGATATTCTTACCTGTTTATACTGTTCTGAAAGGGTAAGAATTACATAAAATAACTTATTCAAGCCCAACTGAAATCTCAGACCACTAAGATGTCTGGTTTTCAGACTGATACATCTCAGACATATGACATTCATTTTTTAGATATGTGGCATTTTTTGTTTTTTTTTGTTTGTTTGTTTTTGTTTTTGTTTTTCTGCTTCACTGAATTTTGTCTGTATTTCATTCTGATTTTCTGCCCAATTTTTAAAATATGCATGGTTTAAGGAGAAAAAGCCACTGAGCAGTTTAAAGCTTTTCATGTCATTCTTCCCCATATTAAAGAAAAAAGAGACCAACAGTCTCAGCAGGAAGGAAGCAGGTGGCCCCAAAGAAGCATGAAAGATACAATTTCTCCAGTTTTTCAGCCTCTGCTCAGTTAATCTGGGGCAGACTTGTATTTTCTATTTCTTTGAGACATGTATTTGTATTTTACTTCAGTAAATGGATTCTGTTTTTTTAAAAAAGCATACAGGAGAAATCATCTTGGAAGCCATGAAGGGAAATACATTCTATAGTGTCCAGTTTACACTTATGTATCTGAGCTGAGAAAGACTTTTATCTTCTGCAAACTGTAGACATACTTGTGGAAAAAAAATAAAAGTTACTATTTCTGGATAACAACCAGGAATAGCAGTGTTTCTGTTTCGTACACTTATCATTGTGACTATAACAGTCCAACATATCTTGTATGCACATCTGATAATTCTGCTGTTGAAAATGTTAAGTCAGAGTGATAGATGTCCCTGGGTGGGTTGCTAGCAGCATTCAGTGCTCAATTTTATCAACTTTCAATCATTTCTCATTTCCTTGAAGATCTTTCTGATAACTGCTATACTTAGTTTGAAAACATTTATATAGCTTGTTATGTGCATAACGTTATCTAGACAGGTAGGGCTTAGAGATAGTCTCTGTTTTCCAGAAATTGAGAAGACATATCAGAAAACAGGCAGTTATTGTGGCCTGTGGGAAGTCTTATGGGAATTATCTGAAGAAAGTTTAATCTAGACTGGGTACTAGGAAGGTGCTCATGAGGACATTGCAAATGAGTTGCAATTAAGGGGTAAACAATAGAGGCACTGGCCAGGTAAAGCCCATTACATGCACAGACATGAAGCAACTCAGAATTTATTTTATTACTTGCATCTTCATGAAGTTCAATAATTTTAGAGTATTGACTTACAAATTGGGGAAATATTAAGGAGTTTTGAGGATAGATTTTTTTATGTTATATAGACTTTTTATTTCTACTTGTAAGCCATGTAGAGACAATGGTTTTAAGCAACAGAGCCAAAGAAATTCCAGATGTTCATATATCCCAGATGTTTACATTACAAAGAATCCCTGTGGGCAATGCTAAGGGGAAATACGGTAGGTGAAATTGGGTAGAGTATAAAATGCTGTACCTTGAATGCTAAATGAATCACACTGTTGCTTCCAGATAACTCAAGGTAATGACTACTACTTTCTGTAACTTGATTTTGCATTGTACTAATGTCAGAGTGCACAACTTGAACACTCACTGTTTGTGGTCCATGTTTTTTTCAGTTGTGTTAACATCCTCTGGAAAAGGGATGCTTTCCATAGGGTCAGTCTGACTAAAATGGCTACAGAAGGTATTTCTATCTAGTGATTCTTCATTATTTCTCTGTGTATTGTTCTTTTGCAATCTTCTCTGCCTTCTGAATGACACACTCTTACACACTGAGCAGTGACTCAACCTTCTGGCAGGATGTTCTTTTCATCACTCAGCGCTTCTCAGCAACCCATAGCTATAACACTATGCTCCAAGTAGGGCTTTCGTAGTGCTTCACAAATGATTCTTTTTTTAGGCTGGTAGCTGACTCACTTTCCCTTTTGCAGTCACCAACCAATTCCATGACCTGTTCTTCAAATGATGTCTTTGATGGTTCTTGAATCAAGTAGTAGTCAACACCATCTATAGAAACCACACCTTCAATTTTGTCATTACAGGGCTCATTGTTGAAATTCATGTAAATTCATGTAAATGCATCTGTGACATGTCTAAGACCAGTCTCAATGTTAGGAGGCATAAAATAAAATTAATGTTACCAGATAGTTCATGTGTTGTTAATGCATTAGTGGTAAAATGAGGATGTTTAAAACATGCTTCTGTCGTGAGGATTCTTTTCTGCATGAGGATGAGGAAAGTAATATTCACTCTTACTCTATTTTTGTAGGTACAGCATGATGCAGTAGGAAGCCCTCCAAATACTGGCACCTTTATCTTGGATATCTTAGCCTCCAAAATTATGTTCAATAAATATCTGATTTTTTTATGCTACTTGATCTGTAGCATCAGTAATATTAAATAGAGTAGCTTAAGATGGGATAAAAGAGGTACTGCTAACAGAGGAATGGGGTGTTATTATATCAAATCCCTCTTTTTAAAAATTGTTTTATTGGATATTTTATTTACATTTCAGATGTAACCTCCTTTCCCCATTCCTGCAGCACCCAGAAAGACCCTATTCCATCCCCTTTCCTCCTGTTTCTATGAGGAAATGCCTCCACCCACCCTCCCACTCCCACATCCCCACCCACGATTTCTCCCACACTGGGGCATCCAGCCTTCACGGGACCAAGGACTTCCTCACCCACCTATGCCTAACAATGTCATTCTACCCCTAAGGGGCCATGGATCCCTCCCTATGTGCTTCCAGGCTGGTGGTTTAGACCCTGGGAGCTCTGGTTGGTTGGTATTGTTGTTCTCCCCATGAGGCTGCAAACCCTATTAGCTCCTTCAGTCTTCTCTCTCACTCCTCCATTAGGAATCCCATGATCAGCTCAATGGTTAGCTGTGAGAATCTGCCTGTATATTCCAGGCTCTGACAGATCTCTAAGGAGACAGCTATATACCTCTTTTTTAAAAAATTAATAGATAAAGAAGTTTTGGAACTCAGTCAAGAAGCTGGAACATTTTATCATTCAAAAATGAATGCTGAAAAACACCTACACATTCATCAATATAGCCATAAAGGACATTATAGCAAGGGATTAGAAACAAAAAATTGAAGGCAAAGCTTAAATTTTTGTAAAGATAGTTTAAGTGTTCACAACCAAAATGTTAGTTAATAAAAAATCTCATAGACAAGTAGATACTTCTCTATGAATTATTGGTAGGGGGATGCTTCAGAGGCACTCAAAACCAACATGACCATTGTTCTCAATTATCCATTACAAGTAAATGTTAAGCTTCTATTGCTGAAGACATCACACACTTTGCAGAACATGAAGTAATCAGTTTGAACATGAGAGCCTCTCTCTCCCTGAAAGCTAGTTCTCATAGTACTGAAAGGTGCCATGTAGGCTTCTGGAGAGAAAAGACACCAAAGATTTACCCAGCACTTGACTCTGCATTCTTAAACTTAAATATCTGCCCAGTGAGTTTTGTGTACTTGTAACAGTGGCATGGTGGTTATGGAGATAACCAACTATTTTCTGGTCAGATTTGAGGCTCACTTCACAGGAACATTTTCTCTTCTGATACCATAAACCTGGTCAAAAGACTATGACTGTGGGAAGCACACAAAACCCTAGGTGTAAGAAAATGACGGGTGATCTTTTACTATTTGGTCATACTGTCAAACTACTTTCTTAATACGTTTGTTTCACACAGAGTTCTATTCTTCTTTCAGATTGAGGGGTTCTTCTATATTGCATAAGCAACCTATCAATGGTTATATCCTCTTCCTCCCTTAACAGTAAGTCATAACCTGCCAATAGCTCCTCAGCTATTGATGGGGCCATGGGTTGCTCTTACTGTATCCAGGTTGCTTATTTCTCAATAGATGGATCCACAGCCATCTATATATAGTTAGCACTAACTAGACAGGAAGGCTAATAGTAACAAGAAAAGATAAAAAAAATCAAGAAGGAAATAGGTTGGTGGGTTCTGGACAGAGCTGGGGCAAGGAGATACTTGATGGTAAATCAGACCAAAATGCATTTGTAGATTAATGAAATTTCAACAAATATATTAAAATAGTATATAAAATTAGAGTTAGTTTTAAGTGTTAAAGTAAGTAATTGTGTATTTTCTTGTTGTGTACTTTCAAACAATTCAAAATAAAAAGCTATTCTAAAGGACGATGTGCTTTTAATCAAAAACTTTATGAAAACCAGTGATCCTCTTATACAGGCCCCAGAGTACTGGGGTTTTAGGCATGAGCGTCCATACTCAGCTGATACTTCGAAATTAAAGTGAGAATCCAACTAGTCATGTGTGAGTGTGAATTTTGATTGAATTGTTTTTGGAAGCAACACACACGCACACACACACATGGAAGAAAGGGGTCAAACAGAGAGAATTAAAAATTAATACAATTTTTTAAATCCTCATTGGCTAACTAACATTTCACCCATAACCTTGCCTTTCTGTAGTTCATCAAGTTCACCAAACTCTGAATTCAGCTAAGACTATGCTTTTGGGACATTTCTCTTGAAGGAACCTTAAATAATAGAAGTGAAGCAACAGTAAACCCTTAGGAAACCTTGAAGCATCACATGAGAGTCACTGTGCACATGAAATTTCTTCTAAGTTTCCTTCTGTTTGTTTTTGATAAATAATGGATGTGAGTATTGAATTGTACTAGAAAATGTTTTTGGTTTTTTTTGCTTTTGTTTAAAAGAACAGAAAAATGAAGTAAAAAATACTCTAGCTTTTCAAAATAGCCACCTCTGGTTATTAATTTCCAATAATCATATTAAACCATGGAATTTTCTAAATCTAGAAAATATTTGGAGTCACAAATATTAGAATTTTCACGTTTCCAAAGTCATCTGTCACTTCCATGTTTTAGTATGAGATAAATATTATTAATCAGGAATCAAGTTCTATAATATTGGATCACTTTAAAAATAAGACACTTTCTTACTTCAGAGACTTTGCGGCCCCATGAGGAGAGCAAGAGTACCAACCAATCAGAGTTCCCAGGATCTAAATAACTAGCCTGGGAGCACACAAGAAGGGACCCTTGGCTCCAGCTGTATATGTAAGGGAGGATGGCCTTGTCCAGCATAGGTGGGACAGGAGATCCTTAGTCCCATGAAGGTTGGATACCCCAGTGTGGGGAAATTCGAGGGCGGGGAGGTGGGAGTGTGTGGGTGGGGGCACATCCTCATAGAAGCAAAGGGGGGAGATGGGATGGGGGTGTCTGGGGGGATGGGGAAAGGGGATAACATCTGAAATACAAATAAATAAAATATTCAATAAAAAGAATAGTACCAATTCAAGAAAATTCTGCAACTAAAAATGTGCATGTTAGTTTTTAATAGTTTTAATTGGTTGTATAATTTCTTGGACAAATGTATATCCATCTTTTATATTCAATATTAAGTATACTTGATAAATAATGCAAATATTTTGGCAACTTAAGACAGCTGTAGACATCGTTCAAAAGAAGGTTCTTTATGTTACTTGAGGTCTGTTTCCTCCTTTAGAGTCTACCTGTACAGTAACACACACACACACACACACACACACACACACACACACACACACACATGCATGCAAATACATATATTTATGTCCTTAGTGTTTCTTGATACTTTCAGTACACAGGGATCCAGAAACTATGTACTGAATCTGAAATATTCCAAGTTTATTAGATTTTTAGATTATTTGACATTGATTATCCATATCTTTTTGGTTTTTTGTTTTAATATCTAATACAGTATAAATGTAAATACAGTTTTGATAAAACAATGACAAGAATGTCTCTACATGTTTAGTTGATGTATAATGCTCTGCACTCCTTTCTCTGTTTCTCCATCTCCTCTACCCTCTTCCTTTCTACTTTTTCAATTCTCCCTACTCCTTTTAGATCCATCTCATATACACTATTGCTTTCCTCAACACATTGCTGGTTTTCATGGGCCTCTTTTTAAGTTTCTTGTTTCTATACACATTTACTCCCACTTACATATACTGATTTAATATTTAGAACATAGAATCTGCTTGAGAGAGTACAAATGGTTTTTGTCTTTTTGAACTTGGGTTTCTTCACTTAATATAATATTATAGTTACACCAGTTTTTCAGAATTGTCATAATTCCATTTTTCTTTATGGGTGAATACATTCCTATTGTGTACAAGTAAGACATTTTCATTAGTCATTCATCTATTATTGGTTGTCATCTTGCTTGACTCCATTTTTTAACCATGTGAGCAGAGCAGCAATAACATGGATGTAGAGTCCTTAGGGTATAAGCCCTGGAGTGGTATTACCGTATAATATAGAAGTTCTGCCTGTTTTTCTGAAAGCTACCACACTGATTTTCATTGTGGCTCCCTCCATAGGTCTACAACTCCATCAAGGGTGAATAAGTTTCTCTTTCACTGAAAGGAGAAATGGACATGTGCTCTATCCCTAATACAGAAGCCAACTCCAAATAATAATAACTTGCAAATGAAAAACTGGTTTTCTCTAGGAGAGTCTCACTGAGGAGACAAACTGCTCTTAAGAGTTGATAGACCACATGTCCCACCATAGATGGACAACAGAAAATTAACGACACCTGTGGATGTTCCTTGTCTCATGTCACGTCAGACAGAGTAGTCAGATCTACCTCCTACACATGCGTGGAAGTAAGTGTTGAACAGGCTCAGCCAGAAGAGTCAGTGTAGGAATGGTGGTCCCTGAAGGAAAGCCAAGGCCTGGTCAAACAAAGACAAGCAGAAGATGGTGAACCAGTAGAATGACTAACACCAAGGATAGTACTTGGTGGTACTGTCTTGCGACATACATACCTTAAGTTAATTTACCTCATATGCTTCACTTTAGGGGACAGGATGGGGGAGAATTCATTGGTAAATTAAGAGCTTCATTTTTAAGTATCTTAACTACTGATAAATGTTTTCCATGATTTGATAGTATGTATTCCAAAGTAGAGTTTATGTTAGTAATGAAGACAATGTTGTCTTTAATGATTTGAAACCCTGTAACATAGCGAGCATAAATTACACTAAGTAAACTGTAATGAGAATTATATGAAGGGGTGTTGGATTTTATCAAAAGGACTTTTTAGTGTCTAATGAGATAATCATGTCATATTTTCCTTTTAGTTTGTTTATATGGTGGATTATATCCATGGATTTTTGTATATTGAACCATCCCTGCATCCTATATAAATTAAAATACCCTTATCCATAGTCAATGTACATGTAAAAATAACAAAATATTCCCACATTGCATTTGAAATCTCATTGAGAAGACTATTTGTCACAACCAAGTTGGTTTCATCCCAAAGATGCAAGATTGGTTCAACATGTACAAATCAATAAAGGTAATCTACCGTATAGATGGAATTATTTAATGTTCTCTGGTTTGCTCGACAAACCCTGTTTGATTCTTTTCTGATTTTCCTCTGTTTTTGGGTTTCCATGAAGTATGTTTTCTTTTTCTGTGTTCTTGTATTTGAAACTGTCTTCACTTTTCCTCTGTCCATTTATTTCTTTCAAAATTTTCTGCAGTTCTACAATGTTGGGTTAGCTGTCACAAATGATCTTATCTTCTATTAATTTTGAAATATATTTTCTCCATCAATTTTAGTAGATGAATTCTCTGAGTGTCATAGTATTGATTGACAATATTTAATTTTGAGGTTTATATGTTCATGTATCTTGGTGTGGAGAACTTTTGACTGTGCTTTCTTTGAATAAATTGTCTATGATTTGATTTTATCTCAGCTTCTTCTGCCATCCCTTGTATTCTTTTGTTTGGCCTTTTGAATGGGACTTTTAGGAAGTTTCCATCATGCTTGCTAGCTTCCCCCTCACTATATATGTCTGTATTAATTATTTTTCCACCTCAATTTCTACCCTTAAAATTTAATCTGCTAGGTCTTTTGATGGTGTATTTTTATTTGCCAATTGATTCTTTCATTTCCAGAATTTCTATTTAGTTCCTTTTCTCAGTACCTCAATTTCTTTGGTGAATTTTTCCATGTTTTTAGTTTTTTCTCCACTTTACTAATTTTTCATTCACTTTTATGACTTTCTGAAATGAATTTTTGTAATTCTCCTCACTCTCACCCCAGTCTTTAATTAAATTCTTCATATATTTGATAGAGTCTTATGTTGGCTCATTGATATTCCTTAAAACAAGACTCAGAAATCTATTGCAAACATTTCTACTTGAAATGTTCTATTTTCTGGTGTTGAGAAACTATCAGCTTATAGGGATGTTTGAACAGGGTGTGGTCTTGTGTTTCTTGAGTTTCTTTGTTGTGTTTTGCATATCTCTTAGTGTCTTCCTTTCATGTTTATTGATGTGATAAAATACCCTGACAAAAAGAAATCAAGGGAAGAAAGGGTTTATTTTCTTTTACAATACCAAGTTATATTATAACATCATTTTGAGAAAGCCACAGCAGGAACTCAAGTCACATCACATCCACAGTCAAGAGCAGAGATGAATGAATGCAACCATGTTGCCTGTTTTCTTGTGCTGAACTATATTTCTTCTGATAAATATCAAGACTCTTGCTTAGGGAATGGTGTTACCCACAATGGGCTGAGTCATCACATATCTCATATCAACTAACCCTTCACAGACATGTTCCCAAACTAAACTGATAAAAAAAAAGTTACTGAAATGAGATCCCCCCCCCCCCCAGATCATATCATTCAGGCTGTAGAGCTGGCTCAGTGGTTAAAAATACCATATTGGCTGCTCTTCCAGAGGACCCAAGTTCAATTCCCAGCACCTACATGGCAGTTCACAACTGTCTGTAACTCCTCTTCCAAAGGATTTGTCACTCTTTCAAGATATGCTGGTAAAACACCAATGCAAATAAAAATGAATAAATCTTAAAAAATTAAAAAATAAAAAATAAAGCAAACTAACCCAGAGTATATGTATCTTTTGGTTTATAGATTTTTGCCCCATTTATTACTCTGATATTTGTATTATGAATTTTGATTTCATTATAAAATTCCTGGATAAAAACATCACACACCAAAATTAAGCAGATTCAAAGTCTATGCTACATATACATACATGTATACATACACATACACACACACACACATACATATACATATGCACACACACACACACACACAACACACACACACTGAGGCTTTTTGTTGAGTTATAGTTCCTTAGATTAATCTTCAAGGTACAAATCAACTTTGGTAACAACTATAATGGTTTGATAGAAGCCCTGCCAGTCTCAGGGACATGTTCTAGACTTTTGTCCCATAGTTCTGCCCTTCAACACACTGAATTAAGTTCTTGATAAACTTCCTGTGACCTATGCAGCCCTCCCTTCTATTGCCATGGTAAGTGATATTGTGTTTCTTTTGCCTTCAGATTCCCTTAAAGTTCTGTTGTTCTATAGCCTGTGGAACTGGGGACTATTGCTTTGATCTATATGCCCTGCTGGGTTCCATGCTCTGCAGCTGAGTTGTAGAGAGTCTCTTAGCTTTAGACATCATTACTATACTTTTACTGCTACATCTGCTCTATAGCTTGGGGTAGTCTATCTGATCCTGAGTCTGCTCCAAGTTTCATATTCTGCCTACTTTCTTCCAAGAGTTTTGAAGGGTATTTTATTCTGAGGTTTACTGGGGGAGGGCTCCAATTTGGGTTCCTAGCAGTGTGGAGTGCCTCTGTGATGGAAGTCCTTCATGGGTGGGTCTTTCCTGTGGCAGTGGTGCTAAGATCAGAGGCAGCCTGCTCTGTGGATGAGGCATTGAGCATTTAGTGCATATCAGCTAAGCATTGGAACTGTTTCTTTTCTTTTTTCTATCATACTCTGTATTGAGAATGAATCCATTAAGTGGGGCTACATTGCATGTGCTATTTCCTCTGAATTTTTTTTTCTGTTTTATAGAATGCAAACATTTTTACTTAATACTAGAGTGTGGGAAAGTAAGGGTTGATGTAAAAGAAAACTATAAGATTGCCTCTTTTTTTTTTCCTGTATATAATTTCTGAAGGAATTTCAAGACGAATTCATTAGTATCCATATAATTGTCCAGTTAGAAGCCATATGTTGCTGTTTTGAAAATAAACCTGGAGATCATTTTATGCCCTGAGCTAATTTTGCCTCTAGTGATACTAAAGCAATAGCTCAGATTACAACCAATATTTCAGGTCATGCAGTGACATCTAGTGTGTGTGGAAGAAACTGTATTTGAATTCACAATTCTAATTCAACTCCCCAAAAGAACATATTTTGAAGTATTTTAATTTTCTACCCTGAAATTGTAAATGAAGTGATTTTTTATTTACTTATATTTAAAGGCTTAAAACTATTTCTCATTAAATATTTAGAATATATTGTGGATAATACAGAAAATACTTTTAAAAAATGTTTAAGGACATTATAAATAAATTATCTGAAACTTGTCAAAAATCTTCTTGAGGATAGATGCATAGTTATTTCTATATAAAGAGTGAGTGTCGCTCTCTATTCCAGCCAAGCAAGATGCCCAAATGAAAGAAGGCCAAGGGTAAGAAGATGGCTCCAGCCACCTCGTCATCATCAAGAAACATGAGGCCAAAATATAGCCAATCCTTTGTTTGAGAAAAGGCCCAAGAACTTCAGCAATGGGCAGGACATCCAGCCCAAAATAGATCAATGACCCGGCTACATCAGTCTGCAGCAGCAAAGAGCCATCCTCTATAAGCCGCTCCAAGTACCTCCTGACATTAACCAGTTCACCCAGGCCCTGGACAAGCAAATACCTACTCAGCTGCTTAAGTACAGGCCACAAATACAGGCCAGAGACAAAGCAAGAGAAGAAAGAGAGGCTACTGGCCCGGGCTTAGAAGAAAGCTGCTGGCAAAGGGGACATCCCAACTAAGAGACTACCTGACCTCCAAGCAGGAGGCAATACAGTCACCACCTTGGTGGAGAACAAGAAGGCTCAGCTGGTGGTGATTGCCCATGATGTAGACCCCATTGAGCTAGTGGTTTTCCTGACTGCCCTGTGTCGAAAGATTGAGGTACCCTACTGCATCATAAAGGGAAAGGCCAGGCTGGTATTGCCAGGCTGGAAAAGGCAAAGGCTAAAGAACTTGCCATTAAACTGGGTTAACTGTACACTAAGTTTTCTGTACATAAATATAATTACAGAATTATATTCCTCCCCTCCCCACAAAAAAAAAGAGTATCACTAACTGTAAGTACACAGCTGTGTAGTTTCTTGCTCTCTTGGGGTTGTACTATTCAAAATTTTGGTCTCCTAGATACTTTTGGATCTGACTATACCAAAAAGACCTTTCCATTTTGAGTGTGGAGTCTATAAAGTTATTTTGTAAATAAATCTATATTTATTTCACATTTTAAAAATAATTAATTTATTTACTTTACATCCAGATGACAGGCAGGAGTGTTGAGAGCAAAGTAGAGACCCTAGGTCAAGAGGTTTCAGAGGGGAATAATAACTGCATTAGATAGCGTTCTTGTCATATTTTGACAAAGAATGTAGCTGCTTTCTATTCTTGTCATAAAATTTTTCCTGAGGAAAAATTGATAAATAATGGATTAAATTTGTTTGGCAGAGGAGATTTCAAGACATCCAAATACTATCTTTGCCCTATGGAAATTGGCTATCACTCTTATGCAGATCTACAGTGAAAAAGAGCAAGTAGGGCAAAGGGAAATAAAAAATTGAAGAGAAAAGGGGTACAAAAAACTATTGTTGTTGGAGCCAAGGCTTTTGCTGAAAGGGCTAAGGATAAGCTTGATTTTGATAAGGAATAAATAGTGTCTTATTTCACATTTAAGGAAAGCTGCTGAGTCCAGGGGTGTGGCAGGGAAGTCTCTGCATGGAGGTTGGAAGAGGCCATTGTGTAAAGCTGTAAAAAATAATCCTGGGTTGCATTGGGGATTCCAGAATAATAGAGTGCATGGTATGGATCGACTTCAAGAGAGAAGTGTGTGGCAGCCAGCAAAGCTAGAAGGGAAGAGCCCCTAATTCTATGGACATCAGACACCGAACTATAGAATTTGGAGTTGGCCTGCTGGGTTTCAATCTTACTTTGATCCAGTATTTTCTCCCTATTTCCCAGTTCTTCCCCATTTGGAAAGGTAATATATGTTTTCCTGACACTGTGTACTGAAAGTATATGATTTGATTTTTGGTTTTGCAGGAGATTACAACTAAGAAATTGACTTGAATCTCAGAAAAAAGTGAACTTTGGATTATTAAATTTTATTAAGATTGTAAAAGACCAGGGGAACTTCTAAAGTTGGACTAAATGCTTTTGATATGACCACAAGCCTATGGGAATATGTGGACAAAATATGGTGGTTTGAATGAGAATAATCCTCTTCGGATCATGTATTGACCAAGCCAGCTCCAGTCTATCAACAGGGTCTCAAGGGAGGAGCAAGGATTGAAAAGGAAAGGACAATTACACAACACTGTAGCATATCCCCAGCATGTTCTGAGGCTAAAGTGGGTTTACTTTTTCCAAGTCTGCATTTATATCATTTTAAGTACATGCAAATAATAAGGTTTCTAGGTCTTATTAGAATGATCAAGACTAAAGGAATGCCGCACATTTCTTAGCTGAGTCTGTCCTGAGCTTTGCATTAAACCAAATGTAAATATTCTTACCTGAGCCTAGTTCTGTGTCCTGTCCCAATGTCAAGTTCCTGCCAAATTCCTACAAGGTTGCCTCAAAAGCTTTCCACAATATATTGAATGCTTGGTCCCTAGCTGGCAGAACTGTTTTGGAAGGATTAAGAAGTATGGCCTTATTGGAGAATGTGTATCACAAGCGGCAGGCTTTGAGGTTTTAGAAGCACACAACATCTTCATTTAACTCTCTTTCCCACCTACATTTGGGTAAAGATATATGCCCCCAGCTACTGCTACCATGCCATGCTTGTCTTCCTGTTCTCATGCTTCTAACCATGATGATCAATAGAATCACACTCTGAAACTGTAATCTCTTAATAAATTCTTTCTGTTACATGTTGCTCTAGTCACAGTTTCTCTTCACAGCAATAGAAACATAACTAAGGCAATGTGATCAAATGTTTCTAAGGGCTATGAAATGGTATAAGTTAAGTTTTATTAAAAATGGGTCATTCTGCATATTACATTTTAGCAATAGTGGTAGGAACTGTTATGTTTAAAGAAGGAAGACAAAGGTTGAAGCAGACTGCACTATTGAAAGAAGAAGAAGAAGAAGAAGAAGAAGAAGAAGAAGAAGAAGAAGAAGAAGAAGAAGAAGAAGGAGAAGAAGAAATTATATTTTTGATGGATTTTGTTAGAATTTTTGTTAGAATTGGCTGGCAGGTTGGATGTGAGATACAACAGTGAAGACAGTACAAACAATGAGTCTGAAACAGGAACACTTATATGTGGAAGGACCAATGTATATGCAAAGATAAATTGCTGGTTACCAAGAAGCAGATAAACACAGAAGTAGTTTTGGAAGGGAGAAATTAAGAAATCAACTTTAGACAGGTTTTCTTTGGGAATTATGTGACATAGGCAAATGTAGAGGACAGTAGGAAGGTATATATAAAATTTCAGTCTTAGAAGAAAGGGTTGGTCTAAAAGTAAATATTTAGAAGATCCTAGGACAACAAATCATGTGATATTGCTTAGAGAAGTGAAGGAAGAAGAGACAGGAGGTCTGAGAGACCACCTTAGACTTATCATGGATTCTAGGATCTCTCAGCTTTAGCATTATATTAGAAATTTCTGGGATTCTTTTGCAGAGTTGGCTAAATCTGTTACTGCACTCTTAGAGGTTCTTATTTAATTGGTCTGTTTGAAGACTGTAACAGCAATTTATTCTTCAAAACTAATTAGGTGATCCTTATTTGTAGCCAAAATTGAGGAACACTGGTTTTAAGATAGAATATTGAGCAAGGGAAATAGAAATAGTGTGGTCAGTGGGATCAAAGCAAATGATACAGCTGCATTGTAGACTTCAATCAAGAATAGATTTCAAGAACAGATCACCAGCTCACTTCCATAAAAGAAAAAGATGGACCATCATCTGGTACGTGGCAAAATTGAGGGTGCTAGTTGTTTAGAGTAGATTCACTAGAGGGACATGAATGGAAGATTAGCAAGATGCTAAGAGTGAGAAGAGGCAAGAGCAAGAATAAGACTGCTTAGGGTTTTTTTTGCTCTTGTCAAAGAGAAATAGGTAAAATAAGATGTATAGTAGGAGCTCTCTCTCTCTCCCCCCCCCCTTTGCATGCAAGTACGGTGTGTGTGTGTGTGTGTGTGTGTGTGTGTGTGTGTAGTCCAGAGATTGAATTCATTTATCTTCTCAATTCTTCTCCACCTTGTTTTTAGAGACAGAATCTTCTGATGAACTTGGATTCACATAGGCTGTATGGCCAATGAGCTCTATAGATTTGCCTGTCTCCTCACACTTCAGTACAGGGATGACATGCATGCTTTTGTATCCAGCTTTTTTACTTGTGTGCCCTGTATCAAAACCCAGGTCCTCTTATTTATAGAGCATTCAGTTTACTACTTAAGCTATAAACTTGGGTCCTTATTTGTCTCTTTTGTTGAAAATAATGGTTTTGGTTAACTCGTCAACTTGTCACAAACTAGACATGTTGGAAAACAGAACATCAACAGAGGAATTGTTGAAAAAATACTTATATTTGGGCATGTCTGTCAGACATTTTCTTTATCAATGATTGACATGTGAGAGCCTGGCCCATTGTGTTGTTGCCACCAGACTGAGCAAGTAAGGAAGAGCAAACCAGGAATCAATATTCTTCCATGGTTTTTGCTTCAGTTCCTGACTCCAAGTTCCTACCTTAAGTTCATGGCCCAACTCTCTCATTGATGCATTGTGTGATGGTTATTATCAGTTGTCAACTTGACTCTATCTGGAATGGACTGCAGTCCAGAAATGGAGGGCACACCTATGATCCAGATCTTGAGGCTGGAAGGCAACATGCTTTTGACCCAGATCTTGAGGCTGGAAGTCAGAAGCTTTTGATCCAAATTGTGAGGTGAAATGACACACAATTTCCATACAGATCAACACACACTTATAATCTAGATCTTGAGGCATACCTTTAATCTAGGCCATATTTTCAGCTGGAGGCCTATATAAGGACAATGGAAGTAGGAAGGGTTCAGTTATTCTTTGCCTTCTTGTGCTCGCTTTGCCAGAATATTCATTGGAGCCTCCTTGTTTTCCGGAATTCCATCTTATACAGAAGACCAGCTGAAGCACCCAGCCTCCTGAGATTGGATAACTACTAGATTCTTGGACTTTCTATTCATAGCTGGTCATTGTTGGGTTAGTTGAACTGCAGCCTGTAAGTCATTCCAATAAATTACACACACACACACACACACACACACATACATACCACACACACACACACACACACACACATAGGGGATGATATTTAAAAAACGGTGTCCAGTCCAGCTTGTTCTCTGGCAGCCACCATGTTTCTGCTGCTCCTCAGCTCTGACCAGGGCTCCGGCTAGCTAGATGCCCAGGCCCTGGCACCCATGAGACAGTGTGGGGGATGGCTCTGCCAATCTACCATGCTTCGTCCACAAAGCCCCACTGAACCCCAGACAATATCTGCCATCCTCACAGTACCCAATAGAAATGAGACTCTTAAAGCTTAATGATTATCTAAAGGATTTATATATTTAGAAATGCTCAATCAACCAGATGCCTACACAATTAGAGTTGTTACCCAATATCTAACCTTTTGATACAAGTTGCTACCCAGGACAGCTTGCCACCCATCCGTGGTTCTCCGTGTCTGATAGCCTTCTTCTTCTCCTACCCTTCTTCTGTTTCTCCCCTCCCCTTCCTCTTTTTCTCCCTTTCCCTTTCTCTTTTTCTCTCCCAACTCCACCTTGTCTTCTACTGCTTAATCATGGAGCTCCACTTTGACTACAATGTAGCAGAATAAATATCCTGCTACACACACACACACACACACACACACACACACTTCACTCTATAAGTTCTCTGACTCTAGAGAAACCCTAACTAAGACAGATGGTGACCTGGGATTATATGAAATTAACCTCTTCTTCCCTAAGTTGTTTTTGGTCTATGTTTATTACAGCAACAGAGAAACCTAACTAATACTGTGAAGGCTAGGCTGACTCCATGACAGGCTTCAAACTGGAAGTTTAGGAGACTAGGCCTAAATCTCTATTTCCAAGAACTGAGCAAGCCCAGGCAAGTCAGTTACTAGAGAAATTAAAAACAACAACAAACAAACAAACCAAAACAAAACAAAAACTCAGGGTTCAGGCAGCTAGTCAGAAACTGCCCTGCCATCAGAAGCTACTCTGCCACCTGGCCTGAGGCAAGAACAATAGGTCAGCAGCAGTTTCCAGACTTCCCTAGCAACAGTTTCCAGTCCCCAGGCCCCAGCAATGGTTCTGGAATTCTTTAGAGACAGAGCCAAAATTAAGATAGAGGTCACCTACCCCTCCCTGGAATTTCCCTAATATTCTTTAAGTCTGGACAGCAAGCTCACTTCAGGGTCTCTATCTTAAAAATGGGAGACTCCAGCGTCCTGGACTTCTGCAGAATAAAACATTCCTTGTGTTCACATTACTGTGTGAGTCCAGGGTATCGTTCTTTGACAAACCATGGATCCTTACAATACAGTAATAAAGCATGTTTTTGTGGTCGCCAAAAGAATATTCCATCAGAAACAATATTTCTTAAGCAGCAGAAGAGACATTTCTGGTGTGTCCTTGAGGTTAGTAGAAGGGCTTGGATCAAATATGAAAATGAATGAGATGGCGTTGGGCTGGAGAGAGTGCTATTCAGCTACAGGTTACAGAAGCAAAGGCAGAGTGTTAAGTATTCAGATATAGGCAGGTTTCAAGAGACAACGGAACTATTTTTTCAAATTAATTTCTATTTCTTTAGCCTTATTAAATCCATGAAAGAGAAAGTGCTATAGGACAGATTGGGTTTGTGAAAATGTAGAACTGTCAGCCTGCTTCCTATTATGCGCTAGCCAGTCACTCACGTGAGTACAGCTTAAGAATGTTGATGTTTAACGTGAATAAACAAGTGTCTTAGCCAGTATTTTATTGCTGTAAAGAGACACAATGACCATGGCAATTCTTATAAAAGAAAGCATTTAATTGACGGCTTGCTTACAGTTCAGTAAGGTGGGAAACTAGCTACAGGCAGGCAGCTTGGTGCTGAAAAAGTAGCTGAGAGTTATATTCTGATCTACTGAGAGAACCTTCCAGTTTGTTACAGGCTTTTGAAATCTCAAAGCCCACTCCTAGTTGCATACTTTCTACAACAAGGCCACATCTACTCCAACAAGGCCACACAAGTCCTAATTCTTTCCTTGGTGACTCAAATCTCTAAGCCTGTGGGCATTTGGTAACCATTCTTATTCAAACTACCACACCAAGGGAACTGATTTTACCAGAGTTTGAAACTTGCTGAATAAATTTAAAAAACAAGATGGAAGCAAATTTGTTCTGAGTGAATACATTAAAAATAAAAAAAAAAAAAAACAAAATCTCATAGTGTACCAGCAGGCTCATATTGGTAAGAGAAAACCTACAACAGGAAGGAGATGAGCAGCATGAACAGATGGACAGATAAAGTGGGGGGTGGGGGAGGGGAGAAATGTTTGAATCTGAAGACCATTGTGGAGAAAGAAAGGGAGTGGTCAGAGAGGAGACTGGTTGAAGGTGTAGTCATTAGTGATTGAGTGTTCGTGGTCAGGGGTGACAGGAAACAACAGCACCCTTGGGAGCAAAAGTGTTAGGAGTTAGGGGGATGAGAGGCAGGAGTTGGTAGTAAGACTATTGGAACCACTAAAATTTATAGCAGGGGTAGTGTTAAGGAATGACTGTGTTGCAGCTCTTGGGGGAAAGGAGATGTCCCCTCTGTCTATAGTTTTTTAAAAAAGACAGTCATGGAGGGTCAGTTGTTTGGATGAAGCCTGAACAACATCAACACCCATCTGTACACAGTGAAGAACATGTGTTGAAGAACAAATATCCAGTTCTGGAAAGAGCTATAGCTGCTTATAGCAGATGAGAATAAAGGTAGTGTGTGAATTCCTTCACAGGCTGTTAGAAGTGTGAGGGAGGGGCCTGATTATTTAAATTTTGTCACAGCTCCTGAATTTACTGCTTTTTGATGGTAATTATGCCTTGGTGACTTGTCTGCCTCCTGTGTAAAACTGGAGGTGGGGGGTAGCAAAATCTTGTTTCATAGGGCTACTATGCAAAATAAATGAGTTAATATATGTTAAAATATTTAGGATAACACCTGGCACATTTCAAGAATGTTCAGTCAACAAACATTAGCCATGGTGATGATGATAGCTCATTTTAATTTGCCTTCCAGAAGTGAAAAATATTGTTATTATTACTCATTTTTAATTTGCCTTCGGGGAGAAAAAAACAGATGTGTGGAAAGAAGAAAAAAATATAGAATTGTTTTCAGCCCAGCTGAGTTTTCTCCAGTTTTCTTTGAACATTTGGTGTCCATATGCTATCCATGTATTTGAGGTTCTTTCAGAATTAAGCCTCTGTAGTATTAAATACTAATTTTCAGCATATGCTATTTTTAATTTTAAAAATTCCTAAAATATTCATAGAAAAAGAAATCCCAAATAAGGGAGCCATCTGTTGGGTGCCTGAACCCCTGAAATAGTCTGGATTTTAAAACCACAGGATAAAAAAAAATTCACCTCTGAGTTCATATTCATAGAACTAAACAATTGGATCCGTGAATATCTGGTTTTGACTTGTTTTCAATCTTTCACTTTATTAGATGCAATGTTTTCTCACAGGCACCTTATTCTTAGGCCTTCCTTTCTAATTTAAGATTTCCGAATCATATTTAGTTAGTTGTATACATGTATACCTACTGAAATTGCTCTCTTGAAACTTCCATTTTCCACTTTGTGTGTCTTGCCTGGTTCCTCTGAACAAATCCAATTCTTTTTTTGTTTTTATGAAGTAGAGTTTAATTAAAAGCAGTTTTGATTTCTATTTAAGTGAAGACATTAAGGGAAACCTCTCAGGCGAACACGTGGCTGAGACGTGGGCACAGGCTTTCCAGGAGAGGAACAAATAGACCCTACCCTTTTGGACCTTTCATGTTCAGTTCTTATTTGTCCTGCAGTTCTGCACACCCTCATACTCCCCTGGCCTCCTTGTCTCTGGGTTCATCAACAACTGCCTGAGCTTGGCAATAAAAAGGCAACTGAGGGAACTTCTTAGAACAGATCACTGTCCTGCTCTCTTCTGTTGTCAGTTTTGTGCCTGAGTTTTGGATGCTTTTGTTTTTCCATTTGTAAGGAGCAAAATGAAAAAAATGGTATCATGGATAAAATGTGGCTGTAGAAGCCAGGCCTGGCAGCGAGTGTGACAGCAGATGGGACAGCAGGTGAACGCTCAGTGGAGCAGTATGCCCTCAACTGTAATCAGCTGAGAGGTAACCATGATAAACTCCCTCCTCAATTCTTATTGGTTGAAATTAGTTTAAAAAACTTTGGTCTGGCCCAGGCAAAATTGCTCATTCCCCGGAACCCCATGGAGATGTTGATGTCATCATGCTGAGATCCAAGCCAGCTGCCAGGCTGCCATTCATAGATTGAGAAAGCCCGCATTCACAGACCAAATTCCCTCTGGTCCGTAGAAACTTCCCGAACCTTACCTGTGAAGCCGAACCCCGGACCAGACCTGAGGTTAGTAGAGAGTGTGTGTGCGTGCGAACAATGCGATCCCATTTCACTATTTGTTTGTCTACTGTCATTTATAAATAAATAAGCTAGTGTGACCTTTCCTCCAAGTTTGAGATTTTTCTCCCTGGCTCTGTCCTTGGCTGTGATTTGTGACAGTGTAAGGCGTTTCGTGACACCATTCATATTTAACTAGAGAACAAAATCGTACTAATTCTACCTGTGTCTCATTTTCCTGCCATATCTGTGTCTACCTGCACACCTATGAGTCTTCTACCACTTGCAGGCTCAGTGGAAGTCTAGGATATAGTCTTCTGTCTCTCCTTTCCACTCCCCTCATTTCCTCACTCTCCTTTTCTCCTCTCCTCCCCATCCCTTTTTCCTCCTTCCTCCTTGATGGTACCAGCTTAAAGACAGGGCACCTGCACCTACACTGCTCCATTTTTGTTGTTGTTATTTTGTGTTCCCTCACGCCACTTTAAAATTGGAGTTTCCAACAATTCCTGAGCCTGTTAAGTACTCCCTCAAACTGTTATAATACTGCATTGCTTCTGATGTGAGATTTTTATTGCAAAGGCTAAATTGACACCACCACAGGCCTCAAATTTTAAGTTCAGGAGACTAGGCCAAGAACTGGGCAAGTCCAGGAAAGTCAATTACTAGAAAAAAACCCAGGCTTCCGGCAGCTAGTCAGAGACTGTCCTACCATCAGAAATTCTCCCACCACTGGTCCTGAATCAAGGGCAATGGGTCAACAAGTTTCCAGACCTCCCCAGCAACCGTTTCCAGTCCCCACATCCTGGTAATGGTTCTAGAATATCCGTAGACATGGAGCAAGACAAAGGTCATCTACTCTGGAATCTCTCTAATGTGTAATCCAGCCTGTAAGTTCATCTGGTTGTCTCCATTTTGGAACGGGAGACCCCAGTATGCTGGACTTCTGCAGAATAGAATAAAACACTGTTTGGTTTTACATACTATTTGAGTCCAAGGTATCATTCTTCGGCAAATCATGGGGGGAAAATATAGCAAGACTTGAGGTTAGTAGAGTGTGTGTGTGTGTGTGTGTGTGTACAAATGAGCAAGTCAAGTGTCTTCATTTAGTAAACAACACTGGTTGTGCCAACTGCACAGGGTGTGCTTGATCACATGGAAGGAAACGGAAATGGAAATAGGCAGGCAGGAAGTACGTCAGCACATATGCTTGTTCCTGGTAGTTTGAGTGCAGGAAGTACATAACCTTGGGAGTTAATTTACAAGCAACTAGTCAACATAGCTTGTGACCATTTCTCTGGAAATCTTGGGTGTGGACCTGGCCAGTATTCATCTTCCTGGCAGTATTACATAAAGCTCGCTATAATAGGCCAATCATGGTTTCGGCCTTTCTCCTGTCAATTTTGAGGTTTAACACTTACTCAGAATGTTTGCTTATAGTACCATCCACATAATGATAAATTTCATAATTTCTTTTTCCTTAGAAGGTAAATAATATTCTATCATATACATACACAACATATTTATTATTCATTATTAGTTGATACTATCTAAACAATTTCTAATTTCTGTGTCTTATGAATAGAACAGCATGAACATAGATGAGTAGATACATCTACAGGAGGATATAATTTCCTTAGGGTACATGCCTAAGAGTGGTATAGCTGGATAATATGGCAAATCTATTTTGAGGAAATTCCACAGTAATTTCCATATTCATTGTATCAGTTTGCACTTCCAACAGCAGTGAATACATATTCTTCTTTTGAGGGATCAGATCTTGGGTTCAGACTCCATCTTATGATCTAAGGTTAAACTCAAGTTAATTATCAAGCCAGCTTGAGTTTCCAAGTTACCCTCCAATAAATCTGTACCTCCAGGTTACAACTCTGCTTCTGGCACTTCACTTCCTAAGAACCACCAATCAGGAGGAAAGTAGAAGTAAAGTATATGGTTTGGCTGTCAGCACCAGCCAGTTATGTTAAAGGCCATAATGACCCCCCAATCAAATGTGTGCTAGGCTAGAAACCCCTTTTCTTGTTTGCTTGTCTCTATAAATGCTTGCCTGAAACTCAGGTTCCACCTTTCTATCCTGCTGTGTCAGCTTTTGCAGGAAGCCCAAGCTCGAGCAAGCTTGTAATAAAAGAGACCCTAATGTGACTGCATCAGAATGGGCTCCTTGGTGGTCTTTCCGGTTTCAGGAACAACGCTGCTTCCTGGCACAACATTTTCCTCACATTAATTTCTATGTAGGACTTCATTGGAATTTTAATGGGGAGTGTGTTGACTCTCTAGATTGCTTTAGGCAGGATGGTCATTTTTATAATATTAATTCTATTGTGTACCATGATCATGAGAGGTCTTTCTGTCTGTAGCATCTTTTTCAATGTCAAGGTTTTCATCACATAAGTCACTTTCTTGGTGATATTTTGGTTAGATTTAGTCCAAGTTTTTTTTTTTTTTTTCTTTTTTTGAGGCTATTTTGAATGGCACTGTTTCTTTGGTTACTTTCCTGATGTGTCTGTCATTTGTATACATATAAAAAGACATGACTGAGCCTGATATAGCGGTCTCCTTAGAAGTCTGCAAGAGTCTGACATACTCAGAGGCAGATGCTCACAGCTAACCATTAAACTGAGCATGGGGTTCCCAATGGAGAAGATAGAGCGAAGGCTGAAGGAGTTGAGAGGATTCGCGACACCATGAGGAAAGCAACAATCCCAACCAACCAGAGCCTCCAGGGTCTAAACCACCAGCCTGGGAGCGCTTAGGGAGGGACCCATGGCTCCAGCTATATATGCAAGGGAGCTATATATAAGTGGGAGAAGAGATCCTTGGTCCCATGAAGGCTGGGCGTCGTGGGGGGGGGGATATTCGAGGGTGGGGAGGTGAGATACGGGGGAGGGTGGGTGGGGGTACACCAACATGGAGGCAGGAGGAGGGGGGAAGGGATAGTGAGTTCCTAGGAGGGAGGGGGGGAAATGGGGTAAGGAGAGAACATCTGAAATGTAAAAAAAAATTTTCCAATAAAAAAATTTCCAATAAAAAAAAAACAAAAACAAAACAAAACAAAAAAAATCGCTTTCAAATTTTCCACACCAAAAAAAAAAAAAAAAAAAAAAAAGACATGACTGCATTTTGCATGTCAATTTTGTATTGTGCCACATTGCTGAATGTGTTTATCACCTGTAGAAGTTTTCTCCTGCAGAATTTAACTTGTCTTTCAGTTATAACGAAGACTTAACGTACCATGTTCAGAAGGAATGAGAAAAGGAGACATCTTTGTCTTCTGTGGTGGTTTGAATAGGAATGGCCCCTACAGACTCATATGTTTGAGTAGATATGGAGTGGCATTATTAGGAGATGTGTCCTTGTTGGAGGAAGTGTGTCACTTTGGAGACAGGCTTTGAGGTCTCCTACTCTCAAACTACATCTCCAGGCGCCTTCTTTCAATATGTAGATCTCCTGGCTCCTCCAGCACCAAGTGTGCCTGCAAAATGTCATGTTTCCCACTATGATGATAATGGACTAAACTTCTGAAACTGTAAGCCAGCTTTTCTTTGTCTCTTCACAGCAATAAAACCCTAACTAAAATATCTTGATTTTACTAGGAATGCTTTGCATTTTTTTTCTCCATTTAGGATGATCTTAACTGTGTTTTCCTGTATGTGTGTTTCCTTAGATTCTCTAGGGCTTTCATCGAAAAGGCATATTGAATATTCTCAAAGGCCTTTATTGATCCTATAAAATGATTGTGTGGTTTCAGTACTTTAGCCTATTTGTAAGATAGGTTCTGTTTATTGATTTACAAATATTGAAGCATCCCTGCATCTTTTGGATAATCTTCTTGGTTTTGGTATCAAAATGATACTGGCTTTATAAAGAAATTTGGAAATGATTTTTATGTTTCTCTTTTGCAGAAGAGTTTGAAGAGTATTGGTAGTAGGTCTTCTTTGACGGTCTGGAAGACGTCTGTACTGAATTCATCTGGTGCCAGGTTTTTATTTGTGAATTGGGTTTGTATTTGGAGATTTTAAAGTACAGCTTCTAACTCACAGGATGTTGTTTAAATTATTTGCTTAATTTTGATTTAACTTTGGTAGGATGTGTATGTGTGTATGTATGTATGTGCGTATGTGTGTATGTGTGTATGTATATCAGAACATGATCAAAAGAATGACCCATGGTGAGTAATGCCTTGGGGAACTGTGAGAGAAGCTCCTGGAAAAAGGCAGAGGGCCTTTTACCTAAGATGCATTTTGTTCCCTGGATTGTTCTTGGATATTATTCTGTGTCTCCTCAGTTAACTTTATATGTTTTTTTTCTTGTTGGATTTCAAATCATACCTATAGAAAACAGTGTACCCTGAATCTGGACATGGTCTTCTGCCTTGCTTTCAAGCTCTCCCAGATATAATCTATAGTGTATGCCAGGCAATTGTGTTGAAATTGGTTTGTCTTGAGAAAGTTCTGGGAAATGGCTACTCTGTTAATATTTAGTATGTGCTTACTGGAATTTATTTACATGTGTTTCAGATCATGTTTTTCTAAACTCAAACACCCTTACTTGGATCATTGCTCTCTTTGTTTCAGTCATGAAAAAAAGTACACTGAAATGGAAGTATAGTTGTCTACAGCATTAGACTCTAGTCTTCCCCATTCTTTCGGGTCCTCAGATCCCAGGTCCAGCAGACAAGATCTGCAAAGGCCACTAAAAAGTTGACAAGTGGCACCTGAATCAGCTACCTGAATGAAAAGGTATAAGAGACCCCTGCAGAAGGAGATAAATGGGGATTAAAATGGGATCAAAGAGCGGGAAAACCAACACCATATATTGAGTTGTTTTATCATTTCTTAAAAAGAGCAGCACTGCAATGTCAAAGTCTCACTGCAAGGATGTTGGGTTTTAGTAACAGAATATAATCCTTGGTTTCCTAAAAAGGGCACTTTAGATCACAGAGAGTGGGCTCAAATTAAATTTTCTTGTTTGATTTTTTTTTTTAAGCCAAATTTCTTCCTGCTCTGTTTTTGGCCTCCAAAAGTCTGTGTACTTTCACCCCCTCTTTTTTTTTTTTTTTTCTTATATTCAGCTTTAATGTATGTTGCTCAGATAAATTGAAGAATATGATTTCAACATTTCTGTTTTAATTGAAATTTGCTTTGTTTCCTAATATGTGTTCTATTTAGGAGACAGTTCTATAATGTGCTAAAAGTTATCTGTATTGTTTAGTGTTTGGGTAGAATGTTCTGTAGTTATCTGTTAGATCCATTTAACCTATGGTAGTATTTAACTTCAGATTTTATCTTTCTTTCTCCCCTGTCCTAGATGGCCGTTTAGTAGTGTGACTGAAGTACCAAAATCACTATTAGGATCAATCTGTAGTTTTAAATCTAATTGAATTTCTTTTTTAAAAAAATATGTGCCCCTTTGTTACATAGGAGTTTAGGATTGTAATATTTTCTCATTGGGTGTTTTTCTTTAATGAGTATAAAGCATCATTTCTCATCTCTTCTGACTAGTCTTGGTTTGATGTTTATTTTTCAGGTATTAGAAAGTTACATTTGCCTGTTACTTGTTTCATTTGCATATAATACCCTCTATAAATTTTACTCTAAGGTAGTAACTATTATTGGTTGTAAGGTATGTTTCTTGGAGAGAACAAAAAGATGGATCCTGTTTGATAGCATCAATATTGAGTTATTGATTAGTATGATTGAATTCCTATTGCCATTTTGCTTTTTTTGTTTTGTTAAACCACTTTTGATTCAATGTTCTGGAAATGGTTATTTAGGACCAAAGAAAAATAGCTTCGAACATCTACTCAAAAAGAGGAGACAGTGATTCCATGCCAAAAAACACTACCAACAATCAAACACGTGATCTGGAATTATACTTGTATTTTAAAATGTATTTAATTTTTATTTTCTAGTTACTGGACTTAATTAAAAAACAATGAGTTGTCAATCCCAGATAAACATTATTATTTAAGTGGAAACCCTGTATTTCTGGTCCTCTTAGTATCTAGTGAATGTTTGAAATAACACCTCATGCTTTTTTACCTATATTTGTGTCAGACCAGATATGGAAATTGTCTTCATTTAATGGAAGATCTATTTGAAAGGAGAGGATCCTTGTATTTTCTAGTATAAAACTCTTCTGGAATTGGTTATGGATCTCTGCCTTGTGGACATAACAATGTATAGATTTGTATCATTCTCAACTCTAAAATAAAAGGCATATCTTGTTCCTTTAATTCCTTAAATTCCATGTTCCAGTGTAATTCAACTGATGTTTAGTTTGGTTCATTCCCTCCTGTTCCTATGACACAGACCAGTGAGTTACTAGGTAAGTCTGTTATGCCAAAGGGCCATGCTATCTTTCCAGACTGATTTTTGTCTAACTTTAAACAGCCTATATAGTCTATATAGTACAAAGTTTAGATGCTTTATTTCTAGTCCACAGTGTTTATAACATTTTCATTATAAAATTTCAAGTGTTAGCACAGTGAATCAATTAATCCTGCAATTTCTCAATTTCCTTGTAACTCTTTGAAATAGATTGGATACAGCTAGACACAGAATAAAATAATGAGCCAAAATGAAAGGATAGAGTAAAGTTCAAACTGGAAATTACAGTTAACAGAATAATAATCTAGTGATTATTAAATCTTCAGTTGACTATTATGGATTGCAGTGCCACCTGCTGGCCAAAAGCATGGTTCTTCTTGTTTAAAATCCTGTTGTCTACGTAGGTGTGTTTTTGCAGACATTTCTTTTCCGATTAATCAAAAAAAAAAAAAAAAAAAATCCAAAACAAAAACAACAACAAAAAAAACCCAAGGCATTCTACTGTGAGCACGTTACTTATATAAAAGGCATAATACTAAGTTTGACTAGGAAACTTTTCATGTGATAAAACTGCAATTTCTTGTTTTGTTATTTTTCTCCTATCTTTATACAACTTAAAGAATGTCACTGCCAAAGCTAAAGCTACATGACTCAGAAAATAGTGACAAGATACTGTCAGAATCAATTCCATTTCACTGTTTTGGGTTTGTCTAGCACTTGAGGTATATACTATTATTTCCTAGATGGAACTAGAGTAATGTACAGTGAATATCTATATCTGTATCTGTATCTATATCTATCATCTATATCTATATATCAAAGGGTGGCTACATCCCAGCATCATGCCAATGTGCCCCAAAGATTCTTAGTTTTTAGAGCATGACTGCTTCAATTGGCTACTGCTGGCTGCAGATGTGCCCCATCTTTAATCTGTCTCCCCACAGAGCTGACAGCAGAGGCATCAGGTGAACCATTAAACATATGATGTTAGTGTGAGCTGGATGATCCCTGTCTCCCTAGAAAAAAAATGCACTCACTTAAAAAATAATAGCTAGAGTAACTCTTGAGCCATTACTTATTTTAATTATTATTGTAGATATAATAGCATCTCTTCGAAGCATGAAGACACTTAAAGGGATGAGTAATTATTGAGTTGCTCATTTGATCACAGAACTAAGAGACTGTAAGTAATTCAAGGCAGTCTGGGTACTGATTTGTTGGGAAGATTAGCATTCAAATTTGATGAATTCAAGGAGGTCACTTGAGGTTCACAATTCTTAAAAAATTGGGGAAAATAACCAGACAGTGATCTTCTATAGAGCTTTACGATTTTTATGAAACAACATTGAAAAAATTGTTCAACCTCAAGGAGAGGGATTTTGCCTTGTCTTATTATATTTTGTTCTGTCCTGTTCGGTTGTCACCTCTTGGAGGCCTGCTCTTTTCTGAAGAAGAAATGAAGGCATGGTGGGTCTAGGAGTCAGGAGAGGTGTTGGGAGTGGGAGGAGTGGAGGGAGGGAAAACTGTGATGAGGATGTATTGTATGAGGGAAGAATCTATTTTCAATAAAAAATTAAAATTTGAAGATTTATCAAAAGATGTAATTTGGAAGAATCTGAACTCAGTCTGACTTCAGGGACGCATAACTTCATTCTTGCTTTCTTTGTGACTTGCTTAGCAGAGAGGAAGATCCTATTAGTGATTTCCAGGGATGGATTTTATCCTGATGTCTAAAAAATAAAGAGCACAGGGAGGGGTCAGCATGTTGACATTTGCCTTTTTTTCTGCTTTTAGACACCCCATTGCTTTTCATTTCTTTTATGACTCATTTTAAATACATTTCTCTTCTAATTTGGTGATTTTTAAAATAGTTTAAGAACTCTCAGTGACATAAGATTATCTTGATGAAAACTATTATAATAGAATCATCAACTCTGAATAATGTTTTTGTCCATAAAGAAAAAGTATTCTGGATAAATGAGACCATGAGTATTATGTAAATTACCAATAGGTTGTTTTGTTGAAATGTGGGCTCATGGTAATAACGGAATAGAAATTGCTTTTAAATTGCACATTTTATTAGAAGATTTTTATTATATGTATTATAGCTACAAAAATTCCCTTTTGGTGTGCAACAGAGCTAATCATCTGGTTTTATCCCTTAAGCAATTGTGACTTTTCTTATGAAGGACAGTGATGGGCTGTACTTGGCCCTGTGAGATATATTCCACCCAGCTAATGCTGATGACAGATATATCTGACATCACCATGTATTGTAACTTATATGTTGCATTTTAAGTTTTTATCAGAATCTCAGAGAGTACTTCTCCTGAAGACAGACGTTGTATTAACTTTCCAAGGCAGCCAATTTTACATAAGAGATTGATGATAAATACATTTTCCTAAAGAAATGACATTTTTTCCTCTCCATGATGTTTAAATTAGTTGTCTAAATTTTATAGGCACTTTTATAGGACATTAACTACCTCTTCAAAAACAACTATTTTTATATCTATTATAGCTACAAAAATTCCTTTTTGGTGTGCAACAGAGCTAATCATCTGGTTTTATCCCTTGAGAGGTTGTGACTTTTCTTATGAAGGACAGTGATGGGCCATACTTGGTCCTGTGAGATATATTCCACCCAGCTAATGCTAATGACAGATATTTTGATACAGGAGAACTGAGAACAAGGTACACTTCATATACCTCCTGCCACCATATAGCACGACCTGACTCCTCACCTCCTGTCAGAGTGTGTCCTGTCTTATAGTTGGTGAGCCACCCTAATGTAGCATCAGGACCTGTTGCATGTAATTTTAAAAATGCATGCTTGCTCCTTGCCCAATCTCCTTCCCGGTGCCAAAGCCCCTCACAACTTAGCTCTTGAGATCACACTAGTATTGGCTCCACTTCCATCCCGTCGTTTCCTTGGGCTGACTTGCTAAACCACCCAACAACCATCCCTCCGGAGAATGCCTGGAGTTACAGCTCATGTTCCACGACCGACTGCCCTGGCAGCTCACTTTCTCCTGCCCACCTGAGTTGCCGTGGATGGAAAACACCAGGCAATCTTACTATTTTAAAATCAACCAGATGACACAACTGTTGGGGACAGAATTTATTGTCCTAAACTAATCAGCTATCCCATATCAGAATTCTACCACCAGTTCTAATAACCCCCAGACCTATAGGGTGTCTGTGCTCCTCCCTCCAAAGTCTGGCAGAAGGCCTCTTTTCTTTATCTCATCTCCTCCTCTTCCTCCTAGGACCCAGAAATCCTACCTCTGTATCTTCACCCCCAACTGGGCTCTGTTGTCTTTATTGACAATTAGGGAACCTCCCCCTAGAGGTACTTGTGTGGTTTTAACATGCTTGGACGAGGGAATGGCACACTATTAGGAGGTGTGGCTTTGTTGGAGTAAATACGTCACTCTGGGGGTGGGAGGTGCTATGGTCTCTAACCAGGTCTCCCTCCAAACCGTTGCAGTACTGACTTGCTTTTTTTTCATTTCATTTTAATTTTATAATTCAAAATAATGGAATTCATTGTGATATTTTACTCTTTAATTTTATTTGTTTATTGCTATTTGTTTTTATTTAATTTAAATACAATTAAATAGAATCATTATTTCCTCCTCTTCTTCTTCTTATACCTCTCAAGTTACTACTCCTCCCAAATTGTGCAACTTATCCTTCTTTAATAACTATTATTACATATACACATAAATGAATAAATATGTAAACACAACCTGCTGCTCCAGTCAGTGCTATCTGAAGTTTGTGGGGCTGACTACTTGACCTTAGGTAAGCCATCAAGGCGTTCTGTTCTGAGGAAAACTGATTCTCTCTCTCTTAGAAGTTGATAATTGTTTTAGCCCTTCATCTAAGGCTTTAAATCCAATTAGACAGGTACTGAGAGGTGCAGGAGGGGAAGGGCTCGGTTCTATTTAAGAGGTAGGCCACTAAGAATGTGATCATGATAAGATAATTCTTTTAGGGGTCTCTAGGACTCCCTGACCAACAACTGGATAGGGGTTTCCCAAGAAAGATATTGGATGTATGTGTGTGTGTGTGTGTGTGTGTGTGTGTGTGTGTGCGTATGTGTGTGTATAAATATATAGAGGTAAATAAAAATGATGACTCTATGTCTTTTTCCTTCATTATTAATGTTCTTTATCCATCTGACCTCTCTGAATTACCTTCCCTTCTCCCTTCTCAGTTAGACTTCTCAATTTCTGGTTTCTTCCTTCATTGAACTCATAACCTGCTGTTGCCAACTCTAGAGCCCTATCACAGTTCCTTTTTCCTTCCCTTGTCTCTGTGGTTACTTTGTTGTATATATGCAGGTCTATAGCTTCTGAGCTAAGAAGCACAAATAAGAGAAAGACATTTGGCTTTCTGGGCTTGAGTTACATCACTTGGTATAATGTGTTCTAGTTCCCTCCATTTACCTGCAAATTTCATGATTTCAATTTTCTTTACAGCTGAGTAAAATTCCCAGTAGCACATTTTCATTAACCATATGTTGAAGGACATTTAAGTTGTTTTAATTGCATTGCTTTTGTTAATAAAGCAGGAATGAACATGGCTGAACAAGTGTCTGTGGATTAGGATGTTTAGTCCTTTGGGTGTATGGTAAGGACTGGTAAAACTGGATCATATGCTATGTTTATTTTTAGCTTCTTGAGATTTCTCCACATTGATTTCCATAGTAGCTGGAAATTATTTGTTTTCTTTATATGATTTTATTTTTAATTTTAATGGTTTTGTTTTTAATATTTGTGTTAGTGTATGTGTGTCTGTGTGTGTGTGTCTGTGTGTGTTCATTTGCCATTAGAAAACAGACACCCCTGATCCCTTAAGATAGAATTGTAGATGATTCTGAGCTACAGATGTGGGTGCTCAGAGCTAAATTCTGGTTCTCTGAAATAGTAACAAACACCTTTAACTTCAGTGATACACCTACAGGCCCTGGTTGTGGTGTTTTTAATACAAAATTTTTGTGTGTTTTGGTTTTTTTTTCTTTCTTTCTTTCTTTCTTTCTTTCTTTCTTTCTTTCTTTCTTTCTTTCTTTCTTTTTTCTTTCTTTTCTTCTTCTTTTTTTTTTTAATTTTTAGTATTTTGTTTATTATTAATTTAAAACTTTTAAAATATTGCAGTATGAAACTATCTTTTTTAATTGGGATGATTTATTATTATTTACTTTACATTCCAATCACTTTCTAATGTATTCCTTTTCCTTGTCTCCTTCCCTCTTCTTGCTCCAACACTACAACCTCTGCCTTCGTGTCACGTGTATTGTGTGGAGGCTAATCTTGATAATTTGTTTGGCTCGTAACAAAGTAAAAGATGAGCCTGTGGAGGACCTAAGAAGTATTTTTCAGATTAGCTAAAGAAGAGACCCCTCCCTAGGTGCTTAGCTTCTTACAGCTGGGGTGTGGGGGGAGGAGAGGAGTGTTGCCTACCTATAAACAGATCCAATCCGAAAATAGATGAGTTCTCCTATCCTGCTGCTGCTGTTCTTCACCAACCGCACACTACAACTCAAGGTTGTAACGTGGACTGAAAGGCACAGACTCTCCAGAGTTCATCTAGACTTTTAGCACTGCACTGGGACTACCGAAGCAACAGTCATCATGGATAGAGCAACTACCTGACTCTCAGCTTCTCTATAAGAGGAATACCTCCAGCTTCTGGCTATTATTAATAAGACTCCTTTGAACATAGTGGAGCATGTGTCCTTGTGTTTTGGTGGAGCATCTTTTGGATATATGCCCAAGAGTGGTATAGCTGGATCTTCAGGTAGAACTACTTCCAATTTTCTGAGCAAATGTCAGATTGATTTCCAGAGTAGTTGTACAAGCTTGCATTCCCACAGCAATGGAGGAGTGTTCATCTTTCCCCATTTCTTGCCAGCATGTGCTGTACTTAAGTTTTTTATCTTATCCATTCTGATTGATGCAAGGTGGAATCTCAAGGTCGTTTTGCATTTTCCTGATGACTAAGTATATTGAACATTTTTTAAGCATTCTCCACCATTTGAGATTCTTCTTTTGAGAATTCTCTGTTTAGCTCTGTACCTCATTTTTAATTGGATTACTTTTTTGTAGGTTAACTTCTTGAGTTCTTTATATATTTTGGATATTAGCCCTCTATCAGACATAGGGTTAGTGATGATCTTTTCCCAATCTGTAGGTTGCCATTTTGTTCCTATTGACACAACCTTATTCCTAAAAGCCAGAAACTGGAAGCAACCCAGATGTCCCTCTACTGAAGAGTGGATGCAGAAGATGTGGTTCATTTAAACATGGAATACTATTCAGTTATTAAAAATGAGGACATCATGAATTTTGCAGGCAAATGGATGGAACTAGAAAAATATCATCCTGAGTAAGGTAACCTAGACCCAAAAGGACATGCTTATGTACTCTCTGATAAATGGGTATTAGTCCAAAAGTACAGAATACCCATGATACAATCCACAGACCATAAGAAGTTAAACAAGAAGGAAGGCCCAAGTGGGGATACTTCAGTCCCACTTAGGAGAGGGAGCAAAATAATCATAGGAGGTAGAGGGAAGGAGGGCCCTGGTGGGAGAGTGAAGGGGGAGGGGGAAGAGGGGAGCAGGATCAATTATGGGGAGGAACTGGAGAGAAGCTCAGAGGGCTAAGGAGAATGAATGGAAATATGCACCTTCTGAGGATGGAGGTTGGGGGAAACCCTCTAGAATGACTTCAAGACCTGGGATGTAAGAGAATCCCAGGACTCAGTGGGAGTGACCTAGCTGAAATGATCAATAGTGGAGAGATGGAACCTGAAGAAAGGTAAGTATAGTAAGATATTTTGAGAGATCATTTACATAATTATAGCACATTCTTAAATTACTCTATTATATTCTTGTATATTATTATTATTTATTGCATCAAATTTATTTAAGTTTTGTTATGGGTTTATGTATACATAAAGAACCAGGATGGATAGAGTTTAGTACCATCTGTGGTATTAGGCATTTTCCAGTGGAAAATGAAGACTGCTGTGCTTAGCAATGACTCAGATGTGTGAATGCCCTATATGACCATGTTTCTTACAACGTTTATCTTTGCAGCTGTATATACATGGCTTCCAGCATGTATATGTCAGTTATGTTTTAGTTATTCCTAAGTTAGCATTGGTTCCTTCAGAGTTTGGCTCCAATATGATTTGATACTCTAATTTTAGAACCAGAAATTCTCCTGTGATAATCATTTCTCTCATAGTCCAGAAGACATTGCTAATTTTTCAATTTGTTCAGTTGTTTTCTCTTGTTAGGACAAAGTATAAGTTTCTAAGTACTTTGCTTGTGATGCCAGAATAACTATATCAACTTTCAAACTAAATAAAACATGTTTGCTTCTTATTTGTGCTTTTGACTATGATAACCCTCTTCACTTAAGTTTGCCCTTCATTCATCCAACTAATATAGATATAGAATATAACAGATGGACGTAATCTTCACTTGTGAAGTAAATGCTAATTTCTATAAGGCGCTAGCACATTGCTGGGAAGATCAGCATGCAAATTTAAATGATCAAAATAGTCTGATAAAGATCTTTAGCCTAAGGATATTATATATGATTATAATGTCATGAAAATAAGATAACCATATGTATAGTTAAAATTAGAAAATTGATCTCATTCATATGTGGATCTTTAGATTCCCATGTGTTGACTCTTTTGATTCATGTTTTTAGGTTATGATCCTTATGGAATACAGGAAGTAAAAAGAGACCATTGGTGAGGAGAGGGAATAAATGTCTTAAGGGAGGGAGATCAACAATCTCACTTAACTATGATCCATTTGATTTACAATAATGTCCAGCATGCAAGCTATGCTGCTGTACCTATACTACATAGGTGCAGTAGTGGCATGGGGGCCATGGGAGTAACCAACCACTTTCTGATTGGATTTAAGATCCTCTCTGGAGTATGGAACTCCTTTTCTTCTTCTTCCTTTTTTTTTTTGAGATTAAAATATAATTACAATATTATCTATTCCCTTCGCCCAAAATCCCCCATATATGCCTCTCTGTGTTATTTGCTCTCTATCAAATTCATGACCTAGTTTTTGCTAATTGTTATTTCATTCATATATGTATATGTTTATACACATATATTCCTAAATATAACCTATCCATTTTATATGTCACTTGTATATATGTTTTAGGAATGACCATTTCACATGTGACAACCTGTTTCTAGCTTTCCTCAGTTGCTTACAGTTCTTCATGTAGGGAAAGGATATGATTACTGTTAGGTCTACCATTCTCCTGTGGACGGTCTCACCCCAACAGTGCATGATTGACCCAAAATGGACATCATAGATTCTTAATAACAAAAAGGACATTATGTTAGGATGGATGGAAAGAGTGAAGGGTAGTAGGAGTTAGGAAGAGTAATAAGGACTGAATATACTCAAAATACATTGTGTGGAATTTTCAAAGAATTAATAAAAATTATTAAAAAACTAAATCACAAAAGGTATATTTAAATAACGTATAAATAAATACAGGCATTAATGTTACTTGTGTTTAGTTGCAAACTAACTATACCTGGCCAGAAATTACTGCATGAAGCTTTACTATATATGAATTTTAAGAAATTATCCAACACACAAGTGGGATTTAGGTTGCAGCTGTAGGGAACAGTGAGAAGAGTTCATGCATGAATGCACATAAGCATGCATTGCTCACTGGAGACAGTGAGCTGTAGGCAGCTCACTGGGAGGGAGATGGGAGGGAGTTATGAGGCCATGCTGGTCACCAATACATATGGATGAAAACTCAGAGGGCCTTGGAAGCCTTGGAGACTCATTGAAACATTTTCCTCAGGTCATACTTGGGTTTTCTAAAGAACACTCTGGCAAAGGGAAGTCCTACTTGAGGGTGGTCCAACCACAGGGCAAGAGACTGAAGTGTGTTTTGCCTATCAGGATGGACAGGAAAGACAGGATTTGAGGGTTGCTCTTAGGATGAACCTTTGGTAAGTGGGTGAATGTGAGAGAATTGTGAGGGACCAGCATATCCTATCAGTTGGGATGGCTGGTGAATGCTGGCGTTTTCTGCTGAGTTGAAGGAACAGCTATGTCAAGGAAAAAAAAAAAAGAGAGTCGAGCAGTAATGTTATAAGAGCTAGTTTTATTCAGAACTATTGAGACAAAACAGGGAGATGCTAGTATAGAATTGGACTACACTGTAAACCCAGGATGTGCAAGCAGGAGGTCATAGCAGAGAGGACAGCTGAGCTCAGTAGACAGAGGTTGCCAAGAGGAAGTATAAAGAATAAGTGAAGGACTCTGGGTAAATTGACAAAAAAAAGATCCATGTGCTGAAGAAATGGAGAGTTGGTAAAAATTCATGAGCTGGGCAATGATGCTTTCACCATGTAAGTCTGAGAATTTGAGTTCCATGACCCAACAGTCATGTAGTAAAAAAGTCAAACAACGCAATATGTACCTGTAATCTTAGTACTATCCAGTCAGTACAGAAAAAAAAATGAGCTTTAGATTTTGTGAAGAGACTGTGTCTCAAAATTAAAGCAGAATATAATCCAGGCTAGAGGAACACTCCTAAAACTGACCTCTAGCTTCTACAGACCCGTGAATAAGTGATAACAACCCCCACAGAAAATCAAACTAATATTAAAGAAAAACCCTGAACCATCCTAAATGTAATTACAAGGATTAGAGGAAAGAGTGGGAAGATATAAAAGGAAGTTAATCAGTTAATACCTTTGTGCTAAACTAAAAATAGAGTTTGCTTCATTGCTGAATCATTATTGAAACATTTTCAGACTGTTTACTCCACTGAATTAAGAAGCAATAGGTCCTGCATATAGATTGACCTTCTATCTCAAACTCGGCCTGCTTCTTCTTACTTCAATATTTTCTAGATGAGTGTGGATTCAGTGTAAATATTTTGTGCTTTCTCTCTTAACTTTTTTTCCTTATTAAAAGCATGCATGGTGATTTGCATGGAAACTATCTCCTGTAAGCTCAGGTATTTAAAAACTTGGTCCTCATTGGTGTTTTGTTTGGGGAATTAGTGGAGCTTGACTGGGGAATTACATCACTTGGAATAGGCCTTGAAGATTTATAGCCTCATTCTATTTCAAGTCTTTGCTTCTTGCTTGTGGGTGCAAATGTTTTCTCTCAGCTTCCTGCTCGAGATACTGCTACCGTGCTCTCCTTCATCCCCAAATCATAATGTACTCTCAATCTGGTGCCCTGAGTGCAAATAAGCTCTTCTTTCTATAAGTTGCCTTGGTCATGATATTTGATCATAGCAACAAAAAGTAACTCTCACATTAAGCTTTCATGCCCAGCAGCCATGTTTCCAACTGCTACCTCACTTCTGTACAGGTGGTTGAGAACCTATCCATGGATAAGATCCTTCAGTGATTAGCTCTGGTAATGGCTCAGAGAACCTTCAGTATTGACAGATTGAGCCTAAAATGGATTAAAGGAGTTTTTGTAGACAGTGGTCCATGTGATCATATGTCACTTGGGAGATGCTAAGTATAAGAAATCCAGTTACATGTCAGGGACTATCAGGTAGGGATTATAGAAATTCCAGCTAACCAAATTTAGTGGGCATTCTTATTAAAGTTTAATTGGCAAGAAATTATAAATATAGATCCAGGTGCCTGACTAAAACTTGGAGAAGCAAAGATTCTTTACCAGGAGAAACAGAATTGGTAAGAATTACCCCGCAGCTTGTGGAAACACATACATAGACACACACACACATACACACACATACACACACATACACACATATATCAAGACAGATACATTCACATAATTTGTATTTATATATTTTATCAAGTATATATATTCAGCAAAATGTACATCTACAGCATTTGAGTTTGACAAATTTAATGTGGATTTATATTGATTTATATACCTATATGATTCTGTATATAATGCACATTTTAAATAAAGATTAAAGATCTGAGCACTTTAAAAAAACTTTAATACCTGCAATTTTCTTTTTACACATAATTGATTACCTTGAAAATCACAGTTTGAAAGCTGCTGTTATAAAATCTGTGTATAGATAAGATTGCTCAAGAGTATTGAATAGAGTGGGCAGTGCCTACTATTACAAAAGCATTTAAAAGTTGAACTGAGAAATGGAGACTGAGATAGGGTGTCTATGGAATTTAAGGACAATCATGCAGATGGTGAAGGAGAACAATAATTCTTCTGTTTATGACACCAACCACACTTTATTTTTTAGTGCATGATCCAGAACAGACAAATCCAAGAGAACTGAAAAATCGGTATAAAGTATTACATTGTCCTTGTTTAAGAGTGGCAAAATACACATTGAAATTATATTGCAGGGCAATAAGTACTTTAGTAAAGATTGTACACATTGTCTGCACCCTTAAACGAATGTATGTCTATATTAAGGAGGTAGAATGCTTAAGAATTTCTCAGAATAAGTTGTGACTTACCGAATCTCTTCTCCCCAAGACACCTTGGTTGGTTAAGAGACAAAATTAACAAAACATTGTAAGAAACCGTCTTCTTACCACAGTCATTATAGAGAATACACGCAGTACAGCTCATTTATATTCTGGAGGGGTATTACATTCTTGCAAATTGTTACAGATAACACTACTCACATTTAAATGGGAACTTTTAAATACCTTTCGCTATTTATAGCAGGAAAGGGAAGAATTTTCCCTGAGTTCTGTTCCCTGGAGGCATTCATTAGGGAAAGTGTAATGAAGCTGGCAAACAGGTGCTTCTTATGTGCTTTTTATAAAGGGATACAAGCTCTTGCCATTTCTTAGGCTTCCAACAGGGAGCATACGTCATCTACTGAGCTAATAGCTCACAGCAGGGTCCTTCAGTATGTACTTTATAAATATTCAGAGTTTTATCTTTTTCTGCTTGATGATGGATCATGAGCACAATGTACTGAGAAAGGTGGAAAAATAAATACAGAAATGTTTGAATTGTGGGTCATAAATTTAAAAATGTTTTGGCACAGTGAGATTTAAGTAAAAATTGAAAAGGCAAACACAAAATATAGATCTGGTGCTTGACCTATCACAACTTTCTGATTACTATTAAAAACTTCTCTACAATTCTCACTATCCGTGGAAATACAACTCTGTTTAGTAGCCATCTATTTTGTTACTTTTTAATTTTGTTCCCTTGCTAACTAGTCATAAGTCTGTAATAAATTATATTCATAACCATTCTTAACATGTTAGTTATCTTGTAATATGGTAGAAGTGAAGGCATTCTAAAGAGAATTTGTGTCCTTCCTTTTGGCTGTCAGACAATTGAAACAATAGTCCTGAGCTGGAGATGACCGGGAATATCAATTATGGTGGGAAAAAGGAAAATCTTAAGCCAGGTACCAGCCCGAGAAAAGACTTCAGAGTTATTTCAATTTGTCAGCCCATTTTACAGGAGGTACTGAGTCCAAAGAAATGATAGGAAAATATGGACAGGATCACAGTCTAATCAGAACTGTTTAAATTATACAAACTTCATGTTCATGATTTAAACCTAAACCAGTATTAAGATTTTGAAGATGGACGTGGGCGGGGCTTGTCACTAGACAGCTTTCGTTATTCTTTCCAACGCGGCTGCAGGGAATAAATCTCATTTCTCTGCTTTTCTTTATTCTTTTTTCCTCTCATTTATGCCTTTTTTTTTTATTCATTTGCTTTTGTGTTATTATCTTGTAATATGGTAGAAGTGAAGGCATTCTAAAGAGAATTTGTGTCCTTCCTTTTGGCTGTCAGACAATTGAAACAATAGTCCTGAGTTTTGTACATTGATGGACCTAATTGGAGACCAGTAGCTAAGTCTTTAAGTTGTCAGGGCTGCCAGTGTCCTGGCTTTAACCTAACTCTCTGGTGAAAATAAAGCAAACATTCCATTTATTTGATCTTTGTTGCTTTCACTTTTTAAAAACTTGGGTACATGGGGCATCTTTTGCATATATGCCCAAGAGTGGTACGGTCTTCAGGTAGACCTATTTTCAGTTTTCTGTGGAAATGTCAGAATAATTTCCAGATTGGTTGTACCAGTTTGCAATACCACCAGCAATGGGGGAGTGTTCCTCTTTCTCCACATCCTTGCCAATGTGTGCTGTCACCTGAGATTTTCATCTTAGCCATTCTGATTGGTGTGAGGTGGAATCTCAGGGTCATTTTGATTTGCATTTCCATGATGACAAAGGATGTTGAACATTTCTTTAAGTGCTTCTCAGCCATTCAAGAGTCCTCTGTTGCTAATTCTCTGTTTAGCTCTGTACTCCATTTTTAAATTGGGTTATTTGGTGTTTTGGAGGTTAGGTTCTTGAATTCTTTATATATTTTGGATATTAGCCCTCTATCCAATGTGGGATTAGTGAATATATTTTTCCATTCTGTAGGTTACCGACTTGACCTATTGATTGTGTCTTTTGCCTTACAGAAACTTTTCAGTTTCATAAGGTCCCATTTATCAATTGTTGATCTTAGAACATGAGCTATTGGAGTTTTGTTTGGAAAATTTCCCCTTGTGCCAATGAGTTCAAGGCTCTTTTCCACTTTCTCTTCTATTAGATACAGTATATCTAGTTTTATGTTGAGGTCTTTAATCCACTTAGACTTGAGTTTTGTGAAAGATGATAAATATGGATGTATTTTCATATTTCTACATACATACTGCCAAGGAGGGTTTTGGGTGGGAGAGGAAAGGAGGAAAGGGGAATATCGTGAGATATGGGAATGAGTGTGATAGGAAAGAAGTCTGAGGTCCAGCAGAATGAATGGAAATATGCAGCCACAGAAGATGGGACGTGGGGAGACACTCTAGAAAGTACCAGAGTCCTGGGAGGTGAGAGATTCTCAGGTCTCAATGGGAGTGACCTTACATGAAATGCCCAACCCAATAGTAGAGAGGAGGAACCCGAAGAGTCCACTTTCAGTAGACAGACAGGGCCTCAAGAGGAGGGATGTTACCAACTCAGAGTCAAAATTTCTGAGCCAGAAGTGTTCCTGTCTAGTAAAACTGCAGGGACATAAAGGAAGAAGAGACTGAGGAAAGGTGGTCCAGTGACTGGCCTAACCGTTGATTCACCTCACGAGGAGACACAAAGGCCTGACACTATTCCTGATAATATGGTGTGCTTACAGATGGGAGCCTAGAATGGCTGGCCTCTAAGAGGCACAACCAGCACCTGACTGAGACAGACACTGATTCTTCACTCAACCATTGGACCAAAATCAGGGACCCTATAGTTGAATTAGAAGGATTGAAGAAGCGAAAGAGGAGAGTGACCCCACAGTAAGATCAGCAGTCTCAACTAGCACAGACCCCAGGAAGCTCCCAGAGACTGAGCCACCAGCCAGGCAGCATATGCGACCTGGTCCGAGGCCCCTGACACACATATATAACAGAGGCCTTCCTGGTCTGGCCTCAGTGGGAGAAGCTGTGCCTAACCCTCGAGTGACTTGAGACCCCTAGTGAGGGAATAGGCCTTGTGGTGGAGGAGCATCCTGGAGTCAGCGGGAGAAGGAATGCGATGAGGAACTGTGGGAAGGGGGCAACAGCTGGATTATAAATAAATAAAAAAAAATGTTTATTTAAAAAAGAAATACCAAAACCAGAAAACAAAACAAAACAAAAGCCCCAAACAAAAACCAACCTAACAAATGAAAACAAAAATCATAAAAACCAACCAAAAAAAAAAAAAAAAAAACTTGGGTACATAACTATTCAGTATATTTTTGTCTCTAATATTCGTAATGCAAATCACTTTTGTTTTAATCTTAGAAGCTCATTTAAACTATCCAGATAAACAAAATTAGCTAAAATGATTGTTAAATTTAGATAAGATCCCATAATTCTATTAGGTCAGGTCTAATAGAATTATGGCAGCTTCTAATCTATGGCCACTTTGAAGATCAGCTCAAAGGCAGTAATGCCATTGACTATGAGGATTCACTGCAACTTCCCTTCATAAAATGACATATCTAGCTCTGCTCAGCTTCACCTTGATTGGAGGCAGAACACGCCAAGCACCATGTGGCCTACAGCAGGCAGCAGCTCAGGGGATCAGGAGTCAGCACATGTGAACTCTGTGGGCATGGTTTCCTAGAAGCCATTCAGGTCTGTGCTTCCCTCACAAGACTCCCATTATCTTTGAATATATTCTTTATCTCCTTCCAAACGGTCTCTGTTTGCCTTGTATGGGTCTATTTTGTCCAGATTCTGTCACCCTCAAGGAATAAAGGATAAAACTTAATCATAATTTCTTTCATTTCTTGATTTTTTGAAAAAATTTTATTTAGAATAGACTTTTCTTTCATACAATACATCTCAACCAGAGTTCTCTTCCCTCCACTCCTCCCAGATCCTCCTTACTTCTCCTCTCCTCTTGTTTCCCTTCAGATAGGACAAGATCTTTCTGAAGAGACAAAACCAAACAGGACAAAACAAAATTGACAAGACAAGGCAAGCATCCTCATATCAAGGCTGGATGAGGCAACCCAATAGGAAGAAAAGAGTACCAAGAGCAGCCAAAAGCTCAGAGACACCCCCAATCTCACTGTTAGGAGTTGCACTAGAAGACAGCTATAACATATAATCAGAAGACATGATGCAGACCTGTGTAGGCCCCATGCTTGTCATTTTAGTCTTTGTGAGCTCATATGAGACCTGCTTAATTGATTCAGGGGGCCATCTTTTTGGTATCCTCCATTCCCTCTGAATCCTATCATCTGTTCTCTCCCTCTTCTGCATGGTTCCTCACTCTCCAAGGAGAGGGTCCTGATGAGACCTCCAATTTAGATACTCTCTACAACATGCTTGGCTGTGGGTTTCAGCACGCACTCCCATCTCCTGCCAGAGGAAGCCTCTCTTGATGATGCCTGAACAAGGTAATGATCTATGAGCATAGCAGAATATCATTAGGATTTTTTTTTTTTTTTTTTTTTTTGCCGTTGTGTTTGCTTCTACCCTAGGTTTCTGGGATATCCAGTTTCTATACAAGCAATGTTGAGCATGTGAGCATGTGCTCCTCTTTGAGCACAGTTCTCAGTTTAACCAGACACTTGGCTATTCACATAAATTCTGTACCACCATTGCTCCAGCATATCTTGCAGGCAGGACAGGTTACACTCCAAAGGTTCTGTGGCTGGGTTGATGTCCAGGTTTCTCTCTTCTATAGTGTACAGAATACCAAGAGACTAGAACAAAATGGTGAAGGCTCCATGTAGGCACCAGCTTATACTCTAAGTTCAATAAGTTGTATAGATGTTATCCTTGGCAATGGGGCTCCTTGCTATTCGTTGTGGAGAGCAACCATCTGTTCCAATCATCAGCTTGGGTTGTTTGAGGATCTCCATTGGGCATCCTCAGTCTCATGCAACTCTGGCCCACAGTTGGAAGACTTGCTTGACTATAAAAGATGGTCAATTCAGACTCCATGTCCTCACTATTAAGAGTCACCCACTAGAATCACCCTTACAGATTTCAGGAAGTTTTCAATGCAGAGATTTTTACCCAACCCTACAAATGCTCCTTACCCAATTTCAGCTTTTTCTGCCTGTTCTCTCTCCCTCCATCCCTTACCCTGTACACCTTATTACTCCTGCTCTGCTTCTCACCTGCCCCTAGTCCACCCTCCGTGCCCAATCTATTCCTTTTCACTTTCCCATGGAGACCCACGTTTTCTGCTAGAGCAGTTCTCTTTACATAACATTTCTGGGCCTACAGATTGTAACTTATTATTTACTTAATAGCTAATATACATTTATAAATGAATATATACCATATTTGTCTTTCTGGGTCTGGATTACCTCACTCTGGACGATTTTTTTTCTAGTTGCATACATTTGCCACAAATTTTCAATAATATTGGTTCTAACAGGTCAGTAATACTCCATTGTGTAAATGTACCACACTTTCTTTACCCATTGTTTGGTTAGAGACATCTAGGTTGTTTCTAGTTCTGGCTATTATGAATAAAGCAGCAATGACATGATTGAGTAAGTGTCTCTGTGGTAAAATAGAGCACCCTTTGGGTATATGCCCAAGAGTACTGCCATATTGATTTTCTTAGTGGCTGTACAAGTTTGTACTACCACTAGTTATTTGTTTTCACTATGCATGTATGTATATGCATATATATATATATATATATATATATATATATATTCATTCTTGGGTTCCTTATATGTTTTAGAAATTAGTCCTATATATTTGATAAGATCTTTACACTTTACCCATCGTATGGGCTGCCATTGTCCTATTGATGGTGTATTTTACCCTCCAGAAGCTTTTCAGTTTCATGAGATGCTATTTGTTAACTTTTGATCTTAGTTCCTGTGCTATCTTTATTCTTTTAAGAAAGTTCTCCCTGTGATAATGCATTCAAGATTATTCCGAATTTTGTTTTCTATCAGGTTGTGTCTGGATTTATGTCGAGGTCTTTGATCCACCTGTATTTGAGTTTTTTTGCAGGGGGATAAATATGGATCATTCATATTCTTCTAAATGCAGAAATCCAGTTTACCAGCACCATTAGTTGAAGGTAGTGTCTTTTTTCCAGTGTGTTTTTCCGGCCTCTTAAAAACAAAACAAACAAAACAAAACAACAAAAGAAAACCAGGTGTCCAGAGGTGTGTTGGTTTATGTCCAGATCTTCAATTCTATTCCATTGTTGAACATGTCTATTTTTATGCCGATGGCATGCAGTTTTATTACTTCAGCTTTGTAGTACAGCTTGATAGCAAGGATGCCCATACCTCTGGAAGTAGTTTTATTGTTCAGGATTGTTTTAGCTATCCTGTATTTTTGGTTTTGCATATGAAATTGAGAATGTTTTTTTTTAAGGTCTGTAAAAAATTGTGTTGGAATTTTGATGGGAATTGCACTGAATCTCTAGATTGTTTTTGGTAAAACAGTCATTTTATTATGCTAATTTTATTGACCCATGAGTATAGGAGATCTTACCATCTTCTGGTATTATCTTCAATTTTTTTCTTCTAAGAGTTAGGTCTTTCACTTGTTAGAGTTAATCTAAATATTTTATATTGCTTAAAGCTACTGTGAAGGATATTGTTTTCCTGACTTTTTCCTCAGTCCGTTTGTCATTTGTGTGTAGGAATTTTCCCACTATCAACAGGTGAAGGTTAGTATGTGATTAGAATAGCGTTTCTTTTACAAAAGTGAGAGTGCTACTGCTTGGGGCATAGATGTTAAGAATCAAAATGTCATCTTAGTGGATTTTTCATCTGATGGGTATGTAGTGTCCTTCCCCATCTCTTTTGATTAATTTTGGATTAAAGGCTATTTTGTTAGATATTAAAATGTCAGGTGTAATTCTAATAGGTCTTCCTTTATATGTTGCTTGGGTTTTTTTTTTTTTTTTCTTTTTCTTGAAGCTTTTACTATTCTTTATTTGTTCTGTGTTATTTAGTGTTTTTCTTATTATGTGGTGAGGTAAATTTTTTTTCCCCAATTTTCTGGTCCAATCTATTTGGTGTTTTGTAAACTTCTTGTACCTTTAGAGGTTTCGTTTTATTCATATTGTATCAAATTTCCTGGATGTCTTATGTCAATATTTAAAATTTATTTACTTCTTTGTTTTGTTGGTTTTGGTTTTCCAAGACAGGACTATCTACCTGCCTCTGCCTCCTGAGGGCTGGGATTAAAGGTGTGCACCACCACTGTCCAGCTGTGACAGGAATTTTCTTTGACTGATGTATTCATTTCTTCTATTATATCCTCAGTGCTTGAGATTCTCTCTTCCATCTTTTGAATTCTGTTGGTGAAGCTTACATTTCTAAACTTTTCATTTCCAGAGTTCCCTCAGTTTGGGTTATCCTTATTGCTTCAATTTCCATTTTTGGGGCTTGAACACTTTTATTTGTTTCTTTCATTTGTTTTTTGCTTTCTTTAAGGATATATTCATTTCCTCTTTAAGAAACTCTATTGTCTCCATGTAGTTGGGTTTTTTTTGTGTGCTTCAGCTATGTTGGACTATTCCAACATAGTTGGTCGACTGTGGTAGGATAGCTGGGCTCTGGTAGACACATATTGCCCTGGCTATTATTGATTTTATTCTTATGAGGATGTCTAAGCATCTAGGTTTGGGGTGATTATAGGTCTAGGTGCTTATTTCTGAGTTTATCTTTGTTGGGTAGGTGTTTTGTTCTTTAGTTTCTGCTTCTTTTCTGAATTTTCAGAGTATGCTGGCTGTGTGTTGCCTGTTTTATTGGCAATCTGGAATTATGTGTTCACAGGTAGTATTAGCTGACATTAGAGGCTGGGAGAAGAGGGGGGATGTAGGAGTGAACGTATGGGTGAAGGTGGAATGTATTGGGTAGTGCGATAGGGAACTGGCCTGTGGGATCTACATGAAGTATGGATTGGGGAAGACAGGCTTTAGCTGGTCTTCTGTTACAGTGTTAGAGATGAAGTGGAGAATTGGATCTGGGGGTAACAAAGTGAATGAAAAAAGTCCACAGGCAGCCTACCTGAACTTCTGATAGGCATGACCAATGCATACAATCTTAATTTCAATATATTCTGATAAGGCTGATTATTCAAAATGATATTTTGATATTTAAAGATGATGAAATTCAGGGCAGTAATTTTAAACCTCTAAATAATTCTTAGAATAACATTTACTAACAGATATGAAAATACCATGATATTCTAAGAGAGTGATGGCAGAAAGAAAAACTTTTTTTTTTTTGATCAGAGTTTCCCATTTCCATTTTCAGATTAGGTACCTAATCCTATATCTCCATTGAAATGTAAGAAGATCTTCTGTAGTATTGGAAGCAATGTTTTTGGTTTGTTTGCTTGTTTTGTTTCATTTTTTGGATTTTCTTTTAGCAGCTGTCACATGGGATTATATTCTCTCCTTCATCTTATTAACTACTTAGCCACTCATCACCCATGATTAAATAAAATGCTACTTCATGTAAAACTTGTGTGTAGATCAAATTTGATCTTACCATTAGATACAAAATAGCCTTGTCAATAAATCAGTGTTTCCATGGCCTCAATAGCCATAATGGAATTTTTCTCATATCTGGAATAGATTTATGTCTTCTTATATTCACAAAATACTTAAAGTATTGTGTTTTCATAAGTAATTTTGAATGATTGTGACCTGTCTTCTTATTGTCTCGATAGCCCTGACAGTTTATATATATTTAAATAGAAAAGACAAATTCAGTTCTAAAAGATGAGATTAGATAAATAAATTGATTCCCTGTTTTCCTTTGGCCATGGCCCACCTACTCAGGGTTCTATTTATAAAGCTAGATTGGCATGTAATTTGGTTGCTTAATGGAATGGAGGTGAATAGCAAGTGGTTCCATTGTAAACTAATCACGTAGAAGATGGATGAAGTAGAATATTTGGTTTCAAGAATTTCTGCACTCTTCGTCCCTTGGGTAATACATCTTAACTTCTTTCAATGCATATTGTGCCGCCATTATCTCACACATTTTCATTCTTGTGAAAGGCCAGTTTGCAGCCCAGACTGACACAATACATAGATATTTCCTAATCAAACAACTGACAAGATACACTTTTAGTTTCCAATGTGGCACCTGCAAGGTTGAGCTGTGTCAAAATACTCTGTTACTGGGTGGCGTTTAAAGGAGTTACTGCCGATCTCCAACTTTATATTGCTTTTGTGCCATTGAAGATAAATTAACCTCATTCATAAACCAACCATTAACATTCCCGTTGCAGATGGAAGTCAAGAATGAAAGATTGAAGGATGCTTCAGTGATGATAAAATTATACTCTTTTTAGGAATTCATATATAAGGTTTTAATAATCCCTCTCATGTATATGGGCACAAGTTATATGTGTATGTATTTGTGTGTGTTTGTGCCCGCATGTGCATTTATAATTGAACACTTTATGTATTAATTAGCCAGGAGTAATGATGTTAATTTTCCACAGAGCCCATTTTCTTTTTTGACAAGGTAAATACATGAATTGTTAATAAGGATTACAAGGTATACAGAGTCAGCCTTGTTTTGTTTTGCTTCATAAAAAAATGATTTACATTGTGGAAATGATTTAGAGTTTTTGTAGAAATCACTGTCAAGAAAGAGTAGGAACAAAATTTAGTTAATCTGAGATTCAAATAAACTGGACTTTTATTCCTCATCCTAAGAATTCAAAGCCTTACTTTTGACTTTGGGCAAGCAGCTCCCTTGAAACCCTCCCATATACCCCACTTCCCCATATTCTCTTTCAAATTGATTGACTCTCTTTTTATCAATTGTTATTGCAGGCATATATATATTTGTTTATACATATACATTTCCAAATATAACCTGTTATGTTCATGCAATGTTGTGTGTATACATATTCTCAGGTCTATGTGTTTGTCCCTGGACAACCAACTGGTGTGCTCTTCCCTCCAGAGGGCAAGTTCTGCTCAGAGATTTACTCAGTTGCCTGTAGTTCTTTGTGTAGGGTTAGGGCCTTGTGGGCTTTTCCTCATGTGGTTTGGCATATTTGTTCATGTTTTCTTTGTTCAGCTAATGTTTGAGTGGTCAGATTGGCAAGAATTTATGGGTACAGCTTTTGTTGTTACAGGAGAGTCTCCTAGCAAAGTCCGTGCTCCTCTGACTTTCACAGTCTATTCATCCATCTTCCAATTTCATTTTGTTTTTTTAGGAAAAAAATATCCTGGAATTAAATAATGATAATGGTTTGCACAACCCTATGAATATGTTAAAAGCCACTGAATTGTATACCTTATAAAATGATTAATTGGGAGCCTGGTCCTTTGGCCTGGGGTGGACCTGCAGCTGGTCTGCTCCTGTGGAAACACCGGATCCTGAGACATCCTAGAGGGACCCACTGCACCCAGAGCAGAGGCTGGTCTGCTCCTGTGGAAACACTGGATCCTGAGACATCCTAGAGGGACTCACTGCACCTAGAGCAGAGGGTAAGACACCTTGCCCAATACCCCAAAGCCCAGAGTTACAACTGGGAGCCAGGTGGGGCTTAAGGAACTAGCAGGTTTGGGCCTTTCCCCCTTTTTTTTAAAAAATTTTTTTTAAAAAGGGAAAGAAACCCCCCTTTTTGGGGGGGGAAAGGGGGGGTTTTTTTTTTAAAAGGGGGGGTTTTTAAAAAAAAACCCCCTTTTTTAATTTTTTTTTTTGGGGAAAATTTTTTTCCCCCCAAAAAAATTTTAAAGGGGTTTTAAAAAAATTTTTAAAAAAGGGGAAAGAAAAAATTTTTTTTGGGGGGTTTTTTTTTTTTTTTAAAAAAATTTTTTTAAAATTTTTTTTGGAAAAATTTTTTTTTTGGAAAGGAAAAAAAATTTTTCCCTTTTTAAAAGGAAAAAAGGGTTTTTTTCCCACAAAAATTTTTTTTTTAAAAATAAAAAAAAAAAAAACCCCCCAAAAAAAAAAAGGGGGGGGGAAAAAATTTTAAAAAAAAAAAATTTTTGGGTTTTTTTTAAAAAAAAAAAGAAGGGAAAAATTTTTTTTAAAAAAACCCCTTTTTCCCCCCAAAAAAAAAATTTTTGGGGGAAAAGGGGGGGCCCCCCCCCCCTTTTTTTTTCCCCCTTTTTCCCCAAAAATTTTCCCCCCAAAAAAAAAAGGGGGAAAAAAAAAAAACCGGGGAAAATTTAATTTTTTTAAAAAAGGGGGAAAAACCCCCCCAAAAAAAGGGGGGCCCCCCAAAAAAAAACCCCCCCCTTTGGGGGTTTCCCCTTTTTTTGGGGGTTTTTTTGGGGGGGAAAAAAACCCCCTTTTCCTAGGGGTTTGGGCTTTTTTTTTTTTTTTGGGGGGGGTTTTGGGGGGGAAGGGGGGGGTTTGGGTTTTTTAAAATGGGGGGGGGGGGGGTTTTTTTTTTTAAAAATTTTTTTTTTTTTAAAAAAAGGAAAAATTTAAAAATGAAAAAAAAAAAAAAAAATTTAAAAAAAAAAGGAAAATTTAATTTTTTTTTTTTTTTTTTAAAAAATTAAAAAAAAAACATAAAAAAAAATTGTATTGGGGGGGGGAAAAAACCTTTTTTTTTTTTTAATTTTTTTTTTTTTTTTTTTTAAGTGTTTAAAGGGGGCCTGTCTTTATTATAAAAGTCAATGGCTGATTTAAAGAAAATGTAAAATTCTTTAATTATTCTTCTGAAAGGATATGTGTTTTTCTCCCCTTTTTTATTGGGTTTAAAGCTTTAAAGACCGCTTTTTGTGAGAGTTCCTTAGGGCCTCATGAGGAAAATGTGGCCTCTTCCTTTACTTTCTTAGGTGCTGAAGCTATGTATCCAAACCCGAAGTAAAAATAAACCATGGAGGGAAAAGCCCAGGGCCCTTAAACTTTTTCTTACTATAGGCATGGGGGCAGCTTGGGCCTTTTGTAAAAAAATGGGGGATTTAAAGAAAGTGAGTGCAAATTTTCGGGATGTCAAAATTTTTAAATTTCTTGGAAAATTTAAAAAAATTGGGCCCTTATATATAGCAAGACTTTTTTTTTTTTTTTTTTTTTTTGCAAAAAAATATCGTTACTTAGTGCAAAATGTTTTTTAAACCCATTACAAATGAAAATGGCTAAAAATTTGGGTTGCATTGCCCCAGCTAAACTCTTCTTTCTTTCTTTTTTCCCCTCCCTTTTTTCCCGCACCGTATTCTATTGTTTAATAAAACCCAACCTGTAAGGGGAAGCCATTCCCCCCAAAACAAATTACATATGGGTCTTTAAAAGGTAAAATGGTTTTGGATCATAGACCTTTTAGAGAAAGACGTTTCATTCCCCAATTCGTGGTATCATTTTTAAAACCTGGGGATCTGCAAAAATAATAATTTGTTAAATAGCAGCAATATTTTTAGTTTATTTATTTGGGTTATTGCCCCCTATGTGTTTCATGGTGATACTCTATAAAAAAAAATTTTTGGGAATTGGCTACTTAAAATTTTTTATCTTAAAGGGGTTAGTCACTGAGCAGTGTCAATTTTGGATAATGAACTCCTTCACTAACCTTAAAGATTGCTGTTATTAGTTGCCAAGGGCATTTCCCTTTGTACTTTAACCTTTTTTTAAAAAATCAGGCAGGGGAAAAACTTAGGTTTAAGATTCAAGAGGGAAACTGAAGGGGATGCCTTTTTTAGGTAATTTTTCAGAAAAGTTCTATGCCCTGAGCAGGGCAGAAGATAGAAAAAAAGCTTTTTCCGGACTCTCCCAAAAAAATACGGGCCCCAGCACCCCAGACAAAGCATGGCAGGGGCTCTAAGGAGAATTCAGTGCTCAAGCCATGTACTTGCAGGGTTGTCTGGTTCTAGCAATGTTCCCCCAAAAACTGAACTTTATGCAATTTATTTGAAGGGGATAGTTTAAAATTGTTTGTTATATCTAGGGAACACATTACATTAAAGAATTTTAAAAAAAAATAATTTTATTTAAATCCTTTTATATTTTTTTAAATTTATAATTTATTTTCTAAGCCAGGGCCCATGACAATTTAAAAAAAAAAAAAAAAGAAAAAATCTTTCTTTTCAGGGCTGTACAGAATAAAAAAACAAACCTACGATACACTTTAAAAACTATGGGGAAAAAATTTTTAAAATGGATGAGGGTAGAAAGGGGGAAAATGTGTTAGGTATCATTTGTTTTTGAAGGAAAATCAAATTGTGATGTAGAGCCCGGGACTTTAACCTAATTTGAATTTTAACCCGTTAAAAAGGGAAATTTTTTAAAACAAGGGGATTTTAAGTCCCCAAAAAATTTTGCAAATTTTAAAAAAATAGGGATTGAAAGTGAGGGGCTGCAGATAAACAAGGGAAAACGGATTACTCCTTACCAAATCAGAGGTTCAAAAAGCATTTTACCAGGTTTGGGGAGATGGTAAAAACTTAAGAGCATTGGGGCTCGTCCCGGAAAAGCAGAGTTCCCCAAAACAAACCCCAAAAGGGGGCCCTTTCAATTTTATCTGTTTTTTGGGGTCTGTTGCCCCCTTTTGTATATAAAGGGATACATTCAAATAGAGTACTCATATAAACAAATTTATTAAAAATAGCATTTGGGACTTTTTTTTCCCTTTTTTTTAAAATTTTATTTAAAAAAGTGCTTCGGTTGTAGCAGGGAAAAAAGGGGGTAGCAATGTGTATAAAATGATTATGAGCGAATATGTTTGATGTGTGTATAAAAAAAACATCAAAAAGAAATAAAATTTTTTGCATTTAAATTTTTAGGGACTAATAAAAAGTTTTTTTGGGGTGTTTTTTGTTGTTGAAAAGAAAACAAAAAAGAGACAAATTTTTTAAAGTAGTATTTTTCTTTTTAGGGGTTTGGCCAAATCTGTTGCCCTGGCGATTGGGGGTTTTGTGTGTGTAAAGGTCACCCTTCCCCTTTAAAAAATCCCGCCTCGATAAAATTGATTGAAAAGATGGGCGAAAAAAAGGGTTTTAAAAAGGTGATCCATTTTAAATTTCCTTTCTTGTTTCATTCCTAAGGTAATTGATGCTATTCCTCTGGGTAATTTTAAAAATCCCTTAAAAAAAATTTTAATTTTAAATTTTGAGAAGGTTTATGTCAGATCTTCAATTCTATTCCATTGTTGAACATGTCTATTTTTATGCCAATGGCATGCAGTTTTTATTACTTCAGCTTTGTGGTACAGCTTGATAGCAAGGATGCCCATACCTCTGGAAGTAGTTTTATTGTTCAGGATTGTTTTAGCTATCCTGTATTTTTGGTTTTGCATATGAAATTGAGAATCGTTTTTTTTAAGGTCTGTAAAAAATTGTGTTGGAATTTTGATGGGAATTGCACTGAATCTCTAGATTGTTTTTGGTAAAACGGTCATTTTTATTATGTTAATTTTATTGACCCATGAGTATAGGAGATCTTACCATCTTCTGGTATTATCTTCAATTTTTTTTCTTCTAAGAGTTAGGTTTTTCACTTGTTAGAGTTAATCTAAGATATTTTATATTGCTTAAAGCTACTGTGAAGGATATTGTTTTCCTCAGTCATTTGTCATTTGTGTGTAGGCATTTTCCACTATCAACAGGTGAAGGTTAGTATGTGATTAGAATAGCGTTTCTTTTACAAAAGTGAGAGTGCTCCTGTTTGGGGCATAGATGTTAAGAACCAAAATGTCATCTTAGTGGATTTTTCATCTGATGAGTATGTAGTGTCCTTCCCATCTCTTTTGATTAATTTTGGATTAAAGGCTATTTTGTTAGATATTAAAATGTCAGGTGTAATTCTAATAGGCCTTCCTTTATATGTTGCTTGGGTTTTTTTTCTTTTTCTTGAAGCTTTTACTATTCTTTATTTGTTCTGTGTTATTTAGTGTTTTTCTTATTATGTGGTGAGGTCAATTTTTTTCCCCAATTTTTGGTCCAATCTATTTGGTGTTTTGTAAACTTCTTGTACCTTTAGAGGTTTCGTTTTATTCATATTGTATCAAATTTCCTGGATGTCTTATGTCAAGAATTATTTAAAATTTATTTACTTCTTTCTTTGTTTGTTTTATTGGTTTTGGTTTTCCAAGACAGGACTATCCACCTGCCTCTCCTTCCTGAGGGCTGGGGTTAAAGGTGTGCACCACCACTGTCCAGCTGTGACAGGAATTTTCTTTGACTGATGTATTCATTTCTTCTATTATATCCTCAATGCTTGAGATTCTCTTTCCATCTTTTGAATTCTGTTGGTGAAGCTTACATTTCTAAACTTTTCATTTCCAGAGTTCCCTCAGTTTGGGTTATCCTTATTGCTTCAATTTCCATTTTTGGGACTTGAACACTTTTATTTGTTTCTTTCATTTGCTTTTTGCTTTCTATAAGGATATATTCATTTCCTCTTTAAGAAACTCTATTGTCTCCATGTAGTTGGGTTTTTTTTGTGTGCTTCAGCTATGTTGGACTATTCCAACATAGTTGGTCGACTGTAGTAGGATAGCTGGGCTCTGGTAGACACATATTGCCCTGGCTATTATTGATTTTATTCTTATGAGGATGTCTAAGCATCTAGGTTTGGGGTGATTATAGGTCTAGGTGCTTATTTCTGAGTTTATCTTTGTTGGGTAGGTGTTTTGTTCTTTAGTTTCTGCTTCTTTTCTGAATTTTCAGAGTATGCTGGCTGTGTGTTGCCTGTTTTATTGGCAATCTGGGATGATGTATTCCCAGGTAGTATTAGCTGACATTAGAGGCTGGGAGAAGAGGGGGGAATGTAGGGGTGAAGGTAGGGGTGAAGGTGGAATGTATTGGGTAGTGCGATAGGGAACTGGCCTGTGGGATCTACATGAAGTATGGATTGGGGAAGACAGGCTTTAGCTGGTCTTCTGTTACAGTGTTAGAGATGAAGTTGAGAATTGGATCTGGGGGGAACAAAGTGAATGAAAAAAGTCCACAGGCAGCCTACCTGAACTTCTGATAGGCATGACCAATGCATACAATCTTAATTTCAATATATTCTGATAAGGCTGATTATTCAAAATGATATTTTGATATTTAAAGATGATGAAATTCAGGGCAGTAATTTTAAACCTCTAAATAATTCTCAGAATAACATTTACTAACAGATATGAAAATACCATGATATTCTAGAGAGTGATGGCAGAAAGAAAAACTTTTTTTTTTTTGATCAGAGTTTCCCATTTCCATTTTCAGATTAGGTAGCTAATCCTATATCTCCATTGAAATGTAAGAAGATCTTCTTCTGTAGTATTGGAAGCAATGTTTTTGGTTTGTTTGTTTGTTTTGTTTCATTTTTTGGATTTTCTTTTAGCAGCTGTCACATGGATTATATTCTCTCCTTCATCTTATTAACTACTTAGCCACTCATCACCATGATTAAATAAAATGCTACTTCATGTAAAACTTGTGTGTAGATCAAATTTGATCTTACCATTAGATACAAAATAGCCTTGTCAATAAATCAGTGTTTCCATGGCCTCAATAGCCATAATGGAATTTTTCTCATATCTGGAATAGATTTATGTCTTCTTATATTCACAAAATACTTAAAGTTTTGTGTTTTCATAAATAATTTTGAATGATTATAACCTGTCTTCTTATTGTTTCGATAGCCCTGACAGCTTATATATATTTAAATAGAAAAGACAAATTCAGTTCTAAAAGATGAGATTAGATAAATAAATTGATTCCCTGTTTTCCTTTGGCCATGGCCCACCTACTCAGGGTTCTATTTATAAAGCTAGATTGGCATGTAATTTGGTTGCTTAATGGAATGGAGGTGAATAGCAAGTGGTTCCATTGTAAACTAATCACGTAGAAGATGGATGAAGTAGAATATTTGGTTTCAAGAATTTCTGCACTCTTCGTCCCTTGGGTAATACATCTTAACTTCTTTCAATGCATATTGTGCCGCCATTATCTCACACATTTTCATTCTTGTGAAAGGCCAGTTTGCAGCCCCAGACTGACACAATACATAGATATTTCCTAATCAAACAACTGACAAGATACACTTTTAGTTTCCAATGTGGCACCTGCAAGGTTGAGCTGTGTCAAAATACTCTGTTACGGGTGGCGTTTAAAGGAGTTACTGCCGATCTCCAACTTTATATTGCTTTTGTGCCATTGAAGATAAATTAACCTCATTCATAAACCAACCATTAACATTCCCGTTGCAGATGGAAGTCAAGAATGAAAGATTGAAGGAGGCTTCAGTGATGATAAAATTATACTTTTTAGGAATTCATATATAAGGTTTTAATAATCCTCTCATATATATATATATGGGCACAAGTTATATGTGTATGTATTTGTGTGTGTTTGTGCCCGCATGTGCATTTATGATTCAATACTTTATGTATTAATTAGCCAGGAGTAATGATGTTAAATTTCCACAGAGCCCATTTTCTTTTTTGACAAGGTAAATACATGAGTTGTTAATAAGGATTACAAGGTATATAGAGTCAGCCTTGTTTTGTTTGCTTCATAAAAAAATGATTTACATTGTGGAAATGATTTAGAGTTTTTGTAGAAATCACTGTCAAGAAAAAGTAGGAACAAAATTTAGTTAATCTAGATTCAAATAAACTGGACTTTTATTCCTCATCCTAGAATTCAAAGCCCTTACTTTTGACTTTGGGCAAGCAGCTCCCTTGAAACCCTCCATATACCACACTTCCCCCATATTCTCTTTCAAATTGATTGACTCTCTTTTTATCAATTGTTATTGCAGGCATATATGTATTTGTTTATACATATACATTTCCAAATATAACCTGTTATGTTCATGTAATGTTGTGTGTATACATATTCTCAGGTCTATGTGTTTGTCCTGGACAACCAACTGGTGTGCTCTTCCCTCCAGAGGGCAAGTTCTGCTCAGAGATTTACTCAGTTGCCTGTAGTTCTTTGTGTAGGGTTAGGGCCTTGTGGGCTTTTCCTCATGTGGTTTGGCATATTTGTTCATGTTTTCTTTGTTCAGCTAATGTTTGAGTGGTCAGATTGGCAAGAATTTATGAGTACAGCTTTTGTTGTTACAGGAGAGTCTCCTAGCAAAGTCCCTGCTCCTCTGACTTTCCAGTCTTTCATCCATCTTCCAATTTCATTTTGTTTTATTAGGAAAAAATATCCTGGAATTAAATAATGATAATGGTTTGCACAACCCTATGAATATGTTAAAAGCCACTGAATTGTATACCTTATAAAATGATTAATTTTGCATTCTAGGAATTATAGTTTCATAAAACAAAGAAAATCATAACATCAAATGCTAAGTATTGTAGTGGGAGACTTTAAGACACAGTTCATTTTTTTTTACCAGTTCCTTTCTTACTTCTTAGTTCCTGTATTATTTGATAGTGTTTAAAGGGGGCCTGTCTTTATTATAGAAGTCAATGGCTGATTTAAAGAAAATGTAAAGTTCTTCTAATTATTCTTCTGAAAGGATATAGTGTATTCTCCCTTTCTTTATCTGGAATGCTTTATGACTCGCTTTTATGTGAGAGTTCCATGCTAGGGCCTCATGAGGAACTGTGGCCTCTACCTTTACTTTCTTAGGTGACTGAAGCTATGTATCCAACCTGAAGAAAAGTACACCATGGAGAACAGCCCCAGGCCTTCATCTTGTCTCTCCTATAGGCATGGAGAGCAGCTTGGGCTATGTAGAAATGGGTATTTCATGAACAGCTGAGTGCAAATTTTCTGTATGTCAAATTTATAATTACTTGAAATAATCAAATCTGGCATTACTATATAGCAAGACTTTTTTTTTTTTTTTTTTTTTTAGCAAAATATATCGTTACTTAGTGCAAAGTGTTGATAACCACATTACAAATGACAATGGCTAAAATAGCCGGTTGCATCTGCTCAGCTATCTCTTCTTTCTTTCTTTTTTCCCCTCCCTTTTCCAGCACCGTATTCTAATGAATTAATAAAACACCAACCTGTAAGAGCATAGCCATCTCCAAGACACTTCACATATGGGTCTAAATGAGTACCTGGTCTAGTATCATAGACCTTGAGAGAAAGACAGTTTCATTCCCCAATTCAGTAGGATATCATTTAAGACCCTGGTATCTGCAAGATAATAAATAGTTAGTAGCAGCACATATTTTCAGTTTATTTATTTGGGTTATTGCCCATATGTGTCTTCATGCTGATACTCTATAAAAGCAATTTTGGTAATTGGCTACTTAAATTTTGATCTAAGGGATCTAGTCACTGAGCAGTGTCACTTTTGGATAATGCACTCCTACCACTAACCTTCATGATTGCTGTTATTAGTTGCCAGACACTCCATTAGTACCTGAACCTTTTTTAATAATCAGGCAGAAAAGCTTCAGGTTTAAGATTCAAGAGGGAAACTGAAGAGGGATGCCTTTCTACGGTAATAAGTTCAGAAGAGTTCTACTGCCATGAGCAGACAGATAGATAGAAAACAGCATTGCCAGGACTCTCAAGAAAATACAGACCCAGCACCACAGACAAACGCATGGCAGGGGCTCTAAGGAGAATTCAGTGCTCAAGCCATGATACTTGCAGTGGTCTAGTCTGGATTCTAGCAATGTTCCCAAACACTGAACTTTATGCAATTTATTTTGAGTGATAGTTAATATTGTTATGTATATATCTAGCAACACATTACATAAATGAATAAACTATATAATTATTTAACTCATTTTCATATTTTTTAAATGATAATGATTTTCTAAGCACAGGAGCTATGACAATGAAAAAAGAAAAACAAAGAAAGATCTTGCTTTACAGACTGTACAGAATAAAAAGCAAACCTACAGACTACAGACTAAATACTATGGAGAAATATTAAGATGGATGAGACTAGACAGGACAGCTGTGTTAGGTATCGTGGTGTTAAGTAAGGAAGTCAAATTGTGATGTAGAGCCAGGAGACTTTAACCTAATATGAATTAACCAGTAAAGGAATTTCTTATACAAGCATTTGAAGTCACAAATTTAGCAATTGTAAATCATAGGGATGAGAAAGTGAGGGGCTGCAGATAACAAGAACACAGGATTACTACTACCCACCTCAGAGGTCTCAGAAAGCATTGACACAGGCTGGAGAGATGGCTCAACACTTAAGAGCACTTGGTGCTCGTCCAGAGATGCAGAGTTCCCAGCAACCACATGGTGGCTTACAATCATCTGTAGTGGATCTGATGCCCACTTCTGTCATATAGGCATACATTCAAATAGAGTACTCATATAATCAATTCATTAAATAATAGCATTGGTACTTTATTGTCCTTTTATAATCTTGATTTCAAAATGTGCTTCGTTAGTAGCAGGGAAGAGGGATAGCAATGTGTATAACATGATTATGAGCGAATATGTTTGATGTGTGTATAAAACACATCAAAATGAAATAAATTATTTTGCATAATTTATAGGTACTAATAAAATGTTTTGGGATGTTCTTGTCTGTATGAAGAAAACAAAGAGAGACAATTTTTAATGTAGTATTTTTCTTTTCAGGTGGCCAACTCTGTTGCCACTGGCAGATTGGGCTGTGTGTGTGTAAAGGTCTACCATCTCCCTTAAAACATACCAGATCCTCGATAATACTTGATTGAAGAGATGGGCGAAAAAGGTTTAACTCGGTGATCCATTTTAGTTTCATTTCTTGATGCATTCCTACTGGTAATTGATGCTATTCCTCTAGATAATTTTAATATCCTGAAAATAATTTTATTATAGAGAATTGATGTTTCAATTTAAATTAATAAACACTGACTGCTTATTGTGCACGAAGCATTATTGTAGCAACTGGGAGTAATTAACTTCACTCTGTGCCAACCCTAGGAGATGATTTTCCTTATTATTGAGACATAACCTTTTTGAGCCACACAGTTGGAAAGAAGCAGTGTTTAGTCCCTGCCCCAAGCTGCTCTTGTTCTACTTTTGAGTAGGTGCTTTTAAGGACAGACTTAACCAATACAGTAGTAAAGCCAAAGGGGAATGATGGCAATTATGTAAAGTGGTAACGGGCTTAGTATTGCTATGTATCTGACTCAGATAAATATGATTCAATGCATTAAAACACAGCACAGTGCCCTTGTCTAAAGCTAAGGAAAAGGAATTTGATTTGAAAGGACAAATACCACCGTGAGTTTTATTATAAAGGTTGCAGCTAGATGATGAGTCTTTATCATTTTAATATGTCTTGTGCTATCATAACAAAATAACTTGTATTCAGTCAAGTGCTTATGCACATTTCAACACTTCTCATTCCTTATTCTCTTTCATAGATGGTGATGCTTAAAATTGTGTAATGACTTCCCAGTTTTTCAAAATTAGACCCTGTAGGAATAAGGAGTTACAAGTGATTGCCTAATGAAACAATTTCTATCATATTTAAAGGTTGGAGTATTCTAATTAGAAAGAAGGGCAGTAAAACGCAGTTTAAATTAAAAGAAATTTTGTACATCATTTAAATGTCTGTTTCTGCACTAGACTATAAACCTTATATCCTTCACACATCAGGAAAGCTCTTATAAAATTTAAAACTAATATTCTATAGAGCATAAATGGTTATGGTTCAGATACTATAGCATGTATCTTTGAGCAAATATCATTTCATAATATGATTTTATGAATTTTCCCATTGAAGACCTAACACTTTAAAATGATTTCTTTGCCAACCCTTGTCACTTTAGCTCCATTCACCACCTCCTTCACAGGCTCTGTCTCCATGCAAATGTACAATATAATGAAATTGTTCAAGACTACCCTACATTCTCAAATGTCTTCAAAGCCAGCAAGTAATAAAAATGTGTTAAGGATCCTGGTAGAAGAAAGAGAAAACTGTTAAACTGGAAAATGTATTCCATATCAAAATATCTTTAAACTCAGAATAATTTAAAATATTTGGCTGGCAAGATACAAAGTCAATCCTCCCTGCTAGCTTCAGTTTGAGGCTATTCTCCACCCTCTTTCTCTTCAGGAAATCCAACTTATGCTTTTAGCCTCATTTACCATATGGCTAATAACTCTCATATATTAGATCTTTTCTTGTTCTACATATTTTTACATTTATCTGACCATGTAACATTTTCAATAAGATTTCCAAAAGCCAACATATCTGATTCTACACATCACCTTCACATATAATTGGTTTTTTAATATTTTATTTGTGATTATAATATTATAAACAATATATCATCCCTCCTCTCCTCTTCTATCTCCAAACCATCCATCTACATTTTTGTTCTTTTTCAAATTCAGAGCATCCTTTTTCATTAACTGCTATTATTACTACTACCACTACCACTACCACTACACTACTACTACTAATACTACACACACACACACACACACACACACACACACACACACACAACCTACTCAGTCTGTATAATGTTACTTGTACATATGTTTTCAGGGCTGACCATTTGGTATTAGGTAACCAATTTGTGTGTGCTTCCCTGGGGAAGACTATTTCTCTCACTCTCAGCATTCCTACTTGCCTACAGTTCTTTGTGTAAGGTTGAGTCCTCATGATATTTCCACCATCCACATTAGCATGTGCTGTTGTCCTTGTTCAGTAATGCATAGGCTGAAGAAACAACATTACAGAAAACTCCCCAATCCTCTGGCTCTTACAGTCTTCTGCTCCCTCTTCTGCAATGATTCCTGAGCCTTAGGTTTTCAAGTTGTATTGTAAATGTATTCATTCTGGAGGAGGGGAAAGATAAATACAAAGGAAAAAGAGAAGAGGGTAATATAAGAGGAAGGATGTCTGAAAAGTCATAAGGAACCATACTATTAACTATAAACCTAAAAATATTTATACGAGATATAAGTCAGTGTGGTGATTTGAATAGGAATGACCCCCATAGACTCATGTGTGTAAATGCTTGGAGCATAGGGAGTGACACTATTAGGAGGTGTGGCCTTGTTGGAGTAGGAGTGGCCTTAGTGTAAGTTTGTCGTTGTAGATGCGGGCTTTGAGGTCTCATATGCTCATGCTAAGCCCAGTGTAGTAGTCTATTTCTGTCTGCAGACCAGGATGTAGAACTGTCAGCTCATTCTCCAGCATCATATCTGACTGCATGCTGCCATGTTTCCCACCACGACAATAATGGACTCTGAAACTAAAAGCCAGCCCCAATTAAGTTTTTTCTTTATAAGAGTTTCAATGTAATGGTGTCTTTTCACAGCAATAAAACCCCAATTATGACACTCGGAGTATAAATATACATATGCAGAATAAACTAAATTTCCTATCAGGCTTTATAATGTTTCTTCAAAGCCAAAAACCTTCTAAAAAACACCTCCAACTCAAGGCATGAGAAACCCTTCATTGAGTTGTTGGCAGTGCTGTCAAAAAGACTCCCAAAACTTTAGAGGCTATTGCTATTACCCTTGAGATTCCCCTTAGAGGCAGAGAGTGAGTCTTCATTGCTGAGAAGCCATGCATTCAAACACAGAGCCCAGAGCCATCCCAACTGAAACTGAACTGAATGCTCATTTGCTGAGAACTGTCTCCCATGGTACCAGAGTTCATACACAAGGTATCAAAGAAGGGAAACTAAAAATCTTACCCAGCTATGATGCGTATGAACCACAATGACCACCACTGTAGGCAGGATAACCTAAGGTTACAGTGATGTCATACATACCTTGGTAGTAACAAGTAAAGCTCTAATTGGACTTAAAACCTTAACAAGAGGGAAACCATGTCTGTTGCTGGAAACCTAGCCATTTATCCAGGATAAGGAAGTAATTAATTTTGGCAGAGAATCTACAACTGTCACTTTATTATACCAGCACAATTCCTAACTATATTCTAAATATTTGTTGTCTTCTTTTAATGTTCTACATCTCTGAAAACATGGTATCCTTTCACCCCCACCTCTGATTTAGACATACAAACATGAAATCTAAGATTTCTTCTTTGACTTCAGTCCTCTTCTTCTGATCCCTTACTCAGCTGTCTGTCAATGTTTCTCAACCCTCACTGCCCAGCTCTTCAGTCCTCTCTTCTGCTTCAGGATTCCACACCTTCTTTTTCCTTTTTATATATAAAAGGTTCCATAGCCTCTAGATCCAGTGCCTCATTTACTCTTCATTTTTATTTGTGTGATTGTGTGCGTGTGTGTGTGTGTGTGTGTGTGTGTATGCAAGTGTCCATTGTGGTGTACTGGGAGCTGAACTCTGGTCCTCTGCAAGAGCCTTCTCTCTAGCCCTTAACATTAGACCACCCAGACTTTCGTCCCTTACTACTACATTTACTATTTATTTGTTCATTTGTAATATCTATTTGTATACTTACTCTTAAGTCGTCCTTACAATTTATTCTCAATACTAAAGCTAGAGTAACCATATTACATCCTAACTGTGTGCATGTTACACTTCTACTTAGAATCTTGACTGACAGTTACTCTTAAAACTTAGCCTCCTAAATGGGTTTTCAGGTCATGAAGGTTTGAGCTGTCCCATTCTTGAAATTCTCCTTTTACTTGTTTATCCTAAAGCCTTTGTGACCTGTGGAAGCAGCTTTACTTTTCTGTTCCTCAACCTGGATCAAGTTTGTCCAGAGTATACTTTCTGTTCTTTAAACTTCTGGTAAAAGGGCATTTCCCAGGGAACACCTTGTCTAAACATCTGAGACTAAAAAAGGATTCCATTGATATAATGACTTGTGAAGGGTTGTTTTCTCACTCACCAAACCTTGTGCACATCATTGTGACTTGGTGAAAGCCCGTTTCCATTTTTTTGACTAGAAGTTCCTTTAGAGTTTTTCTGTTTTTTCTCAGAGATTCCATGTGCCTTGAATACTTTTGAATGAACAGATGGTTAAATAAATAAAAAGCATTATCTGACCTTCAGTGTGAACAGGACTTCCTCACTCAGAAAGACTGGAGGTACTTAGCAAAGGTCTGAGCTCCTCAGACATTGGCTGTTTGGAAAGCCTGTCATTTTCTCCTGCTCAGCTAGCTAAAAGGCCCTGCCCCCTCCATTCATACCCATTGGTCAGTGGAACTCCCCAAGAACATATCCAGACCTGCTTATGAGGTCCCATTCCACCCTGTAGAGCAGCACCCTTGCATCCCATATAATGTAAAGAACTGAACATCCACTGTTGTCCTCTTTCATGTGTTCTTCAGTGTTGTGTATTTTAAGTAGTAAATTGGGTCTCACTGTCTTCTCCTTCCCAAGGTCTTCTGTAGGTTGGCATCATATCCAAAACCAGAGTTATTTTCCTCCTCTATATCCCTCTAACTGTGATTAACTGCCTGCATTCAGGTAATAGCCTTCCCAAAGGAGAAAACAATTCTATAGTATTTCCAAAGATAGATACCTTCTCATTAAATACACTGGTTGCATATTTTCTGAAAGTGTTCTGATTATGCATTACAACTGTGCTAAAAAAACATACACTCTGGTAGGTCAGGGATAGTCAGTTGTTTTCATTTACCACAAAGAGAAAAATGAAATAATATTGTAGATCCGTGGAAATTTATAAATACCAGTATCTGAAAATCCAGGAACTCTGACCACAAAATATGGTAGTCTGTGTGGAAAGTTGGGCATTTGGCATGTAGAAATGTCACTATATGTTGGTAGTCACAAATAAAAGTAGCTACCCTGAAAACCCAAGGTGAATCTAATATATTATTTTACCCAAAAATATATGACTATGTATCACCACTTTTATACACCATTAACAGATAATGAAATTAGTACTTACCAATTTTATTCAATGCTCAACTTATGTTGTTTTCCTAACAGTGTTAAATATGTGCTTAATAGATGAATTGAGTAAGGATCCAAGATAAGATGCCACAAGAGTAATATAAGGAGGTGATTAGATTATATTCATATTAGATTATTTGTCCTGACATCCTGATTGTGATACTCTCTGTCTTCCCAGTCATATTAGGAGACAACATACCTGGTGATTTCACTTTGCAATGTGTAAATTAACCAAAGGTAGTTAAGTAACAGTAGCTATCAAGGGTTTTGTTTTATTTTTGTTTGTTTGTTTGTTTTTGCCTAGTAACTGTTTTATTTTATTTTTTAAAATGTGTGGAACTCCATTAAGAGTTCTTTTGATGATTATAGACCTGTAACACCATTTGATCCTGTACATGTCCATCAAAGAAATGGTGGATTTTCCAATTGGTTTGTAGTGGATAATAACATACAACGTAACTTACACAACATCTCTGAGTAAGATTGTGTTCTTCACCAATGGCTCAGGCACTAAGGTCAAGAATTGATAAATGGGACCTTATGAAACTTAAAAGCTTCTATAAGGCCAACGACACTGTCAGCAATCTACAGACAGGGAAAAAAATCTTCACTAATCCTTATTGACCGACAGCTAATATCCAAAATATATAAGAATTCAAGAAGGTAGACAAAAACAAAACAACGACAACAACAAAAAAACCCAAAATCAAAAAACAAACAAACAAACAAACCCAAAACAAGCAAACAAAAAACAAAACAAAACAAAAAAAATCAAAATATCCAATCATAAAATGGGGTACAGAACTAAAAAAGAATTCTCAATAGAAGAATCTCAAATGGCAGAGAAGCACTTAAATGTTCAACATCCTTAGTCATCAGGAAATGCATTGAGATTCCACCTTACACTAATCAGAATGACTAAGATGAAAAACTATAGTGACAGAACATGCCAGGAAGGATGTGGAGAAAAGGGAACACTCATCTATTGCTGGGGGATTGCAAACTTGTAACACCACTTTGGAAATCAGTCTCAGAATTTGGAAATAGGTCTACCTGAAGACCTAGATATATCACTCCTAGGCATATACCCAAAAGATGCTCCACCATAACACAAGGACATGTGCTCCACTAACCTGTTTATAACAGGTTTTTTTGAATATCCAGAAACTGGAAGCAATCCAGATTGCCTACAACAGAAGTGTAGATAAGGAAAATGTGGTACATTTACACAATGGAATACTACTCAGCTATTAAAAACAAGGACTTCATGAATTTTGCCGGCAAATGAATAGAACAAGAAAATATCCTGAGTGAGGTAACCCAGACACAAAATGATATGCATGGTATGTACTCACTGATAAGTGGATATTAGCCAAAGCATTCAGAATACCCATGATTTACCCCACAGACCCCAAGAAGTTAAACAAAGATGGCCCAAGTGAGAATGCTTGAATCTCACTATAGATATGGGGAACAAAATAGTTATGAGAGCAGAAAGAGGGAGGGACTTGGTGAGTGAGGGGAGGGCTAGGGGAATGGGGAGCAGGATGAGGCATGAAGAGAGACAGGAAGGGTCCTATTTCCCATTGCCCTCGTAGAAACCCCTATCCCATTTTCCCCTCCTTTTTGCTTTTATACTATTTTAATTACATGCAAGTATTAAGGTCAGTTCTAGGTGAGGAACTAGCAATATAATAGATGCAAATAGTCAAGGAAACAAGCAAGACAATAAGCACAAATAGTCAAAGAACAAGCAAGGCAATAAACAAAATTCTGTGAACAGTCTCGTGATCAGTTTGCCAACACTTAATCTACTAGACTTTGTTCAAAAATAAATTTAAACTAAATAAAAACCAAAAATAAAACTGAAAAGAAAACCAAAAGACTGTGTTCTCATACCCATTTTTGGGGTCTTTGGTTACCTGGGATACATATTTAACCAAAATAGCCTGCATGCTTATGTCACAGAGCTCAGCTTGGCAATTCACATTCTCTGCCAGCTAGCACCTTGTAAAGTACCCAAGGTTGTGTTTGTGGTCAGGAAGAGGTTCCTTATTCACACTAAATATTGGTGAGCAAATGTGGCTCTCAACTCAGCATGCAGGCATGCCCACTTGAAATGCAATCCTTCTGGCCTTCCTATTTCTTTGTATTTAGTTGTTTTTTTGTATAATGCTATCTACAGCAAAGCAAGGGCAGAAAGCCTACCCTCTGCGGCAGTCGTTTTCTACTTCCCCTTGGAGTAACCTTCAGCATTTCTGTTTTTCATTTTACCAGGGGCTCCCATTTTCTGCCTTTTCCTTCCATTCTTGCTTAATCATATGGAAAGTGCTTAAACTGGGACTGATCTCTATCCAGCAGGTAGGCAGCCGGTTCCCCAGGGGCCTTATCATCAGCCTCTCCTGAGCTGGTTTCTTTTCATACATCTTGATAGGCTTTTGCATTTGTATTTTCTCAGCATGGTGCTGTTTGTGGATGAGCTTAGGCTTCAGGCCAATCTTTTATGCCTTCCCAGAATGATCATGAGCCTTTCAACCATCCTTTCTTTTTCTCATAGTAATCTAAATAATATGCATAATATCTATAGTGCAATTCAGTACATTCATCTTGTGGCATGGAGTTCTCAGAATGGTGCAGCTCCTGAATGAGGACTAGAGGCTGTTATGTACCAAACAGTAAGAACCCACTCTCTACACAGTTATGATTCAAAGCCACCTCTTATTAAAGCGGCTCCTGACTTACTGTTAAAGAAAAATGCTGATTTTGTAAATTAATCACTTTGATATACTTTTTAACTATTATATGTATCTTAAAGGTAAGAACTACATTTCACTAAGTTTAATAAAACATATTTGTTAGAAAAGGTGGGTCACCCCAACAATGTTAGCACTTTGGAGGCTGATTCAGAACAGCTGCCATGGTACTTGGTCAGCATGGTCTGCAAGTGCATGACCAGGCCAGTCTACAGGGTGACAATGTGTCTCAAGAGAAAATTATTGGGGAGGGAGACAAATTTTAAACCTTTAGGAATTATGAAAACGCTTCCTTAAAAGATCAGATTTCAAGTTAACAACTTGTATTTCAGGAAAAAGAATCTAGCCATCTTTTTACAAGTACATTTTTTTTTGTAGGAGGGCATACTACCAAGGTATAAGTTGGAGGACTTCCCAATGTTGAGTCTTTCTTCTTAGGGATCAAACTCAAGTCACCAGGCTTGACAACAGATACCTTTACCCACGGAGGTAACTTTGCAGTCCTCTAGCTCAGTGCTTCTCAACCTTGCTAATGCTGTGACCCTTTAATACAGTTCCTCATGTTGTAGTGAAAAGAGAAAATTGTTTGCAAACATAAATCTTTTGTTGTTACTTCATAATTTAATTTTGCTATGGTTATAAAATTATAGATAAATATCTGACATGCAGAATATCTAGTATATGACTCCTAAAAAGCTCACAACCCACAGGTTGAGAACCGACACTCACCAATTTTTAATAATAATAATAGTAATAAATCATATATTACAGGTTTTAATAATAAGATGTTTCCATACATTGTAGTGCCTATATTTCTTGATATTCAAACTTTTATAAATCTATTTTTATATTAAAATATTAGACTCATTTGTAATGTATCCTGGAACATAATATGCACACTGGATCTTACAGTTTAATGCTAAAGCACTTGCCTACCAAGCATCAAAGCCCAGGACTCAATTCCAAACACTTGAAAAGATATTGTGTTTATATATACATATATATGTATATATACATAACTAGTAGCCCTGAAATTGTTATTAATTTTTCTCCCAATGATTTGAAATTAGTATTTAACATTAATAAATTCTATACCTATTTGAAAGTGTTTTGCATATTTTATTTTCAATTATTTTCAATAATACTATATGATGTTCACTTACTGTGGTCTTTAGTGATTTAATATTGGGTATGATGGTTCTGTCAAACAAGTTCCTCCTCTTATTTCAATGAAAACAAATGTAAGATTAAAATCATGAGGACAGGAACACTGACAGAGGCCTTGTGTCTGAATGTGAAAGAGCTCCACAGCAGGTATCAATGGAGCTATGGGAAAACAACAAAGCCAGTCTTGACTCTGATCAGGCCCTATTTACAAAGTCCCTTCAGAGCAATGTGCTCAAGGACCTGTTGCCCTCTCCCCTAGTCACCTTATCAGCTTATGAGTATTATGCATCTAATTATAACAGACTAAATTATGGATAAGGCCAGCTTCTCAGAAGTCCTTCTACCAGTCCATAAAGCTAATCACCCAGATAACCCAGTAGGCAAAGTGCTAGATATACAGTAGCCCAAAACCCCTACTGCTACATTTTGTTAACTATGTTGTTAACAGAATGTTCCTTTGTATTTAAACCTCCTTAGGGCTGTATCTCCATGCACTTTAACAAAAGTTATGAATCCTCAGAAGATTTGACTTCATTACAATTTTACTGACCTCCTTCTTTTCCTCTTCTTCCTCCTCCTCTTCCACCTCCTTTTTCTTTTTGTGCAGATCATGGAAGATAAATATCCTGAAAGAAAGATCTGATTCACCACGATTTGGGAAAGAACATGGATATGTCATCCAACTTATAAATACTCATAAGATGACTTTAAATACCGCTATACAGAACCTCACCTTGGAGCAGCCCAGTCCAGTCACTGTTTGGAGTGTTTGAGATGCTTAATTTTGCTGAATAAAGTTCCAGTCGAACTATAACATCTTGTTAAAACTGTCTATGCATGTTGAAAGAATTCTTTCCTTCAAGAAGATAAAAATCCAGTGACCCTTGAAACACATTTTCATATTCAAAATCAATATATACAATTCCATTTTACAGATCCTTTGCATCTTTCCTTAGCTCTTTTACCTCACTTTTAAATACCTAAGTATTTTATTGTTATTATTAGTTTATTATAATTTCCTGCATATTATAGCTTCTTAATGATAGTGTTACTGTCTAAAAATATTAAGATTATGTATTTAAGAAATAAATGTGGGTTTTTTTTTTTTTTTCATTTTTGAGACAGGGTTTCTCTGTATAGCCCTGGCTGTCCTGGAACTCACTCTGTAGACCAGGCTGGCCTCGAACTCAGAAATCTGCCTGCCTCTGCCTCCCAAGTGCTGGGATTAAAGGCATGCTCCACCACTGCCTGGCTGCCCCTCCAGGGCTTCTTAGTCTCATTAATAAAAGAATTTAAGAATGCTGAAGTGCTAGAGAGACCTCTGATGACCTGGAATCTCAGCTGGATGCAATGAAGACACAGACCAGAGGCTTATAATTTACTCTTCCCCGCGCCCTTCTTCTAATATCTCAATGCCCATAATCAGCTTGAAGAAGTTAATGAAGAGTTGGTGCCCCTATTCCCTGGACTTGGGGACTGAGGTGGTTAATATTGGGCTGTCTTTCTAGGGAATAGTAGTGGTTTTGTTGGAACAGGGAGGAGTAGCTAGGATTTATTGCATAGCCATAACCTATTGGTAAAATCTGTATAACTGTTATTAAGCTGAAGTTACAATTTCTTAAATGGTACAAAATTTACGTTGATTTCAAATTTAAGGTTTTCATTGTTACGAGTTTCTTATTGATATAGAAGTGAGATTAATATTGTTACTCTCATAGGCATTGTGTCTCTATAACACATTTAGGAATACAAGGCTTAGACCCAGTACTTTTTTAACTTTGTTAACTGATTTGAGATGGTTAGCCTAAGGGCCTATAGCAAATTCATGGCTCTGAGTTCATTGTTAGGGTGTTTTCTATATTTTATTTAGAAACAACTGAGAGGAGTTAACAGACAACAATCCAGATTGCCTTAAATGGATAGTTGGTTTTCAAAACGTCAGAAGTCCACAGAATTGACTTTACAACATTTCTGTATTAAGGTTCATTTTGATTAGAGACCTGTCTGCTCCTGACAGCTTTTCCTTCCTGTCTTGGATTCTAAGAAAACATTGAGCATCTTTGGAGTTACTCCAGTTGTGGTGAGACAGCCACTAGGCAAGAATTGCCTCTTTTCATCTACAGACAAATTACTGTCCTGAAAAGGACACACTTGCACAGTAGTCGACTGATTATATCTGCCAAGACAGAGTAATCAGCCCTTAATAATTCTGCATCACTAGGTCTGTCAGATGATCCTGGGCCAGAAGGCTGAAGATCGGATACTTCAACGTTTTGTAGTATAGGGACTGTCCAGGTGTTCAGTGGTCTCTATAAATTGGCTAAGTTTTAGAAGCTATGCTTTGTGCTTCCCATAATTTCAGTTAATTCAGTCATTCTGGATTTCTGATGGGGTTGAAGACTTATAGTCTCATAGCCAATCCCGGCTATTTACTTGGAGAGAAAAGATTTGAGAGGATGGTTTTCAACTGACATTCATTCTAAAGCCAAGAAAAAAGCCAGATTCAGAACTAAGTCTTTTAGTTAGGAGAGATGACAGAGGTTCTGGTTAGTCAACAAAATGATGAACTGGGTATTAGGTCTCTCTTGTACCTTACTGATACAAATTGGTATAGTTATGCTCTAATTGTATTTTGAGAGAAAAGTTTTATTTTAACGGGAAGGGTGATATGTAGGAGGAGCTAAGGTGGGAGGAGTAAGGAGAGGAAGAGGAGGAGTAAGGAGAGGAGGAGGAGAAGGAGAGCAGAAGTTGGAGATGAGAGAGAGAGAGAAGGGGTGGACATGGAGGCAGATGCTCGCATGTCTCCGCCAGTCAAAGATAGTTGGTATATCTAGGTTGGATATTGGGTTATACTTCTGATTGTATGGACATCTTGTTATTGAGCATTACCAAACTTATAAAGCCTTTGATTAACATTTTTTTAAAAAGTTACTAATAAAAAATAAAAGAAAGAAAGAAATTTAAAAAAAAGAAAAAAGAAAAAAAGAAATAAGTGTATTTATCTATTTAGTGCATGTGTGTGTGTGTGTGTTGTGTGTGTGTGTGTGTGTATGTATTGTAGGCATTTTGGCATATGAGTGTTTATGGAGTGGGTATAAATATTTTTCTAAACAATTTGTTACCAAATTAAATTTGAGACATGTCCATTTACTAATTCAATGTACACTAAAGACTTGTTTTCCCATAATATGTGTAATGTATATGTAATGTATACATATATAGTATTATTTCATCAGTACCATTTACCAGTTTAATACAGTAATTATTGTGTAACTTACATTCTTTCATCCCTTTCTCAAAAATTAAATTAGATATTGATAGTCTCTTATGCTTATTTACATCCTATGAGGTAGTGAGCTTGTATGATCTACATGTCCTTCCTCACTCATTATTTGTTCCTGTGAAAGATTTCCTTTTGTCAGAGAACAATATATTTACATTCTATTTGGCTAGGTTATCCTATTGATTGATGTTACCTTTATAGTTATATGCATTTTATTGCTTTAGCTGTAGTCTCAGAAAGAAAATGCTGAAATTCCCTTTAATTCTTGCTTGACTCCTCCTTGAACAAGTCCGCAGGGAAGAATCTTGAATTCAATATTCTCTGCACTCTTGCAAACTTACAGCAGTGATTAAAAATTAGTTTGGCTTACCTTAAAATTCTGTGCTCAATTTTTTCTTTAAGTGTTTATGTCCCTGTTATAGGGATGCTCAGAGTTGGCTCAAAATACCCAAAGAGCAAGTACTCAGTGCAGAGGAGATTTATTTGCCGCAGAGGGACAGAGGGCAAAGTTAAAGGGCAAAGACAGGAGATAGAGGACAAGGGAGAAGAGGAAGGGAACAAGGGAGAGGGGAAAAGGTGGGTAAGGGAAAGGAGTAAGAGGTATTTGTCCATGAGAGACAAGGCCATCCTCTGGATCCTCTGGATGGAGAGAAGACAGCCAGGGCCCATAGAAAGTAGTAGTTTATAAAGGAAAGGGGGAAACCTGTGTTAAGATGAAGTGTGAATTAGGTGAGCCAAAGGATGCTTTTGATAGCTGGACCTTGATCAACAGCTTTGGGAGGAGGAATTGACTTAATAAGGAAATAGACCTTGATGGAAAGCTTTAGGAATAAAATCTAATGTCTTTTAGCAAGACAGACGGGATGGGGGGAGAAGAGCAAGGCCTGTCAGAGCCATGTTTGCCATGCAAGCTAGAGGCCCCTCATCTATAACCCGTTACCTTACATGGCAGAGATGCTGTTGTTGTGTTCCCAGTATCATAATCTTTTCCTTGTAACCAACCACATCTTTTTCCTAATGCTCAAGAAAATGCTCAACATTCACATATCCGTGCACAAAGGCTTGAAAAGTGATTTAAAAAAAAAAGCAGAAGAGTTTTTCCCATAGCTTTAAGATCACTAGTTTTCAGCAGTTGTGTGAGTATGACAGTTTAACAAAATATTTCACACTGTGTTAAGAATGATTGCAATTTAGGAATGCCAAGCGCTTCACTTTTAGGATTCTTCAAATATCTAGTCACATCGGTGTTGATCACCTCGTCTCTTTCCAGAACGATCTTTGGCATCCGTGTGATCCTATCCATTCTTAATGTGTATGCTCTGCATCCGTGTATCACATATATAATTTATGCTTCACATTTCCACACTTTACCTTTTATCTTCCTTACTTTCCATTCTTTGACAACTACAAAAATTAACATCAGACTTTCTTATTTAAAAAAGAAACAGCTTTTCTCCTTTTTTCTAGTTCTCTTCTTTTTCTCTCCATACTTCTGAATCTTTTTTAAGATTTCCCTCTTTTGATCTTTTTAGGTAATTTTCTCTTTCCAGTTTATACTAAGTAGTCAAATTAATAGTTTTCTGATTTTCATTGTCTGTTTTCTCTTGTCTATATTCTGTTACTGTTTTGATGCCATTTCTCGGACATCTCAGTAGTCCTTCATGTTTTTGTATTTACTTTGCTCATTTTTATTCAGGAACTTTTCATAAGCTTTGATTGCATCTATTTATATTGTTCACATGGAATCATTTATTCTTTTGGACTATTTGGAGAACTTATCTACTGTGTGAGGTCCCTTTATTACCCTACACTTCCCTGTCCTTTCTGATGGGATTTAGTGTTTGTCCTCCTCTTAGACATTGATAGGGTTATTTAATAACCACATGGTTTGTAAGAGTCCCATGGTTTACTTTCTATTATTTTAACAGTATTTTGTGTTTGAAGAAAATGGAGAAGGAGCATATCTTCTTTATAATTGTCAAATGACATGTTTGCATGGGGTAATGGTGTCATGAGACCCACATTATTTCTTGATATAAGTACTTCATAAAGTAATTGTTAATTCAATATGGGAATCTAGTGGTTAATGTAAATATTTAAGTGATCCTGTGGGCATAAAACTCATGTGCAGTCAACATTAACTTAGTTTTTCAAACAAAAATAATTGTTTCTGATTTTTAAAATGTCTCTATAGAGTCAGTCAAGGCTGATTGTTACAAAGAGAAATATATCTAGGGATAATAAAATAAAAATTCATACTAAAACGGCATCTTATAGTGTAGCAGCACATCTCATATTGACTGCTTGTGATATATGTCACACCAGATTATGAACTACAGATACAGCCATGTGACAAGGGGCTAGCATTATCCACCATAAGAAAATGCATTCTTCTGTCCACATGAGTGAGTTAAAATGCAGATTCTTTCCCAGTTGCACCCAAAGATTAGGATACTAGAAAAACTAGGAGAGATGACTCAAGCTCTGACCTACTGAAGCTGTGAGATTATGGATATGTATTATCTTGTGCTGTTAAGGTTTCAGATATTTGTTGTGTAGCCATAGTCTACAACGCATGTCATTACAAAGGGAAAAGGAGAGAGAAAAAGAAAGAGATGCATAAGGTAAATCACACTCAATGAACATTTTCACCATGTGATCTCACTAAGTACCTGAAGCACTCAAATCCAAGGAGTTTTCTCTGCATACAATAAAAAGAGATACTATACCTTCAGAATTAACATGGGATGGAATATTTTACTTATTAGTTAGAAAATATTGTGTGTAATATTCTTTTGTTTCCACATAAGATTTTAGGAAGCTTTATTGTATTATAATATTAAGTGTGTTGTTTGTTTGTATAGAAGAAAGAATATTTGTACATATATCTATATATATAAGTATATATAAATGTCTGAGTATGCATATGCATGTATATAGTATACAGATATATATGCAAATTTATAATATATATAATATTAATATATATTTTTCTGGAATTCTTTGACATCAAATTCTCTAGTGATATATAGTAAAATTTTCTCTTTGTAGTTTATTATTTTTGGAAAAATAGATGAAAATATGAATTCAACATAATGACTAGTTGGCATGAATTATAGTGAAATACATGCAACTCCACATATCTCACGGATACTTTTTATTAACTGCGTTTGTACTGTCCTACTCCTTTACTTTGAAAGGTCAAATACACTTACTTTGTAATTGTCCTTAATGATAAACATATCTTTTTATGTTAATAATAGCATAAACTCACCATTGCTAAAAGAAAGGAATGATAAGCAAAAGTCAAAATATAATAACTAATAATACGGTGGCTTCTTAAAACTGTGAGGAAATATGTTCCATTGTGACACTCAGGCCATTTAGATCAATCTTATAAGAGGTTAAGGCTGAAAAGAATGATAATATTCCATCACTCTTTTTAATTTTTGTTTAGTAAAAATAGATTAAAAATATAATATATTCTGATTACAATTTCTTTGTTCCACTCTTCCAGTTCCTCCCTACCTCTCCTCCCATCTGGATCCACAGCTTTCTGTCTCTTATTAAAAGAAAAAAACCCAGAAATCTAGGGAATAAAATAAAATAAATTAAAACAAATAAATTGGAATATAACCAAATAAGAAAAAGAGCCAGAGAAAAAGCCCAACAAATGCACATAGATACAGACACAATGACACACACATACACACACACACACATTCATATACATAGGAATCCCACAAACTCAAAATCCAAAAGCCGTACTATGTACACAAAAGCCCTATAACATTAAAAATCAAATGCTCCTACTAAACATTATGAGACAAGGAACCTCCAAAGTTGTCAGTGAGTTCATTTTGTGTTGGCTATCTACTACTGGGCATGGCATACTCTTAGGAGTGTCAGTCACCCTTGAGGGACTCAAATGTCTCAGAGAATTGAAAGAAAATAGTAGGTAAGATGATTTATTGTATGTAGAAATTGGAAAATACCAAGAAAATCTTCTAATCAAACTCTCTAGGTGAGGAAACTCAGGTTAGGCCTTCTCATCAAAAGTACTGAAGTAGGTAAGGGGAGAAACCTAGGTTTCAAGATCCATCAGGATTTATTCGTAGTTTGCTATTCTTTTCCTTATTCTGGAATTCTTATTCATTGGCCAAGGGATATTAAAATAAATATTTATAGTACAAATATTTGAGTACCTCTACACTGTGTGTTCAGTGAAAATAACTCATTTCAATAAGCTATTTGTAGTATTTTACACTTGAGGAAACTTCCCTTAGCTGACTATATTGTCAATGCTCAAGCAATGGAATTCTAAGAACAAAATTCTACTCTGACCCTGGGACTAATATTAAATATGGTTAACAGTCAGGCCTCTGATCTTCAATTCATTTCAGTGAAGGCATTAGAAAAGTCATTATTCTTATGACTTTCTGACTTTAGCAAATAGAAATTTTGCTCTTTAGATAGGGAATACTCATCATCTACTCTAGAGGAGCCCTTTGGTTAAGGGCAAGGATAAGTCAAGGACTATTTCTACCAAAGTTGTTTCTTATAATTAAAAGAAATTAGAAAGACAACCCCAAAATATTTAAGTAAACATGTATTGATTAAATGAAAACAAGTGTAAAAACATCACTGCCAAAATGGTTGCTGGGTTAAGTTTTATACTTGGATACTTTAAAAGAATGCTATCACACAGTAGAACATCAAATACTATGTCACAGTCTACCTTTTATATATGTTTGCTTTTTATGTTTTTAATCGCAATGTATGCTCAAGAGTGCAGTATATGATAATGTAAAGGTTACGAAGATTCAAACAATTTCTTTCCTTATGACAGCCCAGGATTAAGACCATAACAAAAGAACTCTGTTTTACATTTCTATATTCTACTAATAGTGAGCTAAGAGATGTGGAAAAATTTCCGGAGCTGGACAGGAACCAAGAAATCAACAGTGTGCCGGGCAGTGGTGGTCCACGCTTTTAATCCCAGCACTTGGGAGGCAGAGGCAGGTGGATTTCTGAGTTCGAGGCCAGCCTGGTCTACAGAGTGAGTTCCAGGACAGCCCGGGCTACATAGAGAAACCCTGTCTCGAAAAACCAAAAAACCAAAAACCAACCCCCCCCCAAAAAAAAAAAAAAACAAAAGAAAAAAAAAAGAAATCAACAGTGTAAAAGATTCTAATAAGGCAGATGTGGAATGTGTGTTTTGCTCAGAGTATCTGCCTAGGTACACTGGGAATGTTAGGAAAAAATTTGGAAACTCATATTAGTAGAAATGCGGAGTTCTTGAAATAAATAGCAAGTAGATATTCTGCTTTTTCAGGCACTGCATAGTTTTAGCAAAGCCTCGGAACTAATATTATTAGTTAAATTGACAAGAGTCATATAATGTATTAATACCATCATCTAGTGACAGTCAACAAAGGTTTCATATAAGAGTCTAAGGCTGGGGAGAAGTGTTGCTAAACACTGTCTTCAGGACATGATATAGTTGTTGTACTTATAAATTCATAGCAGCAAAAGATTACTCTAAGTAACATTCTAGTATAGATGAGGGAGGGCCTTGTGAAGACATATCCCTGACTGAGGAGGTAAATTGGCAGTTGATGGGTGCTGGAGGTCGGGGAATAACTCACTAGAATCATTCCAATGCTCTGTTTGGAAATGGTGGTACTTGATTTAGTAGGCTTTTTAGAAGACATGAAACTAATAAAGAGATATATTGAGGAAATCTGTGGGAGCTTGAAGAGAAAAATATGGGTGAATATAATAATATTTCATTATATATGTATGTGTATTTGAAATTACAAAAGAATACACTTTACAAAAGTTTCAATCCATAGGAAAATAGTAAATTAACACAAAGATTTCTATTGATGTTAAGTATGACTCAAAGTATCTTGGACAAGACTCTCAAAACCAGAAACCACATAACAGGAATTGGATAAGAATTGCTCAACAAAGAAGAATGAATAAGAAATAAATATATGTGCAAGTGTGTGTGTGTGTGGGGGGGGTGTGTGTGTGTGTTCTACCCTAGATAAAAATCAGGAATTACAGGATGAACATTATCAAGCCACTAAATTCTTAGTTCAAATTCATTAAAAATATTTCCCTAACAATTTGATTCTAAAATATAAAATCTGTGGCAGTTTTGGGATTTGCACTGAACTTCGTTATCACATACTTTGAGTTTATGAGGAGTACAGAAGAGAGAAATGCTTTTATTTTCTAATGCTTGTATGGAATAGTTTCGTTGAACAAAGTATTTCTTTTTTATTTACTGAAACAAAAAATTTACATGTAATATGTTTTCTTGAGATTACATTTCTCCTCTAATTCTATATTCACTACTTCTCTACCCACTCTACTTCATAGTTTTTTTTATCACAAACTCTCTCTCTCTCTCTCAAACAAAAACATAAAACCAAAAGCAAAGATCAAAACAAACAAACACAAACAAAAAAATAATAGGACAAAAACAAAAAAACCAAAATAAAAATCTCTCACACTCATGGAGTCTAATTTGTTTTGACTAGCTACTCTGGGAATGGCTCCTGCCTTGTAGAGTGGTTACTATGCCTAGAGACACTTCATTGGAGAAAACTCATCTCTCCTTTCCCAGCATATATCAATTGCAAATAGCTTCTTGGTTAGAGGTAGGACTTTGTAGCTGAACTGAATATATCTTGAAGCTAAAATATTTCAGTGAAATTTTTCTATATCCAAATAAAATTTATATTATATTTATATTATATTTACATTACACAAACACATATAAAATTTATCTTCTGAATATTGATGTCATTTCTTTATAGTCATAAATTTATAAACGTACGTGTATAGTTATACATAAGCAGATGAATAAAATCTACTCGAGCTTATAATCAAAATGCTTATCTGTTTGTATATTTATATATGACTTTATAGGCATGCATATTATTTTCCAAGTATTTGAAGTTTCAGAATCTATTTCGTGCCTGAAACTCCATGTTCCTAAAGAAAGCTGGCTTTACAATTCACATTCTTTCCTTTACAAGACAGTTGATAGGTGACTTTTGTTGTTGGTGTTTGAGGTTAACTCTCAAGAGTTGGTCAGCAACTGAGTCAACAAAACAATTTTGCATTTGTGTTGGATGATATACCTTATTCTTTTTAGAGGAAATCATGTAAACAAAATTAATTTTAATATTAATTCTTCTTTCAGCATAATTTTGCAACATCAGTATTAAGAGAACACATTTGGCATTATGACATCAGCATAGGACAGTTAAGATCAAATTAAGTCGAGAGGGGGGTCAAATTACCCAAAGTAGAAGAAGATGTACTACTTGTGAACTCACATCTCTTCTTTGAATTAAAAGGAAAGGTAAAGTATGTGACAAAGACTGATTGGCAGCTTCCTAGACTGTAGACCCATCAAAGGGTGACAATGAAAAGCTTACAATTTAGTAGATTCAGAGCAAAAAGCGTCAGGTGTTTAAATCTACAGAGGAGATTCAGGAAAATGAAGCAGATAACTGCTGTCATTGTATCTCTTAGGGTGAGGACCTTTTTACCTGTGAAATCAAGAGATCTAGGCACTGCAAGCCAAGGAGCAATGGTGAATGTTAGTGGTGTCTGTGGCAATAGGTAGTTAACAATGTTTTAAGGTATTAATCTCACAAGTGCTAAGATTGATTGTGTATGTAAAGCACCTTCGCTTCACTCATGGGATTGTTAGCAGTCACTTGCAATTTAAAAACAAGTAACAGAGGGCACCATAGAAAAAGACATAAATGCTGTGAACACTTATATAACGTAGTTTTCACAGCTACCATGAAACATCAGACAATGGATCAAGCCTTTCTTGATTGGGCAAGTTATCCAACTAGTCAATATTAAAATACCACCTTTAACCTTACAAAATTTCTACTGTCTTCAAGGAATATTGATTTGTTGGATTGGGTAGGAGAGAATGCCTAGAATCCTGTTGTTAAGTAATGGGTCTTTATTCATCTATCTTTAGTGTAAAAGTTGAGCAGTATCCTACACTGAGGAAGGCCCTATCCCTATTGTTGAGTCTAAGGAGGCCATTAATGGTGAGCCTGGGAGCCTATGGTATAGATGTTATCAAGACATAAAAATGTTTTCTAGCATGGTATCCCAGGACTTCAGTTGCTAATATATGCTTGCAAATTTAAAGTTTTCTATTTTCCCTCATCTTCAGGGAAAATAAAAAAAAACAACCAACCAACCAACCAAAAACAGTCATAGGTACACAAAACATAATTTGTGGGATAAAATGCACAAATTATGTAGAACTTAAACCTCTTTTCCAAAGTATGACATCTCATATTTTTATATATAAGCCCTACAGAAGTCCTGTCATTCTGTAGAAAGTCTGTGGTTTTAGAGCAAGTCCTTGCAGAACCAATTTGCTTAAGTGGTTTCTAACAGCAGAGAAATGTCCCTGGAGATGAGACAATGTTAGTTTCAGTTCCTTGGGGACAATTAATAGGTTCACTAGTAAAGTCACCTTTTGCTGAGAACTCTAGGATGTTCAATTTTCTATTAACTGAAAAAATTAACAAGACAAATGCAACATAGGAGGTAAGTTTTCCTAGAATAGAATTGTACACTATAATAATAATAATAATGATAATAATAATGATAATCATAATATAAAAGATGGGAAAGGATTGAGCATGGATACAGGAAGTACCCATAATTTAACTGAATGAACATAGAGAAGGAAATGAATTTTAAAAAGTAGGGAATGAATGGCAGTTCTTTATCTTAAAAATGGAAATGAAAGTGGAAAGTTAACTTTCCCAGAAAAATAACTTTAAAATTAAATCCACTCTATAAGCATATGTGACAGCTACTCAAAAAGTAAATGCAAATTTGTTACTGTGGACATTAATAGTACTTAAAAGTCGAGTGCTAGAGTGTCCACTGTGCTGACAATAGCAGCTAAAAGAGCAGAATGTTACCTCTGCCCCACCAAGCTCTAAGCCAATTCTTTTCCACTTAGAGACCTTTAGAGCATCCTGCATAACAGGGTTCACCATCAACTGTTAATACACTTGATTATGCAATCTCTTTGTCATGTTTCATGTCTTCTTCATGAACACATCCCTGTATAATCTAAGTACTGTGTGTTTGGACAATCTGTGTACTGTTGATCATGCAATAAATGTGCATTGGGTATATAGAAACATAGAAAAATGATTATCTTTCCATGCAGACATTAATTCTGTTCTCAACCCAGAGTAATTTGTTTAATCAATGATTATTGACTAAACATCAAGCACACTGCCTCATCAAGCACACTGCTAATTCTAGTATGTCCTTCCTCACTATCTGACTTTTTCTCATTTCTTCCATTTCCTTCCTTCTTTCATGTTTTATTAACAAAATTAGACATGTTTATTTCTAACCATGAAGACATGTTTAATAAATTTATACATTTGTAAGAAACAAGTAATTTAAAAATGAAATGTTGCCTAACCAAATATTTCTTTTCAAAAGTTTATTATTTTCTGTGTGGGTGCATATGTATTTGTCTATTATATTCCACAATTTTCATAAGAACTCAACTTGTCATATTTGGAAGAAAGGTTTTATTTGCTCTTTTGATAAGAATAAAGCATGATGTGACAGAAAGAAGCACACAACCATTAATTCCCTTAACAATTTATTCTTGAACAGTATTGATGTCTTCAGAGAGCTCTTTAGTTTCCTGCCTTCTTTCTTTCGGCTGTAAGGGATATTCAATAATTTCAGCTAAATTTATTTCTCTTCTAAGTTGACTACATGCTAATGTAACCCAGTCTTCATATAGAAAATATTCAGAATTTATTGTTTAAAACATTGGCTGAAGAGAATTGTTGTCCTCCTTGGAGATGTTCTTTTTAAAGCAAAGTAGTATGCAAAAGGATGTGAGAAGGGTTAACGTTGTGCTTATCTTTTATTATCCACCTCGATGCTTGGCAGGAACCACTAGACTATCTGGGAAAGTGATCAAACTATCCAGTATGCTTGCCAAAACTTCCTGAATTCATAGTGTGATTATTCTGAAAGGTGGAATCAGCCAGTGTTTCCTTTCAGTCAGGAAACTATTTGTGGTTCCTAGGCTATTAATTGCATTCAATTTTCACTCTGCTTGATTAATGTTCTCCATTGATGACCATCTTCAGAGTAAGTCCCTACTTACCTCATGATTTCCAAGGGATTCTATTTATCCATGAAAAAACTTATTCTGTTTATGTGTTACTGGATTTTCAGGTATTCAAATACTTGAACCAAATGCTATTAAATCGTGCTATTAGGATTGATTAAGACTTAGTAATGGGTGGAATTCTCATTACACAGCAAGGATTTCAGGTATCAAATACTATTTAAAGTTTTTGTTCAAATGAAATGTATTTCTTCTGTTTAAAATAATTTAAACTATTAAGGACTGTAGTTTTATTAAGATATCATAGCAAACAATCTCTAAGTTATTTTAAAAATACACGCATATGGTAGTTTCTTTAAGCATCATGCCTGTGGAGTTGATGTCTTTGATAACAGCAGCTATAATTTACTCACTGCCATTTAAGTAAGTATGTGTCACTATAAATCTCTTTGAAATAAAAAACAGCCAAAAATTAAGCATTCCCTCTCTAAGCACTATGAGGTTTGACTGTATAAGATGCTTTTAGTATTTTGGTTGCAATGTTGTTACTTTACAGGCTATAAATCTGTAAGTGCAGAGTACCCTTATTGGATAGAGGAATATTGAATTTTTCAGATATTTCATTTCATCTGCCACATAAATAATTATTTGGCATGTACTGTAAGGTAGGCTTTGGGTTGAGTCCAGAGATTATGATATAAAGGAAAGCAAGTTGGATTCTACTCTTTTGTTTGCTAGGTATAGTAGGCAAACTGTACATTAATAAAGTATTTACCAGCATATAATAACTGAGACATTGCTAAGCTAGTAGCCAGCAAACTTCAGCAATTTTCTTACACCTGCACTTTACCACTGTTGCAATGCAATTAGTAGCATCCATGACCACTTCTAGCTTTTTTGACTCAGGTGCTTGTGCTGGCGCAGTAAAACTTTTCTGCTGAGTTACCTTTCCAGTCTAGTTGTAGTTTTAGCAGTTTATCATAAAATATACTGACCAATGTTAACATTTTATGTCACAGATACTTTATATGTGCTAATTATCCTTGCTAAAAAGGAATTCATTTATTTTTATTTTATATGTATTATTAGGTGTTTTGCCTGTGTGTATGACTGTGCACTGTGTGAGTGACATGTGCACAGAAGTCAGAAGATAGCACCCGATACCCTAGACCTGGAGTTACATATGTTGTGAGCTGATCTGAAGGTGCTTGGAATTGAACCCAAGTCCTCTGAAAGAGCAACAGATGCTCTGAATCACCAAACCATCTCTCCAGCCTTAGTCATTCATTATTGATAAATAATTTACATTAAAAAGAGTAAGTAATATTAATTTTAGATAGTCAAAGCAAGCACTTAATATACATTTTTTGGTATTTCTCTGAAATATAAACATTTTATATTTGTGAAAACACTTCAGTTACGTGTTGGTAAATTTCAAGTTTTAACACACAAAGCTGATGGAGTTCTTCATCTCCACCCTCATCATTACCCATTGGGTTGGCCCACAGCATCTATGAAAATTGTTCTGATGAGAGCAGCCAATGGCTGAAGATCATCAGTGATGTATTACCTCTACTTAGAAAGTCTAGAATCCATTATTATTAGACTTACCCTTTATATAAAAAGTTTTTGCCATCCATCTCACAATGAGTATTGCTAACATCAGAATTGGTCTTCCCACCTCAACTTCCAATCAAAAAAATCTTCCACAGATATACTCACAGACCAACCCGAGCTAGACATTCTCAATTGAGACTCTATTTTCAAGAGATTCTAAATTGTGGCAAGTTGACATTTAAAAGAATTTCTTCCTACATTTGTCTTCCTTGTTTTGTTTTGAGTCTTTGTCTATTGTTCAAGTGATATTAAACGATATCTCTTCTGCTTGCCTTTAGTGATAATAGAACAACTTTGCTATCTATATTTGAGATGGTATTTATTCTAACAAATCAAGTCATTCCTTGTCTGCTAGGAGCTCTCATGAGCCCTGATGCTTCTCCTGAATTGCAAACCCATATTTTGTTTTGGATTTATCAACTACATGTTATGCATAAAATTATTTTCTGAATCTTAACATTTCACCTTGAGTCTTTCCTCTGACTATTTAAATATAATCGCTATTTTATAATTTTCAATGTAGAATATTTGATCATCTGTTTTACTGATAGATCTTGCATTTACCCAGCTAAGAACAAATAGAAGCATGCAAAATTTCAGGTTGTTAAAACATGATTTGACTGTTAAAAAACATATACTAGAGAAATGATGAAAACTACTTTGATAGAAAATATCACACTAAAGTTATAAAAATTATATACTCAGTTACATAAGAAAAGTGAAGATAGGACCAAGAATCTCTTCTCCCACTTATATATAGCTCCCTTGCATATATAGCTGGAGCCATGGGTCCCTCCCTAAGCGCTCCCAGGCTGGTGGTTTAGACCCTGGGGGCTCTGGTTGGTTGGTATTGTTGCTTTCCTCATGGTGTCACGAATCCTCTCAACTCCTTCAGCCTTCACTCTATCTTCTCCATTGGGAACCCCATGATCAGTTTAATGGTTAGCTGTGAGCATCTGCCTCTGAGTATGTCAGACTCTTGCAGACTTCTAAGGAGACAGCTATATCAGGCTCAGCTATATCAGATAATTGGTTGAATAATACAAAATCAAGTTAAAACCAAACCTTGATAATAAATTTAAATAAAAGCAACTACTAAAAATAAGAAAGTTCTCTGATTATATAGTAAAATAAATTTTATTATTTTTAGGCAAAAGATAAATATAATTATTTAAAAAAATCCTGAACAAGAATATCTGTGCAGTTAATACACATTATTGTAAAGTATGAATATAATAATGCTAATGCTACTGTATATGAGTCAAATTCCAAATGTATTAACCAATACAATTAGACACATAAATAAAATAATTTGCATAAGTACATAAAGACTAAAAATATTTTCAGATAAAAGGATTTTGTGTGTGAGAAACCCAAATATTAAATTGAAAATATACAATTCAACAAAATTATTTAAATTTTTATATATGAAATTATTATATAAATAAAATAATTTAAAAATGTTTCTTGCATGCAAACAAAAAGAAAATAAAATAGAAGCAAAATATTTCTTTTATGTTTAAAATGAAAAGGAGAATATTTAATGTTCTTATTATCCATTGCTACTAAAGACTTACTCCCTTACTTAAAGCCTGAAGCAGTGCATTTTTTATGAAGTGAAAAGACGGATATTTAATGTTCTTATTATCCATTGCTACTAAAAACTCACTCCCATATTGAATGGCCTAAAGCTATGCATTTTTTATGTGTATACTGTATGTGTTGGGCTCAGTTGAATGGTTACATTTATTTGTCTAAGACAGGCTCATACTATCTATCCCAATTTTATGTGAAACTTGCTAAGTATAGCAGATGGCTTCAACCTTGCTGTCATCCTCCTGCCTCTGGGATTATAGGCATGTACCACCAGTATATAGGCACCCAGCTATGCTCAACTTTCAAGATGGCTGACTCACGTGGTTGGCAATTGCTTGACGTGGAAATTTCTGTCTTCTTTGATAACTCCATTGTGTCACATGATGGTTTTCTGGAAGCTATCTTGTGAGAAAGCATGTGATGTTTTGCTGAAAACAGACACTTGAGATGGTGAATGATGTTTAGAGAGAATATAAATGGAACCCTACAGTGAAAGGATGCTCATGCATGGCTGTGTTTTACTTCTTTGCTGATCTTTACTGGTCTTCATTGGTCTTCACTTCATAGAGAGAAACAAGTCAAAGAACTTCTTGTGGTATTCTGAGTGATTCTGTCCTCTTTTGTTGACTTGTTTGGATTGGGCAGAGTCTTACTATTTCTGCTGGACTGTGCTTTCACTACTGATTCATGTGTGGTGTTGCTATTAAAATGCTAGTTTCCTGACAATGAAGAGTTGGATTTGCCCAAGGAACTACTTCTAAACAGGTCCTTAATTCCCTTTTCCTGTTAACCTTCTTTTTCCTCTGTCTCTGGTCAATGGGTTAAAAGGGAGGTTGAAGTGTTTAAGAACTCCAAATAAAGTAGCTTTTGAAAAAATCTAAGCCTAGAGTTGCTACCTTCCCTATGACTACATCTCAGTTACAATTTCTCAAAAATATGGTGATTACATTCTGACAGGAAATGACCTGTGAATAAGATTCCAAATGACAAAATTAACAGCATGTATCAGATACAATATGTATCCCAAATCAGCCTAGTGTCATTTTGCTAAGTTCTATTGAAAGGTAAGTGGCTTACTCAATATCAGAAAGTAAAGACATAGACTGCAGTTTTCAATGAAGACAGCTTTATAAAGATATGATAAAAAAGATATTATATAAAGATCCTGTGCTATCATTTTTTAATATATAGCCTATCATATCTTAGTGATAAACTTAGCAGGATATATAAAATATCTAAAATAGAGCATTATGGATACCATAATGAAATATATTAAAAACATCATACAGAATAAGGATTTGTTTACTTAAAAATATTTGATGTTAAATTGTGGCAATTATTTCTAAATTAATATACAATTTCAACTCAATCTCAATTAAAATCATATATTCATGTGTTTAACTTGACAGATTTTTATTTAAAATTTATGTGAAAACAACCGCTTGATAAATTCTAGGAAAATTGTAAAAGGAAAATTTTACACATGTAAACAAAAAGGTGTGTGGATATAGACAAATAGAAAAATACCAGGGGGAAAGTAATAGAATTCCAGAAAATGTAGCACATCATAAAGTTTTATTTCAGGGCAATGTCTAAAGTGTATGTTTCAACAAATGATGCAGAAGCACTTTCTGTAACCCATCTAGCCTGGATATTGCAATTTTTCTGTATTAACCTCCTGATTAGGTTATATTATAGACCCATGCTTGTGTACTTGATATGGAACAAAAAAGAGAATCAATGTTAGTAAAAACTTACAAATACCCCATGCAGAGGATAATGGAAAACAAATCTAAATTATTAACATAAATACTTGGCAGACATGGCACAAAATTAAATCTTTAATGTTTTTATTTCTATGAGCATGTATATGTCAATAGTGTAGTGTGTGTGTGTGTGTGTGTGTGTCTGTGCCATGTGTGTTTGGATGCTCCTGAAGCCCAGAAAAATGTGTCACACCCTCTGTACTTGGAGTTACAGGGATTGGTGAGCTGATATGAATGAATTCGGGGCATTGGACTCACAAGAATGTCTGCAAGATCAGCAATTGAATTTCACTCCTGAGCCTCCTCTCCATCCCCAAATTCAACTTCTAGAAAAGTATGAAGCAGCATTTTCCTACTTGTATGGTTTTGATATCATTACATGGGTAGGTTAAGGCTTGTGCTAGAGGATTGGGGCTTCAGTATGGTGATGTCAGGAGATGATGTAGATCTTTAAAAGATGGTGCCTTGTCTAACAACTGACCAGTGCAAATGTGGATGCTTAGACCCAATCATCAAACTGAGCTTGGGGACCTCAGTCTGGAAGCTAGCAGAAGGGCTGGAGGAGCAGACGGGTATTGCAATTTCATAGGAAGAACAGTATCAGCTGGCTGGACTATCCAGTGCTCCCAGGGACTAGACCACCAACCAAGGAGTGTACAGGGAGGAATCCATGGCTCCAGATACATATGTAACAGAGGATGGCCTTGTCTGACATCAATGGGAGGGGAGTCTTGTGGAGGTTTGATGTTCTATTGTAAGGGGATGCTGGAGCAATGGGGCAGGAGAGGGTGGGTAGGTAGGGGAACATCACCACAGAGGCAAAGGGGAGGGAGGAGAGGGCAGATGTTAGATGAGGGTTTATGGAGGGGTAACCAGGAAGTGGGATATCACTTGAGATGTAACCTAATGGAAAGATTAATACAAAATAAAATTAAAAAAAAAAAACCAAAAGAGGGTGCCTTGTGGGAACTCCTTAAGGCATTAAAGGTACTACCTTTGGAAGAGGTTAAGCTGTTCTTGTGTGACATAGAGTTAGTTCTTAAGACAGAGATTTGTAAGACTGAGCTGATCCCTGAGTTGCTCTCTGGTTTCCTGTCTCAAGATGAGCTGTCTTCTTCCCACCTGGACTCTCACTATTGTGATGATATTGACCATAAATTCCTGCACAGCTATAAGAAACATCACTGCCAAGGTGTGGAATTTTCAGAACAATGAGATGAATAATATCCTCTGACATATATAATCAGGTAACTTATTATAGAAACAAAAACTGATTAATATGTTATCTTTATTCCATATAGTTTTATAAATTTTCTAAATAACTATTTCATAATAATTTTATGACTGGGTCTAAGGCTTTTATTGTAATCCTTATGGTCTTTCCATAACAACCCAGTCATATGATTTTAAGAGAGTGTGAACTAGAAATCTCTGGATTTTATTAAGGAATTAATTAAAAATTTTAGCATAATTGTTGCAGAATATTAAGCAAATTATGGCACAAACCTTGTAGACATAGGGCTTAAAACAACTGTAGAGCTCACTTGCTATAAAGTAGCCTCTCTCTTTTCCTCCCTTCCTCCCTCTCTGTCTCTCTGTCTCTCTCTCTCTCACTGTGGGGGTGTGTGTATAATATACATGCATGTGTGTCTTCATGGTTATTTTTGTGTTGGGTTCACGTGCATGTGGAAGCAAATGTTGGCTTCGTATGTTTTCCTTGATCACTTTCCACATTATACATTGAGGAGGGATCTTTTACTAAGCCAGTAGCTCCCCAATTTGAATAGTGTGGCTAGTCAGATTTTTCCACAGATTCCCTGTCATTGTTTCCTGCATGCTGGGATTACAGGTGGGTTGTCAGGTACCTCTTGCCTTTATGTAGCTCTAGAAGTCTGAAATCCCATCTTTCCATTTGCAAAGTGAGTGCTTTACCTGCTAATCTGTTTCTTTATAACTCATAGTATATTTGCAAAATATTATTTTTTGACAAGAGTAACACAAATAAATGGAAGAAAGAATAGCTCTTTCAGCAAATGATATTGGACAACTGAATAGCTATGTACAAAAACAAATTCATACTGCAGTTGTAGATCTTACTAAAAAAAAATTCATTGAAAATGAATTACAGAACTGACAGCTAAAACAAGAAAAATCTGGAAAGAAAAATATAACGGTAAATCTTTATGCTTGTGTGTTAAACAAAATAGCAAAGCAATAAAAGAAAAAGTAGAAAGGTGAATATCAAAAGTTTTTAAATTATGTGGCAAACAATAGCACCAGCCAATCAAAATGGACAATAATGTGTATCAATAAAGACCTTGTATCCAGAACATATGCCTGGTGTATTAATACAATTCAGTGATTTGAAAGAGTGGCAGCCCAATTAAGCATCAGCAATTCCAAAGAAAGACACTAGTGGCCAATGTTCACAGGAAATGATGCTCAATATTATTCATTAACAAAGTCCTGAAAACCACAATGAGATAATTACTTTATAACCATTAATGTGGTTGTAATGCCAGCATTATGGATGATATGGAGAAATTAGAGAGCCTAAACACTGCTGGCAGAATTTTAAAATAGCACAACCACCATGAAAAACAATTTGGTCATTCCTTAATGGTAAATACAGAACCAGCATATGACTCCACAGTTCTTTTACTTGTTATATTTTCAAAAGTCACACCAAAATTTATCTGCAAGCAAACACACACACACACACAAACATATATACGTATATACGTATATACATATATACATATAAACACATATACATACCTACATACACATATACATATTCATAGTAGTAGCACCATCCAAAAGTATTGCAAAGAGGAAAATACTTAAGCACCCATAAATGGGTGAGTGGATGTGCTGAGAACATCAAATTAAGTATTTGAACATAGCAAAATATGAACTATTGATACTAGCTACAATTTGATGGACTTCACACCAAAGAAAGAAACCCCATTAGAAAAGAATGTTAACTGTTCATATTGAAGAGACATCTGTCTTAGTTAGGGTTTTAGTACTGTGAACAGACATGATGACCAAGACAACTCTTATGAGGACATGTAATTGGGGCTGGCTTACAGGTTCAGAGGACTAGTTAATTATCATCAATGTGGGAGCATGGCAGCATGCAGATAGGTATGCCACAGGAGGAACTGAGCATTCAATGTCTTATTCCAAAGACAAATAGAAGACTGGGGTCTAGGCAGCTAGAATGGGGGTCTTAAAGCCCATGCCCACAATGACACACTTCCTCCAACAAGGCCACACCTACTCCAACAAGGCCATACCTCCTAAAAATGTCACATACTGAGCCAAGCATGTTTAAACCATAACACCATCATGTAAAAATTCACTGAGATGGAGACATATTTTTCTTCTGGCTCACAACTAGGCCGGCCAGGGGCAGAGCAGGCACTCCAAACCCTCTCCCATACCCAGAGAGCTTGACTTCCAGGAGGTCTGTCACAACCAGGCTCACAGGAGGGACAGGATCCAGTTACACACAGCAAAGCCTGTTAATACCTGAGATAACCAGATGATGAGGGGAAAGCACAAGAACATAAGCAACAAAAACTGAGAATACTATACAATGGAATACTACTAAGCTATTAAAAACAATGACTTTATGAATTTTGCAGGCAAATAGATGGAACTAGAAAATATCATCCTGAGTGAGGTAACCCAGACCACAAAGAACATACATAGTATGTACTCACTGATAAGTGTATCTTAGCCCCAAAGCTCAGAATATCCATAATACAACTCACAGACCATAACAAAAAGGAAGCTTAACAAGAAGGAAGGCCAAAGTGTGGATGCTTCAAACCCACTTAGAATGGCAAACAAAAGAATCATGAGAGGCAGAGGGAGAGAGGGACTTGGTTGAGCAAGGGGAGGGGGATGAAAATCAGGGGGTTCAAGACCAGGTATGGGAAGAGACAGGAGAGATGTAAAGAGAGTTAGGATAATGAATAGAAATAAGTAGCAATGGTGGGTAGGGAACTTGAAGAACCACTAGGACATCCCAGACATCAGGTATGCAAGAGGCTCCCAGGAAACCAACGGTGATGACATTAGTTGAAATACCCAACTGTAGTTGCCTGTGGCCACAAATCAACTGGGTCCCCATGAAAAGGGGGCTGGGAACGAAAGGGGACAGAGGGTGAGAAGAGATGAAGCCAAGACAAAGTTCTCTGATCAAGGCTCGATGCTTTAATGTTTAGCTCTCAATTTAAAGGGAAAAGCCCGCCAAAACCCTTTCTAGTTTCAGCCGGAGAGATGGGTGGATAATCCATTCTAGGTCACAGCTGGAGAAGTCTCAAAGCAAGCCCTGGGGCAGTTCTTTTTAGTTCTGTGAAGCCAAGGTAGGTAACTCCACCTAGATCCTTATCACTTGGTCTGTTGTGGTAAACAAGATCTCAGGCCTGCTCAAGGCTGGGGGAAGGTCACATTTCTCCCTTTTAAATTTTATAAAATATGAGCATTGCCAGCAGCTGGATGGGGTACAATTTCATCCTATCTGGGGTACAGAGTGGCTGGGCAACCATGCCTGGCTTAGGTTGGCATCTATATTGCTTCCTATATTACCCATCTTTGAGATAATACATAGCATATTGATGTATTTCTCTGCCTTAGGTTTATAGGAGCTCAAGACACTTTTACCTGTCTTTGACTAACCGGCCATCATTGGCACACTCTTTCCCAATATAGACCAAAGCCACATTTAGACCAAAGGACCTGTGAGCATGCACTTGATGCAATTCTTCATAACGATGGATAACTGCCATGATGAATGGGTGGGCTTGCCGAGAGAGATCCTGTGTGAAGGCAACCTATCTGCTTGAGACACAAAGTTCAAAGGTTAAAAGCAAAACGATTCATCCAAGCAATGTAGAAAATAAGGTTGGAAGTGGAAATGTCCCTGTGTCTAATCCAACTGTTGGTTGACAGGGATCAGACACAATGTCTGGCCACCAGATATATAGTGGGTGGCTTTAAGTATAGATGGAGAGTACATGCCAGGTTAAATCAGCTGGCAGATTGAGCCATCTTCATCATCAGAATCATAATTATTAGGCTCAAGATCTGTGGCCACTTGATGGACCAATCTTTCAGGCAGCCATAGGGCTCCATTTTCTTTTTCTGAGAAAATGCAGACTGAGCCACAACCCCAAATTAAAACAGGGTCAGGACCATTCCAGGTATTAGTTAGGGGGTCTCTCCATTTGACCCTGGCAAATGAGCTGGAAGTGACTGGATGCCAGTGGCGATCCGCTGCAGACTGACATTTAGTATCAGTTTACAGAAAGTTTAAAACAAATAACACAAAAGCAAGATGCGCTTTTGGTGACAATGGAGGTATGATTTTCCCCTTTAGTTTTAAGGAGCCAATTTTTTAGAGTGCGGTATGCACGTTGAATAATTCCTTGTCCCATTGGGTAATAAGGAATTACAGGTTTATGTTCAATACCAAATTCTTTACAAAATGATATAAAGTTGTCTCCAGTATAGGCTGGCCCATTGTCCATTTTAAGGACTTTAGGTAATCCCATAGTATTAAAGGCTTGTAAGCAATGATCAATTACATTTCTAGAGGCTTCTCCCGTGTGTAGGGAAGCAAAAAGAATCCTGAGCAAGTGTCAATAGAGACATGTATATATTTCAATTTTCCAAATTCTGCACAATGGGTTACATCCATTTGCCAAATACGATAGGCTTAAGGCCTCGTGGATTAATGCCTAAATGGGGAACTGGAGATAAAGTAAGACAGTTAGGGCATTGCTTTACAATCATTCTAGACTGCTCTTTAGTGATCTTATGTCGGTACCTTAGGATGTGACTAGAGAGATGAAATTTATTATGATCTCGTCTAGCCAAAGCAACAGGATCTAAAATTAAGGCTTCTCCTATTAAAGCTCTGACAATAGGATCATTGCCTGCAGTTAAAGGTCCAGGAAGACCAGAATGAGCTCTTATATGGCCAATATAAAAGGGATTTTTTTCTGCTAAGAATAAGGTCTGTAGTTGTGAAAACAGAGATCTGGCTGGTGTATTGAACTGAAATACACCACAAGTTTCTAACAAGGGGACAGACTGAGCCACATATAGGCTATCAATGAAGAGATTAAAGGCATCATTTACAGACTGAAAAACATTTAGAACTGCTGTCGTTCTGATAACTGAGCAGAGAGTCCAGGAGTCTCTATGATGACCTGTTGATTATTTATGAGATATCCTGCTCGTCCTTTAGAGGAGCCATCAGTAAAGATTAAAAGAGCATCATGTAACGGCTGCAAAGAAGTCATGTTAGGAAATATAACCTTATGCACATTTAAACATTGTATCAATCTATCTGGAGGATGATTATCAAATTTGCCTAAAAGTTTTGCCATGTAATAGGCCAAATATCATTTTTCAATAACCAATTTCTATTTGCAATAAGGAATAAATATTTTATCCAAAATACTTTCCAGGATTCTATCTTACAATCCTGTATTAACACAGCAATAGTTTTATAATAGGATGTTCAAATTTTACTTGTAGATGAAGGATGAATCCACAGTAATGGTTTCTTTTGCCAAATGGCTGCTGTGAGCACATGAGTAGCAATAATGCAAACAGCCAACAATTGATCATACCCTATATAATGTATCTGTTGATAACTAACAGCTTACTCTACTTTCAGCAAAGCTGTTTCTCCTTCATCAGTTAATTGTCAAGGGGAATTCGGAATTGCATCTCTCTTGAGAATATCAAACAAGAGGTTTAAGTTCTCCTATGGTAAGCTTAAGATGAGGTTTTAGCCAATTAATACCTCTTAACAACTTTTGAAAATTAAAAGTAAACCTTTTTTTTTTTGTATGTACATCTGTAAGCTAGAAGAGAGCACTAGATCTCATTACAGATGGTTGTGAGCCCCATGTGGTTGCTGGGAATTGAACTCTAATATTTTTAGTTGTAAGTCTAGCCTTTAACGGCTGAGCCATCTCTCCAGCCCTCACAATCCATTCTTATTGGAATTTTCTGTGCCACAATTTGTTTAAAATATAACTGAGGTCTCAAATATTAAAAAGATGTTGCCTTTGAATCTTTTCTGGAGCAACAAGCACTCTAAAATTTTAAAGCTCGTTATATGAGAGCAAAGGCTTGCAGAAAAACTCCTTCAGAGAGATCAACCAATAAAATATACAGTGAATAACATACACTGAAAGATTTGAACTTTTTGCATTTAACCAACAAATTTTATCACTTTGTGGGCTCTCAAAAATTACAAATTTACTGAGTATAAACCTCTCACCTTTATTAGGATGTAAAGAAATGGTATAAAAACAATCTTCTAAATTTATAATACTTTCATACGCATTTACTGGAATGGCAGCTGGAGTAGGCAAATCTCTTAAGTTTGAATTTTTTTTGGTTTAATTGAATAACCAATTTCTTTTTAGCTAAATGAGAGTATCAGATAAAAGCCAAATTGAAGGCAAATCTTGTCCTAGGTATTACTTTTAGAGAAATTTTTTGTTAACAGGAACAGCTATAATGTCATAGAGGGAAGTAGGCATAATTTTAATTCTTCCAACATAATCATTATCTATAACTCTTGGCCCATAGGTTGTTGTGAATGTATTTGGGTCTGAGGCTGACACCTCTCCCTCAAGGAACAAGCAAGGCAGTAAACAAATTTCAGAAAACACCCTTCTAGGGGCTGGTCATGATGACCAAGACAAAAGGAGTGTGTGCCACACAAGGTTCTGCTGCCCACTCTGTGCATAGTCTTAATTTAAATGTGAATGTTCTTAATCTCAGCCTATATCCTGAGGCCTGGCCCAAAGATTATCCTTCTTGCACCAAGGACAAATTTCTGGCACATGACCTTATGGTTTGAAAGCTGTGTGGAAGCCGGGCGGTGGTGGTGCACCTGGTCTACAGAGTGAGTTCCAGGACAGCCAGGGCTATACAGAGAAACCCTGTCTCAAAAAACCAAAAAAAAAAAAAAAAAAAAAAAGAAAAAAAAGAAAAAAAAAAAAAAAAGAAAGCTGTGTGGCAGGCTGTATTAGCATTCTCATAAGCCAATTGTGTAAGAAAAGGAATTTTTGTTTGAGGATCTCTAAAAGTTTTACCAGCTGTTTTTAGCAGACTGTCCACAAATTTTAGAAACAATTTACCAGAGCCCTGTTTAATACTAGATAAATTCTCACTAAGATCCCCTTTGGTAGGTAACTGATTCTAAGCACTGCGAGCAGCCATTGCAACCTGTGTGTACACTCCTGTAGGCAGCTCAACCTGATTAGTGTTACCTTCACATTGACCTTCTCCTAGAAACATGTTAAAACCCCAATCTACATTGCCTGCCTGAGCATTTATCATGGCGGTTCACTTACTAGTATCACTCCATTTGAGCTCCAAAACAAGTAATCTCCTCTTGACAAAATAGCTTTACTATTTAACTCTACCTGCTCTATCGTCTTCTCAACCATAAACATGGATGAGTCAAAAATTTCCAAACTCACAATTGAACTGCCGACTGTAGCCAATGGAAAAGTGGCAGTTTAACAAAACCAATTTTTAACAATGTAAACAGCCCATTTTTTCTAAAATCAACACCAAGTGGATTACTTTCATGTTACAAGGTCTTGTTGCCAGTTCTTATATATGAATGCATGATAGTGCAACTTTTAACATCTCATTAAAGAGACATTGTTTTACATCTTTTATACATTTGGTTTTTGAATGACTCTAATCTTGAATTACCAGTTTTAAGCCAACCTTCTGTCACCAAAGTTGCAAATTTTTAATCAAACCCAATAACTTATAGGCCAATAATCTATAACCAAGACATGAAGAACATATTTACACTTTTAAAACCAATTAGAAACAAAAATGAAGTGGCTACATATCTTATATATTTAGACCAAACAAAATTTTCTTGCTTTTTTAGCTGTAATTTCATGAGAAAAGCACCTTGTCACAGAGATTTTTCTGGGACAAGCAACTCTCATCTTTTTTATAGAATCTAAAAGGCTGCTGGTCTCTTTAAAAGCAGCTTATGCTGACAATCAAGTCCAGGAAAGGCTTTTTCAGTTCAGCTTGACTCTTAGCTACAGGTGTAGGGTAACTTATCAGCCTCTGCTACGCATATTAAGACTGCCTTTAAAACCAAGTTAAGCTAGAACAAGGGGTGGATACGGAGCAGCTTTAACCGTTTTTTGTGTTTTGAACATGAGACGTAGAAAACCAAACATTTAGACAATGAAATGTAAAACAAACAATTGACACATGTGGACATTGGCGTACCAAGGACAGACAACAGACATAGATATCTAGGAGCCAAAGAGAAACTCAGGACTTCTCCTGAATTTCCTCCTGTTCCTAAGACAGCTATGAAACAGCCTTTTTATTCTTTTTTGCTGACATAGCTCAGAGAGAGGACAACTGCTTTTCTGAAACCCCTTCTTTCTCTCTCTCATATTCAAGATCTAACTCTTCATCTCTTTCTTTAGGAGATGTAGCGAGCAGCTATTGATAACACCTCAGTGCCCTGCTTTCTTAGTTTTCCAATTCTTTTAAACCCTGCTCTTCTCACCTGAAGCAGCTCTTAGGCTGTGACAAATGCCTATCTGTTTGAAATTCTCTGGTCCCGAATTGCTGTCACCTCCTAGGCGAGATAGACATTGGGCCAAAGTCTATTTGACCTAGACCATATCCTCTTTTAACACACTTCCTGCAAACACAGCCTCTAAAAATTAACTACCACTAGAGCTAGTATCAATATGGTTTGCTACTTACCCAGTGAGCTGGATACTCTCCTTCTTTTTCCATTTTCCGTGAAGCTTCACCAAGACAGCTGTTTGTCAGTTGTTTCCCTGTTTTCAGGTCCCTGTTCGGGTGCCATCTGTAGCTGCCTATGACCATGAATCAGCTGGGTTCACCTGAAAAGGGGGCTGGAAACGAAAGGGGGATGGAGGGCGAGAAGAGATGAAGCCAAGACAAAGTTTCTCTGATCAAGGCTTGATGTTTTAATGTTTAGCTCTCAATTTAAAGGGAAAAGCCCACCAAAACCCTTTCTAGTTTCAGCCGGAGAGATGGGTGGGATAATCCGTTCTTGGTCACAGCTGGAGATGTCTCAAAGCAAGCCCTGGGCAGTTCTTCTTTTTAGTTCCTTGCAGCCAAGGTGGGTAACTCCACCTAGATCCTTATCACTTGGTCTGTTGTGGTAAACAAGGTCTCAGGCCTGCTCAAGGCTGGGGGAAGGTCACACCCAACAGCAGGGAGATAAAACCAGAAGAAACCACCCAAAGTAGAGAGACAATGTGGCACCTAGTGGAGGGGTAGGGCCACCCACCTAACTAAAACATTTTAACCCAGAATTGTTCCCCTCTAAAGGAAATGTAGGGACAAAAATAGAGTAGAGACTAAAGGACAGGCCACTCAGAGATTGCCACATTGTGGGATCTGTCCTACCCACAGACACCAAATCCTGACAATATTGCTTATGCCAAGATGTGCTTGGAGACAGGAGCCTCTTATGGATGTCCTGAGAGGCTCTGCCAGCACCTGACTAAGACAGATGCAGATACTCACAGCCAATCATTGCACTGAGCCTGGGGACTCCAATTGAAGAGTTAAGGGAAGGACTGGAGGAGCTGAAGGGGATTACGACCTCATAGGAAGAACAACAGTATCAACTAACTAGACCTCTCAGAGCTTACAGGAATAAACCACCAACCACAGAGTATACATGGGCTAGTCCATGGCTCCAGCTACATATTTAGCAGAGGATGGCCTTATCTGGCCACTCCATCATCTGGCATCAGTGGGAAGGGATGCCCTTTGTTTTATGGAGGCTTGATGTCCCAGAGTAGGAGAGTGCTAGAGAGGAGAGGCAGGAGTAGGTGCATGGATGGGTGGGGTAGCACCTACTTAGAGGCAAAGTGGGGAGGATGGGGTGGAAATTTTGTGGAGGGAGATTGGGAAGTGACATTTCATTTGAAATGTAAACAAATAAAATGATTAATAAATAAATAATTTAAAAAAGAAAATTCACTGAGACAAAGGAAGAGAGTGATGTGTAGCTGCAAATGGGTGTGGCATGAGGAATGACATGCACATTTACAAATTGGATATTTTAAGAGGATAAAACTATGGTGCATAGAATATATCTTAATAAATTGCTAAAATTAGTCAACCTATGGCCAAGAAGATGACTTCATGAATAAAGGAATTTGCCATGCAAGCCCGGGGACCCAAGATCTAGCCCCAGAACCCATGACACAGAAACAGCTATCATCTGAACAGTGGTGAGTTTGTTTATTCTGGGGCCAAATATGAATAACCATAGCTCAGGAACACAAATTAAAGTTATCCCATGTTTCATATTCCAATGTGATACACAGTTTTATGAAACTTTGACAGTAACAGTAAAAGGTAATCAGAAACAAAGGCTTTAAAAATACTTCGGTGGAAATATTTACTGGTTGTGCTCTAGGCCTCATACAATTTGACAACATTCTTAACCTTTTAGTTGGTAGAAGCTTGTGGTCTGTAACACATTCCAGAAGGTTTTCCTTACCAGTCAGTCATAAAGACATTAGGTCAGAAACAGAAGTGGGAAAGGAATGGCTGTTCAGAGGACTGAAAATAGCCTGAGATAAATTGTATTGGGTTGTGTACCTGGAACTTCCAACTTCTCCACCACCACTGAATGGATCTGAAAAATCAGTAAGCTTCTCAGCAGGTTCATCGAAAGAAAGGTTCATTCCAAGGGCGTAATTTCATAGGTGGAGAAGACAGTTCTATCTCTACCTGCACGCAGTGGCATGTCCACTTCTCCCTACTCCCACACACCATGCACACTATACACAGTAACGCTGTGATGTTTTAGGTAAAGCTAGGAGCAGTGAGAGAGTACATGCACCGATAAATGCTATTCCACAACTCGTTTTCACATCTCTAAATCTGGCTTGCTATTGTACTGTGTTTTCCCCATACATTTTAATACAGCCAAATGTCTACTTATTCCTCCAATCCCATCTCCTATTCCTGACTGTCTACAACCTTTGCTACAGCCATTCTGACTTTCCTGTGTTTCCTGAAGTTGCTGTATGGATTCGTTTCTGCTCCAGAGTCTTCACATATTTCCACTTAGCCAATCTAGAAGTCTGCATGGGTCTGTTTTCTCCTTGACTTAGGCAGATTTTATCATGAAACACTAACTTATCTACAGGACCCTTAACAATTTCTGCAGCATTTACAGTGGTGTCTGTCACCTTGAAAAATTTTAATATCATTGGTTTAACCAAACAAAGGAAGATTTTTGTCAAACCTCCAACAAAAGTAACAAAACATATACTATTTTGCTTTTGATTGAGTTACAATATTACCCAAGTATTCTTAATACTATGTAAGCTTATTTTTTATTAATTAGACTTTGAGAAATTAGAGAAAAGAAAGAATGCCCAAATTCAATATTTTCCCTTCTTGGGGAGGCAAATGATGGTTCCTAGAATTTTACTTTCCATTGAAGGTAGAAAAGCTGCTCTGACAGGTTTATCATCTCTACCTACATCAGGTGACTCAAGTCTGTAGTTTGCTTGCTTTGCATCTCCCATTCTTGTTATAAATAATTTCTTTCTGAACAGTGCTTTTAGTAAACACAGGAAGTCCTAGCTTCTGTGATCTCAGAGGTCAAAATATAAAGACATGGAAGACATTTTGACTTGTCATAAAACTATAAAATAATTTTAACTCATAGTTAACTACTGTTTTTGAAGCAATAGTCATTGTGTAATGCTTTTAAAATTTAAAGTCTCAATAATTAGTTCCTATGAAGATTATATATTAAATGCATTATACTTATCAACTATAGTTAAGAAAATAATAGAGGTGGAACTTAAATCAAAACCAGACATCAAGCACATATTTAAAGCCACCATAACTGCTGTCATTTCATGTCTCATGACTTTACCATATGAATTTCTACATTTACTAATGAAGAAGTAAAGATCAAGATATGTAGCACACCACTTTCCTTCTAGATATTCTGGGATGGTGCCATTCTGGGATGGACACATAGGAGAACCTGGTCAGCTACACATCATCACTGTTCTTTTTGGTTTCTGGACTGTGATAGCCAAGAACACATAGCACATTCATGCCTCTTTATTGGCTTTCCATAAGTCACCTGTGAATAGGTGCTTGGTGGGATACTATTCTCCCTTGTTCAGAGCTGCCACTAAATCACCACAGCTATCAAGAACTTCAGCACTATAAAGACAGCCATGGGACACGTCCAGCAGGCTAAATGAGGAGATAGAACTGACTTTACATCAGCAATCACCTCTATGTGACCACCATTCCAAACCCAAAAGAGACATTTAGAGAAACTCTGTCCCCATTTGTTTAAAAATATGGTCACCCTTCAGCTAACACTCAGAGAATAAAAAGCATAAAACATAGGCATTGCGGAGTTTCAGTGTTGGCCTAGCTCGAGGCCATCCATGCAGCCTGTTTTGGCCATGTCCCCATTTCTTTTGTTTGTCTCTGGCAAATTGTTGAGTTAAATGTGTTTGTAGATCCCAATCTTTTATATATGAAGTTACTAATTAAAAAATAAATACAAATCATATTGCCTTCTAGTATTTAGCTTTAACTTTTGCATCTAAAATTTGCTACAAAGTAGTTTACTTTGCAGTTTTTAAAATATCTAAATATCTTTACAGAACTGTAGGTCAGCATCACTGTAAGCTAAGTTTAATTCAGTACCAGAGGTGCAACAACATACAGAGCTATAATGTGAGCTACATCCCTACATCCACCACCTAGCACTCCTGACAGAATCTAATTGCCCAAGCATTACATTCCTCAACTTCCTAATCTCATATTAGAAATATTTTTTCCTTCTACATTGTTTTTCACCAATTGAGAGAAGTTCGTGAGAGTTAAACAGACAAGGCCATGTAAATATTTATGTCTCAGACGTAGGGTGATAGTTCGGTAGGTAAGAGTGATTGCTGCTTAAGAATGATTATCTGAGTTTGAATTCCTAGCATCAATGGAAAAAGCCAGGTATGACTATGAGTGTCTCTAATCCCAGGATTGGCAAGCATAACAGAAGGGTCTTGTGAGCCGGCTTGGCCAAATCTGTAAACTTCCAGGTTAGTGAGTGGCACTGCCTTAAACCAATAAGGCAATGAATGATAGAGGAAGACAGAAGTGTTTCCTCTGGCTTGTGCATGCACAAGAACTGACATGTGCACTCACATTCATTGTGATAGCTATTCTTGGTTGTCAACTTGATTACATTTGGGATTAACTAAAACTCAAAAATGGAGGAACAGATCTGTGACTGCTTTTTGCTTAATTTAAAGTGAGGAAATCCCTTTGTAATTCAGATCTTTGAAGGGGGAAGATCTTTAATCCAGGTCTTTTTCACAAACACACACACACACACACACACATACAGAGTGTGATGAATATGAGAAAGAGATTTGTTTAAGAGGTTGTTAGATTTAGGAGGGAGATAAGAGTACAGAGAGTAATCAGAATACATTATATACATATAAGAAATTGTTAAGGAACAATATCAGTTATTAAAATTCAGCTGCAAAAAAATATTTTAATAATAATATAATAATCCCAGACAAAATGTTTAAGTTTAAAAAGGAAAAATACTCCTATGCATTAACTTTCTCTTGGTTCTTTAACTGGTTGAGAATCCACTCAACAAAAACTTTCTAATTAGATGAACATCTCTGATTGAGAAAAGGCTGGAGGAGTTCTACAAATATCTGGTTCTAACTCTTAATGCTTACAAGGTTTTGAAATGATTCCCGGGGTAAGTAATAATGACCAGAAAGATGAAATGTACAGAGTGGTCAGATCTAACTACTTTATGTGCATAGAAGTCAGTACTGGACAAACTCAACTTGCAGAGATGATTATTAGCTCAAGAACAATAATGGTGGTTCCAGAAGGAAAGTCAAGGCCTGGGAAAGCAAAGACAAGAAAGAAGAACATAAAATGACTAACACCAAGGACACTATCCTGAGACATACACACCTTAAGTTCATTGATCTCATATGTTTCACTACTTTTAGTTTAGGGGACAAGATGGGCTAGAAATTCATTGGTAAATCAAGAGCTTAATTTTATGTGTCTTGACTACTGATAAATGTTTTCCATGACATGATAATATGTATTCCAAAGTAGAGTTTATGTTAGTAGTAGTGGCAAAATGTTGTCTTTAATGATTTGAAATCCTATAACATAATGAGCATAAATTACACTAAGCAAACTCTAATGAGAATTCTTAAATGATGTCAATATTTTTATTTGGTAAAGAACATAGTATTAATTTCTTGGAGGAAAGAAGCAAAGAATCCCATTTATCCCTTTGGTAAAATTTTCTTTTTCTTCATTTTTTCCAACACACTCCCATATATTTCTTTTCATTTTCTGTCAGATGCAATTTCTCAAGCTGAACAGAGGTAAACTCTATTCATTTCCACATTGTCACTCCTCTTCAGTTTAGCTATAAATGAAATGAAATCATATTGTGCAGCTAGAACTCACATGTACTGAAATGACAGACCACGCTTTCAGCATACACAGACAAGTGCTGTGTATATATGACCTTTACATATGGGCATGAGTTAGCTCCTGATTCTTACACTAAGGGGAGTATAAATAAAAAAGTAGGAAAAAGAAAAGAAGACTTCCTCAATAAAAATCAAAATACCAATTTGAAGATAATATGCATTAAAAAAATTCTTGGCAGGGAAGATATCTACAATGTGGCATTAGTTCTGTGTAGACAAATGGGATTTAGCCATGAGGAGCTGTTTGATTCATTGAGCTATGTGTGATAGGTCAATTAAAATGCTTAAATTGGCAAATTCTCAATAAAGTAAATATTTACTCCAATATGGATCATTATCCAACAGATCTATTTCACTATACAAATAAAACAATATCAGTGAAAGGCAAAATACAGACAGAAGGGATTTACAGACCAGCAAGACTGCATTAGTGATGCAGCTGGTGTAAGAACTGAACAATATACACAAAGAGTGGACAAAGCTCCTGTTTTTTATAAGTGAAGATAAAATATGTTTCTATTTTTAAACAAATAGTTACGTACCTTCTATGCTCTAAGAACTGTTCTAGACATTAAATCTCTGTTAAGTAGCAGTCATCTGTATCTGGTTATCATGATGAATGAGAAATACAGGAATAAGCATTACATTGGTAGTAGGTGGAGAATAGGAGTTAGGACACAGAGTAAGAAAGAAAAGCTCACTGGTGGGTGGATGTGGGTAGATGGGTAGGTTTAAATGGAGGATCAGAAAATACTTCTTTAGATAGGTGATATTTGAGAAAGGCATAAAAGTGATATTGATATATATAGGGTGAGGAAGTTTTAGAAATAAAGGACATCAGCCGGGCGATGGTGGCGCACACCTTTAATCCCAGCACTTGGGAGACAGAGGCAGGCAGATTTCTGAGTTCGAGGCCAGCCTGGTCTACAGAGTGAGTTCCAGGACAGCCAGGGCTATACAGAGAAACCCTGTCTCGAAAAACAAAAAAAAACAAACAACAACAACAAAAAAAAAAAAAAAAAAGAAAGAAAGGACATCAAATGGGAAGTGCTTGAGGACTGTCATAGAGTGATCAATAGGAGGGACTGAGACATAGAGATGACAATAAATGTCATTTTACACAGGCTTTTGATGTTTATCATTGGCTTATGTCTTTAGGTGCTTGCTTTCCAGCTTGTAGGACTAATTTTGAAGGTTATAGAGTTTGGCATTTAAGGACTAGAGGGAGAAGTATGACATTGTGGTGGACTTTTGGAGGTTATATCTATTCCCAGGTTCCTAGATTATTCTTTTTGCTTCCTAGTCAGGAATAAATCAAGCAACTCTCTTTTACTACTTACCACTTATACCTAATGCGACTTTGTTTTGACCACACATGTATAGTGGAACAAGCATGGAGTGAACCTTCTGAAAGCAATAGCTTCTCATCTAGAATACACCTTTCACCTTTAAGTAATTTCATTTGTCACAGTGACTATGACAAAGCTAAGCAATACAAGGTTGTTGTAGAAAACAACTCTCTAGGACTAGAGAGATGTTTCCATCAGCCAAGCATATGGTTCACAAGCATGAGAACCTGAGTTTAGTTCCTGACCTCATGCAGAATGTTTGGCTCAGTGGTTTGTACTCATAATCCTAGATATGGGAAGCCCAGACTTGTAGAACTCTGGGGTTCAGTTTGTAGTTTAGTCTACCAGGAGTGCTCCGGTCTTATTTGAGACCTGTCTTAAATACAAAATGCTTGGGGAGTGACACTTATGACCTTTACACAAAGAGGCACACATGTACACACACACACACACACACACACACACACACACACACACACACACACAGCAGTAAAAAAAAGAAAAAGAAATATCTGCCAAATTAAGGAAGTATTCAAAAACTTATGTCATCTGAATGGTATGCTATGGTATTTTAATAGGATTCCTCTAGCTGCCATGTGATAGCAGAGAACTGGGAAATAATCCATAGGAATTTAAAGATAAGCAAGTCTCTCCAACTTTGCAAAAAAAAAAAAAAAGATTAGAGTTGACAGTAATCTGGAAGAGAGTTATGGCAAGAAATCCAAAGGGAGAGGACGCCCAACTTACAGATGTGTGTGCTATTAGGTTGGATGTAGTAATAACAAATGAAGCAAAAAATTATCCCAGAGGAACTTGGATTGACACACACAAAAAAGATACAATAACAACACAAATAGTGGAAAAGACAACAGAATAGGATAAGAAGAGAAAGCAGAAATCTTCACCTGGAGATGGGCTTCAGATATCTATATTTCATAGGAACTATCAATGCTACAGATGTCAAACACTGGGATTAACAACTATTTGTTCTTAGAGTCAAGACATTTTATATCATGGAAACAATGACCACAGGGAAAATTAAGCAAGGATGAAAAGAAAGGGAGCTATATTCACTTCCGTGTTTGTGTTTTATGGTCAAAAAAGCAAAGTATAAACAGCAAAGGAGAAGAATGAAGGAAGAACAAAAATGAAGGATGACATGAAGCTGTGGAGTCTTGAAGAACAAGGGAAGAATGCTTCTATACACAGATGACTTACTATTCTATGATTGGGTTTGACACATAGTGTCCTTATGAGTTTAGTGAAGTATTATAAGTATTGAGCCCTGTTAGAAGAGTATCAGTTTGGAAATGGTTGGTTTTGCAGTTGTGCTAAATTTAATATTCAGGCTTGATTTCCTTTATGATTATTAGAATGCGTGTATGGGGTAGATTTTGAGGACTATGTGCTTTTTCATATAGAACTAAAGGAGATATCATGAGAAAGAGGCATGCTATCTGGGTATAGCTCAGGGGTAGTCCCCCGCCCCTCAGCTTGCATTCCTACCACAAAAACTAAGCAGGCAAACAAACAGAACAATTAAAAAAAAACATTAGCTTATATATCAAGAAACTCAGCATATAGCGTAACATGTTTCTAGGCTCATGTTTAAAACTATTAAACTTTGAAGGAAGTTGGGACTTCTGTGTATGTTCAGTCTTCGTTAGAAAAGCTCATTTTCTATGAATATCCTCTATGTTTGTTGTTAGTATTTTCTTCCATTGACAAATGACAATCATCATCATCAGCAAATTAATTGTTTTCAAAACAAAAATGGCTGGCTACTGTGGTGGTTTCAATATGCTTGGCCCAATGGAAGTGGCACTATTAGATGGTATGGCTCTGTTGGATTAGGTGTGGCCTTGTTGAAGACAGTATGTCACTGTGTAGGTGGGCTTTGAGGATCCTAGTGTTCAAACTCTTCCCAGTGCAGAAGAGAGAGTCTTCTGCTACTGCCTTTGTATCAAGATGTAGAACTGTGGGCTCCTCCAACACAATGTCTGCCTGTAGGATGCCATACTTCCCAACATGATGATAATGGACTAAACTGTAAGCCAGCCCAAGTTAAATGTCCTGTATAAGACATGCCTTGGTTATGGTGTCTCTTTACACCAGTAAAATTCTAACCAAGATAGACTCCTCACAGCAATAAAACCCCAAGACAACTAGCATGGAGATGGTCACTAAACACTTAGAAAAATCACAGCATTTCTAAGGGGTTTCCTATTCCTCCAAGCACGGTATCCTCTTATTAAATTATATGTTGACTGGACCTATATATTATCCTTTGCCATAGTTATTTCCTAGTATCCACTGTTATTATGCAGCACACATTGTACCTACCTATCTGAAAAGGACATGGTATAAGTTAAGAAGACAAACTGGTTATCAGAGATGTGTGGGGATTCGTATAAGAATACTTTTCTTATCTTTGTACCTATTGCTTATCTCTACTAGTCTACCCAAATCTCTTCTATATCCAGGTAAGTACTAAGGACTTAATGAGAAAAATAGAATTTCTTTACTCTAACCAATAATCTTGTCTCATCCCTCAGTTACTTGGCTTTTGACCATTGTTATGATTAAAGACTAAGTTAAAATTTACCTACTATAATGTCCATTGAAATTGCTAGCTATATAAACATTGTAGAATAGATATCAGTCATATCATTAGCAGGAATCCATGTCCAAGTACTATCTTCACTAACTCATCATTTGTAATGTGGTTTCTTCAATTATATAATTTTATACTCTAGTTATTCACTGCATATTATTAACAAGTTTTATAAACTCTTTTAATCTTTAAATGTGTTAAGTATAATAATTATAGTGCTATTTTATTAAAAATTGTCACCTATTATTCTGTTCACACAGTTTGTTAGTTACTGAGGCTAACAAGAAGTGCAGAGACCTTAACTTCCTGAAGTTCAGATACTAGTGTTTAGAATTTATCTAGTTCAATCATTAACTTTATTGTTGAGAAAAATGAAGACCCACCATCAAGTTTAATAAATCTCTAAGGATTTAGACTCCAAGCCAGAGGCCAATTCCATCTGTTGTCTATCTAGTGAGTGCATTTTTTTACTTCTATAACATTCTGACTCCTTGTCTGTCCCAAATGTTTTAAAGAAGAAGGAAAAAAAGGGTTTAGATGTTTGATCCATTATTCTCCTTTCTTGAAATGCCAAATAGCCTTGTGGCAGCCTTGTATTCTGCGAAGTCTAAATCCAATTCTTTTGCTATCAGGTAGCTGGTAATTGACAGGTGGTTTTTGAAGCTAGTGATTACCCCTTGATTGATTCCAAACTAGAATCAAACTCTCCTGATAAGCATGCCCATTGCCTTTAGAGACAGGGGCTTTCCAATTATTTGAGATCATCACACTTGCTCCTCTATTGTCTTATTTCCTCTATTAATACAAATGTCTTCAAAAGCCTGCACTACGCTGGCAGCTCTTTAACTATTGAATTTTTAAATGTTTAAAATATAAGACTATTCTTTGAGAAATCACGGAATACTTAAAGAAAGCTGTTTTGTTGTTACTGTTTTGTCTTGTAGAGCGCTTGTGCGCTCACGCGTTCGTGTGTGTGTGTGTGTGTGTGTGTGTGTGTGTTTCTCCCTCTTTGTTCCAGATATAAACAGTCTGCAATCAATTCCTCAGGAGCCACTTGTCATTTCTTGTCTTCATTTTCAGCAGTGTGGGTGAAGTCATGTCAGAATTTACTTTTACCCAGAGGTTTAAAAAATTGCTTATCACTTCTTGGCCTTGCTTCAACTGCTGTATAAAAATAAATTGGCTTCTCTCCATACGTTTAAAAAGACCTGTTTTCAAGCAAGGCATGTCAGAGACTGGAGGATATTATGCAGGCAAACAAAATATCATTCATGTGTTTGAAAGATTTTGAAAATATTCTGAATTAAGCCACTTTGAAAAGAGCTCAGGGAGAAAAAGGAGGCATCTACATTATTACTGTGGTCTCATGAAGTGGCACTATGAACAACATGGATTTCCATAAGTCTGTGATGTAGCTATGGTTCTCATGAGTAGGAGAGTGGCAAGAAGGTGTCTAGAGCTTAAGTTCTGAAACAGGCAGTATTCTGTTTCCCTGCTGGCCGAGAGCATCAGAGACAATGGAAAACTCATGCAGAACAGCCTTCATGCAGGGAAGAACAAGATTACAGCTCAGGAAGAGATCTCTTCTAAACTGTTTAGGGCAAGAAGCACTTTGAACTTTAGAATATTTACATATATATGCATAATACATGTCATAAAGATATTAACCTCATTGACATTTCACACAAACCGTGTATACATAGCATTAACATAAACTTACACAGTATTTTTTATACATGGAGAGAGTTTTTACAGGTTATTTCTAATTCTTAGAAATATAGATATTTTTTACTATAACAGCTAATATACCTTAATTCACAATAATGCTTCAGAGACTGAAAGATATAGCCTTCAAGTGTCAAGCCAAAGCTTACATCTGTGACAGTTTTTCACCTATAACCTCTCAAGTAAAACTACATGTATGTGGATTTAAGTTCTGTCACATTCTAAAGAAGGAAATTTGCTGGCTCTGCAGTCTTAGGGGCCAGATTGAATCTTGTCTTAGTCACTTATCTATTCCTATGACAAGACACTACCAGCAAGACAACTTATGTAAGAAAAGGTTTAGAGGGCTCTTATAGTTTCAGGGGGCAAGTCCATGAGCATCATGGTGGGGAATGTGTCAGGAAGCAGGCAAGCATGATGCTGGAGCAGTTGCTAAAAGCTTAAGTCTTGAGATACAATTATGAGGCAGAGAGAATAGTGTGGGCATTTGAAACCACAAATCCACTCCACAAGGCCACTCTACCTAATCTTTCCTGAATGTGAGGGCAGCTTTTATTGTTTCGCATCCTTTTATCTGGACTGCCACTAGAAGCTGTCCCCACATTTAGGCTTAGTCTTTTTCACAGCAATTAAACCAATCACCTACAGACATGCCCACAAGCCAATATGACGTAGACAGTCCCTTAATGAGACCCTCATCACAGCCGATTCTCAGCTGTGTCAAGTTGACAATTAAAGCTAACCATCACCATAATCATATCTCATTTTCTTAATGCATCAATTTGAAAAAAAGACCAAGTTCTAAATAAGTGTGCATTGTTGTAGGCACTTATGAGCAAAAGGAGATGAGAGAAATTCAAAGTCGTTATTTAATCTTCAGGAAATATTTTTCACCTTTTCATCCAAGTCCTTGTGTCTTAGTTCTTTTCCAGAATAAAAGGTAGGTATAGGTTAAAGCAGAGCTGTTATAAAAGAGCTGCATTTTCTCCAAACCTTGATTTCCCTTGATTTGCCCATATACCTCCCATTTTAAAATGATTTTCCTTGGTAGATCTCCACAAATACTTTTCTCCTGTTTTTTCAGGGATCATCTGGCCACTGAGAGGATCAAAGGCATTTCTGAATGAGCATCAGAGACTTTAATCTGACACAGTTACCTCAGAGTGTCAGACTAATCCCTATTGGTCACAACTTGATGTAAAGGAGGTTAAAAGATTAATAACAAATGAATCACACTTTTAATATCTTCTAACAAGTTGTATTTAAACTGTGTCCAAGTCTATAACATATTAAAAAGTGTTTCATTTCTCTGAGGGCTTAATAACAGGCACGAGGAAAAGTGTTACTTTTTAAATCTTATCACATCCTTCCTCTCCTATATCCCACCTATAGAGGTAGAATGCATTGAGAAAGTAATAAGATTGTATGGTGATTTCAAAGCAGATAGAAGATTAAAAGGAAAATTTTCTACGATTTTCTTTCAGATTCATAATTCTGTATGGGTCACTTGCTAACAAAGCCCTAAAATGTTACCTGAGTGTCCAACAAATAGTAGACTTTATGCTTTAACAGTGGGTTTTGCTTGATAAGATCAAGGGGAATTGGAAATCATTTATGATATAGTGCTCTCCTTTGCTATCCTTTTATCATTTATATAAGACCCATAGAGAAAAAATGAAGGAACAAAAATGCACAATAGAATATTTTACTTTCTACTTTGTTTTTGATGTATGATCTCCTAAGTCAAGCTATTATTACCAAGAATGCTTTGCATCTAAGAGTATTCAGTGTCCAGAGGCTGTAACTTCAGTTAGTCCATAATGACATCTGACAATACCTGGTAACAACTATCTACTGTAATTATTTGAGCATCCTTGTCACCACTGTTGACCCCTCTGCTCCTTCAACACCTCCTTCACCTCTTGCTTATGAGGCCACTTTTGATTCTCATTTGTTCTGATAATAAATCTTGTCTTATTAGGCTTATTCTCACCCAATAAAACCTCTTCTTGCAACTCAAACCGTTTCTTCATAAAAGTAGCTGTGATATTTTCTAGGTAGAGAAAAATCTTACATAACCACTTGTCTATGTAACTCATTCCCTTTGACAAACATACAAAACAATACATTAAAAACAAGGGAAACCTTGATGCATGTGAATGCAATTGCTTTTACCCTGTGCCCTTTGCACTCATGCAGTCCCAAGGTGAGTATGCACCATATCTGAAGAGGAAACTAGGAGGTAGATCTAAAGACAGGTCCGGTGTCGCTCAACATACTATTTAGCAACAAAGCTTCATCGTTAGATATAAGTTAAATCACAGGTCTGTACACTGCATCCTGACTTGGGAAATTATCTAAAAAAAGACTTTGACATCTTTGTTGACACATTTATCTGTAGAGAGTTCCAGATGATGATTGAAGTTCAGGTGATGATCTACTGACAAGCTTTGGGATTTGTTCAAACAAATGCATAGTGCTTCCTAAGTGTTTTGCTTATAGGCTGTTTTCCTCAGGTATCGAGCAGGACAGCAAAGATGGGAGACAGAGGATTCTTCCTAATGGACCGCAGACAAAAATTCTCTTATTTGTTAAAAAACAATCTGCTACACCATGTGGCTTTAAAAACCAGAACCATGGTTTCTGTAGGGCTTTTGCCATTTTTATTGTAGTCTATATTGTGTGTGTGTATATCTATCTATCCTACCTATCTCTCTCTCTCTCTCTCTCTCTCTCTATCCTCTATACAAGATTTCAAGATGGTAAATTAAATGAATATATACAACTCCATCCTAACGAAAATTCTCAATATACCTTTAAAATAAGGAAAGAATGAAATTTCTGGGTAAAAAGTGATGACTTGATTCACCTACTATAGTACTTAAGAGGAGAGTGGAAGAGGAGAGCAGAGAAAGGCAGAGAGAGCAAGGCAGAGGAAGGAGAGAAGAGGCAGAGGCAGAGGGAGAGGAGAGGGAGAGGAGAGCAAGGGAGAGGGGAGGGAGGGCAGAGGGAGAGGGAGAGGGAGAGGGAGAGGGAGAGGGAGAGGAGAGGAGAGGGAGAGGGAGAGGAAGAGGACAGGGAAGGGAGGGAGGAGGGAGAGGTACAGGAGAGGAGAGGAGTCAATCACTAATTACTTTCTCAGGGATGAAAGATACCTACCAGGGATGAAGGAATCAGGATCTCTGCTAGCTTCCACCTCCCCAGTTCTTGAGGAAAAGGTTGAGCATGGAGGTGATGCTTAAAGCAAGGCAGCCACAGCCCTGCTTTTTTTCTGCTTACAGTTGTTATCTATTGCACTCCAATCTCTGGAAGCCAGTGAACACTGTTCCTGCCTTCATGTAGGAATTCCTTTCCTTCCAAAAACTCTCAGAATTTTTCAGACAGATGATTACAAGTGTACTAAGTCCTTCTCTCCTCTCCTCTCCTCTCCTCTCCTCTCCTCTCCTCTCCTCTCCTCTCCTCTCCTCTCCTCTCCTCTCCTCTCTTCTTTTCTTCTTTCTCTTCTCTGCTATATGGCCTAAGGTAAGTTCAATAGATGGGATTCTTCTTGAGCTTCCTAAGGTCCAAAGATATGGTATGCTACTCTACTACCCTAAATGTTTTCAAGTCTAGACAAGTTTCTGTTCATTGTTTTACAGGCAATGGTATCTTCAGAAGGAACAAAATAATTGCCTTAGTTGTGGTAGATGTTTCTTAATCTCCTAAAGCCTTTTGTTCCAGAGCCTGAAAGCATACCCAAACTTATACTGGAGTGTTGCTCTGGACCCCAAGAAGTGAAGAAAAATCTCACACAGTGCTCTCAAGTCCTATCACTTGCAGTGAATAATATCAATCATATTATCAATTCAGGAATATAACAATAAGAAATTGAGCATATTGAATATAAAGTTAGTAGTACAGGCAGTGGCAATGAGCCTGACTATCCACACACTACTGAACACATAAAACAAGCATGTGGGATGCGAAACAGAAATTGTTTATTAAAAATGCAAAAGTGTAGCAACAACAGCTTCAATATATTCTATTAAAAAACAAACACAAGGAAATATACCAGCATTTAAAGATAGGGTAAAGGGATATATCCTTAAGTGAGATATAGCAGACTCAGTCAAAAAGCAAAATCCAACTATAGACAGCATATATTAAACACAGCTAAAATGAAATGTTTCAGAAATAGGAAAAGTAAAACATAAAGCATGATCAACAACATAGTAGTAAGAAAATGCCAACTGTAAAAATTAGAAAAGATTGCTGTCAAGGCAAAATTTTCAAAGAGGAAAATAAATTTTTAAGATATTAAAAATCCAAATCACAACTAAAGGTTTTCAGACTAAGAATCATGTAGTATACCATGAAGGCAAAATTTCAGGAAATACAAGGAAATGCCACGAACAGAAGACCCAAGGGTACACAAATCAGCTCAGGAATAGTTGGTAAAAACTTTATGATTGAATGTATCAGAAAAATACTATTTGTTTTAACCAACTTTGTGACAACTAGATAACAACAAAAATATAAAGTTATGTTCCTATGTTTTATGTGTTTTTCATTAAGTCCTAATTGAAACTTAACTGTAGAAATGTATGATAAAAGTACTAAAAGAAAAACTGCAAATTTGTCCTATAAGTGATTTATATTAATACTCACAAATATTTAATTAAATTGCTGAAATAATACGTATATTGTGTGTTAAACTTGAATTTTACCCCAAACAAACACATTCTAGGGCAGTGCTGTTTAAACAGGTTTCTGAAACGTGCATATACACACACAATAATGACAATAAAAATACTGTATACTGTCCCAGAGGAAGATTACAAGTATTTTATTTTTTTAAATTTTATTTACTCTTTTTCATTCCAAATTTTATCCCCCTCTGACTGTTCCCCATCCTGTAACTCCTTCCCAAACCCCTGCCTCCATGAAGATGTCCCCCCCAACCCCAATCCCACACCCCAACAGACCTCTAAACTACCTGGGGCCTTAAGTCTCTTGGGGGTTAGGTGCATCTTCTCTGACTGAACTCAGACCTAGCCCTCTGCTGTATCTGTGTTGAAGCCTCATATCAGCTGCCTGGTGGTCTAGTGTCCAAGAATTCAGGGATCATGTCAATTGAGACTGAAGGTCCTTCTGCAGGGTTGCCCTCCTCCTTAGCTTCTTCCAGTTTTCCCTAATTCAACCACAGGGATCACCAGCTTCTGTCCATTGGTTGGGTACAAATATCTGCATCTGACACTTTCAGCTGCTTGTTGGGTCTTTCAGAGGACAGTCATGATAGGTCCTTTTTTGTGAGCACTCCATAGACTCAGTAATAACCTTGGGGCCTCCCCTTGAACTAGACCCCACTTTGGGCCTGTTGCTGGACCTCCTGTTCCTCAGGCTCCTCTCCATCTCCATCCTTGCAGTTCATTCAGACAGGAACAAGATGGTCAGAGTTTTGACTGTGGGATGGCAATGCCCTCCCTCACTTGATGCCCTGTCTTTCTGCTGGAGGTGTGCTCTACAAGTTACCTCTCTCTACTGTAGGACATTTCATCTGAGATTCCTTCCTTTGAGTCCTGAGAGTCAATCACCTCCCAGGTCTCTGGTACATTCTGGAGAGTTCCTCCATCTCCTACCTCCCAGGTTGCCTGTTACCATTCATTCTGCTGGCCCTCAGGGCTTCAGTCCTTTTACCCCATCCAATACCAGATCATGTTCCCCTCTTCTTGCTCCCTCTGCCCGTCCTCTTTCCTACCCAGGTCACTCCCTCCTTGTGATTGCTTTCTTCTCCCTCCCAAGTGAGATGGAGGCATCCTCACTTGGGCCTTTCAGCTTGTTGACCTTTTGGAGTTCTGTGGACTGTATCTTGAGTATTGAGTACTTTTTTTTTTTTTTTTTTTTTTTTTTTGGCTAATATCCACTTATTAGTGAGTACATAGCATGCATGTCCTTTTGGGTCTGAGTTATCTCACTCAGGATATTTCCTAGTTTCATCCATTTGCCTGAAAAACTCAGGATGTCCTCCTTCTTAATAGCTGAGTAGTATTTCATTATGTAAATGAACCACATTTTCTGTATCCGTTCTTCTGTTGTGGGAATCTGTGTTGTTTCCAGCTTCTGGCTATCACAAACCAGGCTGCTATGAACATAGTGGAACACGTGCCCCTATGGCATGGTAGAGCATCATTTGGGTATATTCCTAAGAGTGGTATTGCTGGGTCTTCAGGTAGATCTATTTCCAATTTTCTGAGGAACCTCCAGATTGATTTCTGAGTGGTTGTACCAGTTGGCAATCTCACCAGCAATGGAGGATTGTTCCTCTTTCTCCACATCCTAGCCGACATTTTTTGTCACCTGAGATTTTGATCTTAGCACCATTTATTGAAGATGTTTTCTTTTTTCCATGGTTTATTTTTGGCTTCTTTGTCAAAGATCAAGTGTCTGTAAGTATGCAGTTTTATTTCTTGGTCTTCAATTTTATTCCATTGATCAACATGACTGTCTCTGTACCAATACCATGCAGTTTTTATCACTATTTCTCTGTGGTGAGAGAATTGGGTTCTGATGATGCCCACATATATTGCCTTCTGTTTCTTATGTCTTGCGCTTGCCATTGCCATCTGGTTGTCCCTGGTGTTTGCTGGTCTGGGGGACTCTGTCTAGAATCTGCCTCTTTTGTTCCAGGGTTGCTTCAGGTCTCCTGGTAGGCCTGAGGCCCTTGGCTGTACCAGACCACCTGTGGGCCTTCCAACTGGGGGCTCTTCAGAGGGACAGAAAAACTGCTGATCTATTGCCTTGGTTGCAACAGATCTCCTGGGAGGCCTTCAGTCTGCTGGGTCTTCAAAGGAGCAGTCAAGCTGTTGTCCTGTGTGACAATGTTCTCCAGTGAGGCTATGGACTGTGTTTCCTGTTTCCCTGTGTGCAGCAGAACTCCAGGGAGGCTGTCAGTCTGTTGGGTCAGTTGCCTTGCATGCCATGGAGCCCCCAGGAGGTCTTCAGAGTCTGGTGTTGGTTGCCCTATGTGCAGAGAAACTCCTGGGATGCCTTTAAGCTGTCTGACTTCAGGGAGCAGACAAGCTGGCTCAGTTGCCCTATGTGCAGCAGATCTCCTGGATGCCTTCAGGCTGTGGTGTCAGTTGCCAGATTTCCTGGGATACCTCAAGATGTGGTTGTTCAGGGAACAGACTAGTAGCAGTCTGTCCGAAAAGGACCATCTGGAAGGGAGCGGAATTCAGTGGGCAGGGGTTTTGAGGGTGATAGGTGCAGAGTTACTGGGCTCCCAGTGGCAGCTGTGGGACTTGGAGGTTTGACAGATGCCCTGATTGCAGCAAATTTTTTGGATGGCTCAGGATGTGGTGTCTTCAGGGAGCAGACTAACTAGCTGTCTGTTCAGCAGAAAGGCAAGAGTACAAGTATTTTAAAAGAGCTCTGAAGATTATTTCTACAAGAAAATCTTAGGTCTGTAGGTACTTGGTGCAGTGATCACTTGCTTTGCAAGTATAAAGAACAGAGTTAAGACTTCTAGCACCTTTAAAAGTTAGGCATGTGCTCTAATTTCAATACTGGAAAGAGAGAAAGAAGATGTAGGGATTGAGGAAGTTGCTATCTTGTAGAAAAATAGCTGATGGTTCCAGGTTTGCTGAGCAATACTGTCTCACAAAATAAGATTTGACTTACAAAAATTGTTGATACCATCCTCTGGCCTTCCAGTTGCAAACATACCTACATCCACATGAACATTCATCACACACACACACACACACACCACACACACACACACACACTATACTAACAACTTTGTATGAAAATTAAAATTCCTTTTATGTGAAAAATATGTAGAAAAATGGAATTTAGAAGTATATAATAGTTATAATACAAACATAGAATAAAAAACAAACTATGAATGTAACTTTATCTTCTGTAATTTGTTAGAAGATTTTTATTTTTTTTTTTTTTGCTTGTAGAGATTTCTTGTGTTACTGAATGGGAATGTTAAATGAGTGAAAGAAAAGAGAATGGTACATTACATTTATTTCTTGTTTTCTACTAAAACACATGTTTCCTCTTCTTTCAAAACTTTTCAGATGTTTCTCTTTACTAGTCAGACTCTTCAACATCTCATGGGAAGTGTTTTATTTGTCCAGCAAATAATAATTAGTGCATTTATCTTGCCTATGAATAACTAATGTATGAACCTGTAGCAATATTTTATATCATAAAATAAAGAACATGCATAAATATGCTTAGGAAAAGGTTCTTCATTCTTAAACCAAGGTACAAATCAGAGCTTTAAGCAACACTGCATACTCTGGAATAAGAATGCAACATTCAGAGCCTGAAAAAACCTTATTGCTGGGAACAGAAAATAAATAAAATTGAAAAACCTCAGAACTGAAGGCCTCCTATTATTAAGCTTTCAAATAGCTACCTTGACCTATATTCTTCCTGGCTAGGAAGATAAATTTCTTCCTACCCATGTGACTTGGAAGAATTGAAACTACTATAGCAAAATGGATTTGAAGTTGATACGAGAAAAGAACCAAAACTAAAAATACCATGAAAATTCTATGCCCTGAGCCTGATCCTTTTGGCTGAGGCAGACACTTAGCTGGTCTGCTCTGTGGAAACACTTGATCCTGAGTCATCCTAGAGGAGCCATTGCACTCAGAGCAGAGGAATACCACTTCCCTTCTGCCACGAGCCTGGTCCTTTTGGCTGGGGCAGACATTGAACTGTCCTGCTCCTGTGGAGACACCTGATACTGAACCATCTTAGAGGAGCCACTGCACTCAGAGCAGAGGTCTGGTTCTTCTGGCTGGGGAAAACACCGAGCTGGATTGCTCCTGTGGAGACACCTTACCCTGAGCCATTCTAGAGGAGCATGAACTGAGAGCAGTGAACACCTAGCTGGTCTATTCCGGTGGAGACACCTTATCCTGAACCATGCTAGAGGAGCTGCTCACTCAGGGCAGCAGGATTTCAGGATCCCCGAGGTGGCCTGAGCCCCAGGAGTTCTTCCACCCAGGAGCTTAGGATCACAGGAACCCAGAGACATCTGGAATCTGAGGAGTTCTGACACAAGCAAGATAACTGGAAAGACAGACTCCAGTCAGACACAGTGAGCACAGGTAACACTAGAGTCAACCAGATGGCGAAAGGCAATGCAAGAACACAATCAACAGAAACCAAAGTTACGTGGCATCAACAGAACCCAAGTTCTCCCACCATACAAGCCTTGGATACCCCAATCACACAGGAAAAACAGTATTCAGAATTAAAATCACTTCTCATGATGATGATAGAGGATTTTAAGAAGGATATAAGTAACTCACTTAAAGAAATACAGGAGAACACAGGTAAACAGGTAGAAGCCCTTAATGAGGAAACACAAAAATCCCTTAAAGAATTGCAAGAAAACACAACCAAATGGGTGAAGGAATTGAACAAACACTTCAGGATCTAAAAATGGAAATAGAAACAATAAAGAAATCTCAAAGGGGACTACCCTGAAGATAGAAAAAGTAGGAAAGAGATAGGAGTCACAGAAGCAAGCATCACCAACAGAATACAAGAGATAGAAGAAGAATCTCAGTGCAGAAGATACCGTGGAAAACATTGACACAACCATCAAAGAAAATGCAAAATACAAAAAGCTCCTAACACAGAACATCCAGGAAATCCAAGACACAATGAGAAGACCAAGCCTAAGGATAATAGGTATAGATGAGAGTGAAGATTCCCAATTTAAAGGGCCAGTAAATATCTTCAACAAAATTATAGAGGAAAATTTCCCCAACCTAAATGAACGAGATGCCCATAAACCTACAAGAAGCCTATAGAAAACCAAACAGACTAGACAGAAAAGAAATACCTCCCGTCACATAATAATCAAAACATCAAATGCACAAAACAAAGAAAAAATACTAAAAGCAGTAAGGAAAAAGGTCAAGTAAATATAAAGGCAGACCTATAAGAATTACACCAGACTTTTCACCAGAGACTATAAAAGCCAGAAGCTTCTGGTTGATATCATACAGACCCTAAGGAAACACAAATGCCAGCCCAGACTGCTATACCCATCAAAACTCTTAATCACAATAGATGGAGAAACCAAGATATTCCATGACAAAACCAAGTTTGCACAATATCTTCCCACAAACCCAGCACTTCAAAGGATAATTGATGGAAAATGCCAACACAAAGAAGTAAACTACAACCTAGAAAAAGCATAGAAGTAATCTTCCAACAACCCCAAAAGAAGATAGCTACACAAACATAATTCCACCTCTAATAACAAAAATAATAGGAAGTAACAATCATTTTCCTTAATATCTCTTAACATCAATGGACTCAATTCTCCAATAAAAAGACGTAGACTATCAGACTGGATACATAAACAGGACCCAGAATTTTGCTGCATACAAGAAAGCACCTCAGTGACAAAGACAGACACTACCTCAAAGTAAAAGGCTGGAAAACAATCTTCCAAGCAAATGGTCCCAAGCCATTCTAATATCAAATAAAATCGACTTTCAACCAAAAGTAATCAAAAAAGATAAGGAAGGACACTTCATACTCATCAAAGGAAAAATCTACCAAGAAGAACTCTCATTCTGAACATCTATCGCTCTAAATGCAAGGGCACCCACATACAGAAACTTTACTAAAGCTCAACAGCTCACATTGTACCTCACACAATAATAGTGGGGATTTTAACACCCCGCTCTAACCAATGGACAGATCATGGAAACATAAACTAAACAAAGACACATTGAAATTAACAGAAGTTATGAACCAAATGGATTTAACAGATATCTATAGAACATTTCATCCTAAAGCCAAAGAATATACCTTTTTCTCAGCACCTCATGGTACCTTCTCCAAAATAGACCATATAATTGGTACAAAACAATCCTCAACAGATACAAAAAGATTGAAATAATCCCTTGCATCCTATCAGATCACCACGGACTAAGGCTGGTCTTTAATAATGACAAAAACCAATGGAAAACCCACATGCATGTGTAAACTGAACAATGCTCTACTCAATGATGACTTAGTCAAGGAAGAAATAAAGAAAGAAATTAAAAACTTCTTAGAATTTAATGAAAATGAGGACATATCATACAAGAACTTGTGGGACTCCATGAAAGCAGTGCTAAGAGGAAAACTCATAGCTCTAAGTGCCTACAAAAAGAAATTGGAGAGAGCACACATTAACAACTTGACAGCACACCTGAAAGCTCTAGAACAAAAAGAAACAAATACACCCAAGAGGGTTAGGTGTCAGGAAATAATCAAATCGGGGCTGAAATCAACCGAATAGAAACAGAAAGAACTATACAAAATATCAACAAAAACAGGAGTTGGTTCTTTGAGAAAATCAACAAGATAGATAGACCCTTAGCCAGATTAACCAGAGTGCACAGAGACAGTATCCAAATTAATAAAATCAGATCTGAAAAAGGAGACATAACAACAGAAACCTGAGGAAATTCAAAAAATCATCAGACCCTACATACAAAGGCCTATACTCAACAAAACTGGAAAATCTGGATGAAATGGACAACTTTCTAGACAGATACCAGGTACCAAAGTTAAATCAGGAGCAAATAAACCATCTAAACAGTCCCATAACCCTAAAGAAATAGCAGCAATCATTAAAAGTCTATCCACCAAAAAAAGCCCAGGACCAGATGGTTTTAGTGCAAAATTATATGAGACCTTCCAGGAAGACCTAATACCAATTCTCTTCAAACTATTCCACAAAATAGAAACAGAAGGAACACTACCCAATTCGTTCTATGAAACTACAGTCACACTCATACCTAAACCTCACAAAGACCCAACAAAGAAAGAGAACTTCAGACCAATCTCTCTTATGAATATCGTTGCAAAAATACTCAGTAAAATTCTAGCAAACCGAATCCAAGAACACATCAAAACAATCATCCATCATGATCAACTGGGCTTTATCCCAGGAATGCAGGGATGATTCAATATTCAGAAATCCATCAATGTAATCCACTATATAAACAAACTCAAAGAAAAAAAACCACATGATCATCTCATTAGATGCTGAGAAAGCATTTGACAAAATTCAACATCCCTTCATGGTAAAAGTCTTGGAAAGATCAGGAATTCAAGGCCCATACCTAAACATAGTACAAACAATATACAGCAAACCAGTAGCCAACATCAAACTAAATGGAGAGAAACTTGAAGCAATCCCACTAAGATCAGGGAATAGACAAGGCTGCCCACTCTCTCCCTACCTATTCAATATAGTACTGGAAGTCCTAGCCAGAGCAAGTAGAGAACAAAAGGAAGTCAAAGAAATAAAATAGGAAAGGAAGAAGTCAAAATATCACTACTTGCAGATGATATGATAGTATACTTAAGTGACCCCAGAACTTCCACCAGAGAACTAAACCTGATAAACAACTTCAGCAAAGTGGCAGGTTATAAAATCAACTCAAACAAATCAGTAGCCTTCCTCTACGTAAAAGATAAACAGGCTGAAAAAGAAATTAGGGAAATGGCACCCTTCACAATAGTCACAAATAATACAAAATGCTACGGTGTGAATCTAACCAAGCAAGTGAAAGATCTGTATAACAAGATCTTCAAGTCTCTGAAGAAAGAAATTGCAGAAGATCTCAGGAAATGGAAAGATCTCCCATGCTCATGGATTGGCAGGATTAATATAGTAAAAATGGCCATTTTGCCAAAAGCAGTCTATAGATTCAATTGAAATCCCCATTAAAATACCAACTCAATTCTTTACAGAACTTGAAAGAGAAATTCTCAAATTTATCTGGAACAACAAAAAACCCAGGATAGCGAAAACTATTCTCAACAATAAAAGTACTTCTGGAGGAATCGCCATCCCTGACCTCAAGCTGTACTACAGAGCAATAGTGATAAAAACTGCCTGGTATTGGTACAGAGACAGGCAGGAAGATCAGTGGAATAGAGTTGAAGACCCAGAAATGAACCCACACACCTATGGTCATTTGATCTTTGACAAAGGAGCTAAAACCATCCAGTGGAACAAGGACAGCATTTTCAACAAATGGTGCTGGTTCAACTGGAAGACAACATGCAGAAGAATGCAAATCGATTCATTCTTATCTCCTTGTACAAAGCTCAAGTCCAAGTGGATAAAGGACCTTCACATAAAAGCAGACACACTGAAACTAATAGAAGAGAAGGTGGGGAAGACCGTCGAATACCTAGGTACAAGGGAAAAGTTCCTGAACAGATGTCAGGAAGTACATGATGACAGGAGCCTGATATAGCTGTCTTCTTAGAGGTCTGCAAGTGTCTGACATATTCAGAGGCAGATGCTCACAGCTAACCATTAAACTGATCATGGGGTTCCCAATAGAGGAGTTAGAGTGAAGACTGAAGGAGTTGAAAGGATTCGTGACACCATGAGGAAAACAATATTACCAACCAACCAGGGTCCCCAGGGCCCCCAGGGTCTAAATCACCAGCCTGGGAGCGTTTAGTGAGGAACCCATGGCTCTAGCTATATATGGAAGCGAGTTATATATAAGTGGGAGAAGAGATCCTTGGTCCTATGAAGGCTGGACTTCGTGGGGGGTATTCGAGGGTGGGGAGGTGAAGTTCAGGGATAGGTAGGTGGGGGTACACCATCATAGAAGCAAGAGGAGGTAGGAAGGAATAGGGAGTTCCTGGGAGGGAGGGGGGAAATGGGGTAAGGGAAGAACATCTGAAATGTAAATAAAATTTCCAAAAAAACAAAACAAAAAAAAAAAAAAAAAAAGAAATAAATGGAATAAAGAGAAATGCAAAAAAAAGAAAAGAAAAGAAAGAAAAATTTCAATCTTTTCTACAAAATTTTGAGTGCAAAATGAAGGTAATTTTGGATATGCAGCTAGCAGATTGGACAAATAACATCAACAGGACATTCAGCTTTTATAGAATCTATGCTGTTTCTTAATTAAATGCAATCACACCTTTGTGCCTAATTTAGAATTCATAAATGTGTATATTACTATCTGAATTCAATGTATGTTTGGCTGTCAGGTGGGTTCCATACTAATACCCAGATATCTTATACCTTGTCCATAGATATCTCAAAGCATGAAGTTTTAGATGAAAAATGAAGAGAAGTGTTCTTGGTAATGAGCCCTAAATATTTCTTGGAGATACTCCATGATCAAATGGTTCAGCATACTAAATGCACTCGACTCCTTAGAAGCATATAGTCAATTATTTAGAAAATATGTAAGAAAGTTATTTGGCTGAGCATTTCCTGGAATGAATGAAATATATATATATATATATATATATATATATATAATATATATATATATATATATATATATATATATAAAGTCTATGGCTAAAGGAATTCCTGGAACTATACTCTGAGTGTGTCCAGGTTGATGCTTGAGGAAGAATACTTCCTTTACAGTGAGCACTAAATACTATCTTAGACTATCCCTGGCATGACCAACTCCAAATCAATAACAGCATTACAGTGAAGAAGCATCTTATCTTTAAGGACATGAAATGTAAATGGAATGCATACCATACTGCTGGGAGCGTTATTGTAATGATTAGAGGAAATATTCCATCTAAAAATTTTTTGGCATAAGTAAGCATTGTAATCATACTATTACTGTTATAATTGCCACTATTTCCTGAAGAGAATAGCAGAAGCAGTGATTATGGAATCCTTCAGTTCAGTGGAGAAAGTAATTTAGCATCCTTAGCAGAATGCAGTTTGACTATCTGCATCAGGGGAAGACAGCAGACTCCTTCTGCCTTAGCCTATTATGCCTGGGCATGAGGACTTGATGACTATTAGACTGCCAAGAATAATTTGTAACTGTATTTTTATTTTGCTGTCATTTTATACTTATTAATAGTTCTGATCTCTAAAGACTTCATGAGCTTCTATTTGGAATTCCTACCAATCCACAATACAACACAATCACTATAGTTTCTCCAACTTAAGGAAATGTCTAGGATTGCTTTAATTTTTAAAAACATAAGCTAATATGGTAATAAAATTATGTATATGTGTATGTGTATATGTATATGTAAAATTAAAGACTAAAGGAACAAATAACACAGCCAATAACTGGATAATTTTATTAATGAAACAGTCTCAGAAAGCACAAAAGACCAATTTTAAGTGGAAATATATTGACGATCTTTATTCATCAGAAAGTACAAGGTCAGGAAATTCTCCTTCACCAGCAGCATCAACTGGAAATAGCTCTTCAACCAGGGATATGGGGAGATTTTGGCTGGCTTGATCTTGTGCGTGTAGTCAAGCCATTGAGCTGTGAATTCATATGTGCAGTGGTTCTATCTTATTCAGAAAACCTTTTTTTTTTTCAGGCTCGAAACCATGTGCATATTGGGAACACAAAGTACACACATTTGGTAAAAAAAAAAATTCATGAAATGTGGAATAAAAAATGTGGTGAGTATGAGTATAGTTGGAGGGTAAGGAGTGGAAAATGAGTTTGATAAAACACATTATACTTAGGAATAAAATTATCAAACAATTTTTGAAAGATTAAAACCAACAAACTTTGTTTCTTAAAAGTTGAGGAAGTACAAATCAAGCTATATATAGGCTATAGCTATTGTTTTTGGTTTCCTACTAGAAATTGAAGATAATTATATTGATTAAGACATCACACACTTTCAGCACAGAATTTTGAAGAATTAAGTTGGAAGTGATATGGAAGAATGCACCATCAGGGCTAGTTCTCAACTATCCAAGGTTGCTACGCAAGGTGCCGAGGAAGAAAAGTCATCATTCAATAGTGCTGCCCATCTATAAAACTTATGAACATCAACAATGCATGGACAGTCAAGATATCCACAAGAGACCAATAGTGCCAGTAATGTCTTGGTGGTAACCAACAGCTGCTATTAGGACTTAACAACCACTTGATTAGAAGGAATTTGTGACTGTGCATGGGTATGGGTTCTGTTGGGCTGAGCTGTGGATCCCCTGTGTCTGCAGCCCCAGGAGGCAGGAGCCGCGGCTCAGGGGGCAGAGATATGGGAAACTCAACTGAGTTCACTCCATGCAGCACCAGGAGGATGGCAGGTCTATGGGATGCCACAGAGCTCCACTCTGGGCGTGGGGAGATCCCAGTCTGGGGTCCCGCATGGTTGGAGTTCTTGGGTTGGGGACCCCTGGGCAAGAAGGCAGGTGGGGATCAGCTGGTCTCAAGCCCTTGGGCTCCCAGGGACCACTGAGAGGCCATGGAAGGACCAAGACATGGTGAGGGGTAAAAGATGAGCTCTGGTGGTGTCCTGTGGGGAAATGAGACTCTTGGTCACGGTGACTCATTTGGTTGGGCCTCGGCTGGCTCATGTTGCTTGCTTGAGTTGGTGGGCTCCCTGGCTGGAACATAGAGAAGTCCTCCATGGGACTGGGCTGGCACTTCACACCATCCATCTCACATTTTCCCCTCCCAAGATTGACTTCCACATTGCCCACAGAGCATGGGAAGCTCTTCTAGAAGACTAGAGTTCAATTCCCAGCATGTGTATGGAAGCTCATTATTGTCTGTAATACAGTTTTCAAGGGATCAAACACTATCTTTTGACCCCTGTGGGCACCTGTATACACAACTAAATACCAAAAATAAAAATAGAAATAAAAATTCAGCATTTGCAAGTACATGGGTGGAATGGGAGATTACCTTCTATGAAATAAGCTTAACCCCATAAAAAAATATTGCATTTGTTTCTCAAATGAGAGATTTAGATTAAAGATAAAGGCATGACATTAAAAAGGGAGTTGCTTTAAGCAGGCATATAACCAGTGTATGTCAAAAATGGGGCTGGAGGGGAGAAGATAGGTTAAAAGAATGGGTCAAGTATTGTAAAACAATATTACATAGAATATTGACTTCTGTCTGCTTAGCCTAATTAGCCAACAATTGGCTGGATTATTCCTTTGGTGTTTGATTTGTAGTCTTTTACATATTTTCTGTTAGAGGAAGGGCATGTGATTAGGTTACACTGTCTTGAATAGAAATGAATATGATTTAAAAGAAGATGTAAAATGGGTGATTTTTTGCTGTAGTGTTTTACATTGGTAATATCAGTGGTTTCATGGAAAGCATTCCAAAGAGACAACACTGAAAACCAAGCTTTTATGGATATGCCAATTTTCATGTTTTTATCCTTATAAATCTTACAACTCCTCATTTCTAATCTCTCCTCCTTCCCCTACATACAATGTGATTGTGTTCTAATATTAAATATAGAATTTATGGTTTGAATTTCACAGAGATCAAAAGGTCTTATTTACATAAACTTTTGGTGATGCTTTTCAGAATCTGACTCATATTCTTTTGTCAGTGAGATGCAAGGATAAGGTCATATTTTAAAATATTCCTGAGATCTCCTAAAGCAGTTGTTTGAATCATGATGCATTAAACTAGCCACAGAAAGCACCTTTTTGGGAACTTTTTTTGAAATTGAATGAGTATGACCTCTCAACACTGAGGTGAAGCAAAGATGTTCGTGTGTTTAATTTATGTTCTAGCTGAGGGCCACGGCACTGTGCTTATTGGCGGCATATACACACGTCTTAGATATAAAAATGGATGCTCCATAAATTCTCCCTGAAAAAGAGACAAAATTTCTTGGGGAAATCAAAACACAATGCCACTTGTTACTGTGCTGGTGATCATATTTACACTGCATTATGTGTATAATCAGACACAAATAAATCAAAGTCATTAATAAACTTATCTATGTCATAGGTAATGAGCCACTTTTCAGTCTTTACATGCACCCATGAAGAGCTCATTTTTAAATGAGGCTCTTAATTCTAACTTTATCCCAAATATTGAGTTACATTAAATAGTGTATATGAATAACAATACAAATTATTTTATATGCAAAACTAAGGTATAAATATTCGAACTCAGAATGATTTCTTGTTGAATAAATTATTCTGACCAGCTCTGTTGAAATAAGCAAGCCTACTGTACTATCCATGCTGATGTAAATTCTCTAGTTTCTATGCTTTATGTGTGCCTGGAAGTGATATGAGTATTGTGATCATTCTTTATTCCAGTCCTCAGCTATTTATATTTGTGTTTCCTATTGAAATAGACTCCTGTGACAGAGCCTATTTATCCCTGCAGTAGAAAAGCTGCAGTATGAATGAGTGCTTGGTAATTTCTGTAATTCTCCTTTTCAGTGTAATCTATTAAGACCCTTTTTTCAAGATGTGCTTCTGACTCCTTTGACATTGGGAAATTACTTTATACTCTTCCTCAACTCAGTTTACTTCATACGTGGAAGGAAAGCACTTAGCTCTACTTATCTCAACAGGAAATGTGTTTTCTTAAAGGTCTACTTGCCTCTTAAGAATGAAGTTCTAGCTTGGGTGGTGTTTGCTTTACTGTGGCTCTTGGCATCAAATCTTGTTTTTGAAATTTTTATAAATGCTTGTTTCTATAAATATTCTCTGCAAGGTTAGAGGAAGAATAGTCACTATGCCACAAAAGAGGAAAGTGTCTATTCCTCACACAGCTAAACCTAAGCAGGATCAGTCTAAATGATGGCTGACATATTTTAAGCACTTAAAATAAAATAGAATAGAATAACACCTCTAAACATAGAAGATGAGAATAAACATGACTATTATCAAAATGCTGTGGAACTTTATATATAAGTATATATGACTTATGTAGCAATACCTTTTGATTTATTTAAAATGTTTAACTAAAGGAACTTAGGAAAATGAAAATTATTTTAGTTTCTGTGAGGAGTTGACATAAAAGAAGGTATAAAGATCAGTGATATCACTGTATGTGCTATCACATGAGTTTTCTAGCTTTGTTTTCTATATAAAAATATGCAAAAGCAAATCATTGGTTTATATAAATGAAGAATTGAAGAGCCTTTGCTTAAAGTATTGCATCATACTTCATTGGATGATAGATATGCAGCTACTCCTCCACCTGTGAAAGGATTTTATCCTCTATACACCATCCTGGATCACATTGTCTCTTTCTGGTCCAGATAGTTCCCTGATCTTTGGGTAATGGAACATGGACAAATTTAAGATCTAAAAGTATAAAGTGGACACTTTGGAAGATAACACATGATTCATCTAGTTTCCCTGCTTTGTACCCTGTCATTAAACAACCCTGAGCCAGGACTTGGCCTTCATGATGAATCGGGACACTTACAGCAGAGAGTCAGAGTCCAAAGTATCATGACAGCTTTAGCCTGAGGACAGTTTATGAGGACACATCCACTAAATAAAGGTGGTATTTGTTATAGTAACAAAAATGTCCTCTTTAGAAAGTATATGTGAAACCTCATGGTCTACTGCAGCAAAACTGCCTAACATATGCTTGTGATAAAGGTTTTTTGGGCACTAAATAAAGGCAGACTATTTCTGTAAACTGGAAAAATGTTGTACAGGGGCAAAATATTTAGTATCATTTTGTAGCAGAAGATTTGGAAGGCACTTTCTGTACTATAAAGCGTTGTAGCTTTAGGGAAAAGGGATTCAAAACAGTATGTTACTGGCATGAGCTGGTTGTTGTTGGCTGTGTCTGAAAAAGCCTACAAGAAAACTGAGATCTGAGGAGAACTAGAGAATTGCAAATTAGGAATGGAAGGAAATAGAGCTGCTGGCGGTGCTGGAACTTGTGTAATTGGGATGTAGGATGTTCTCTGCTGCAATGAGGAAAAAAATAAAATGAGGAAGTTCTTGAACTTCTTAGGATCAGTGTCAAGTAGGGTTATGTCATGCTTTGAGTAAATATTTCTGAGTGTTGTGCTAAGATGATCCTTAAGGTAGAAAATGTGGCTTTAGAGGAAAGAGAAGAGTGAAATTCTGAAAAAATCACATAGACCCCAAGCACCTGAAATAAATGCAGGAGATGGGGCAAGTTATATTTAAAGACAGTGGTGGGGCTAAGTGACTACACAAGAATATACTGTACTGAAATAGAAAACAGGAATAGGGCTGCAGCTCAGTGGTATAGCATTTGTCTAACAAGTTGTGGCCCTAGAATTGATGTCACAAGGGAAAAAAAGAAGAGGGAAAGAAAAAGAAAATTGGTAAAACAGAAAGCCAGTAAAAGAGAAGTAGGGTCATTCAAGACATTAGTGAATTCTTGGGCTTCCGAGTTCATTTGAATAGAAAGAGAAGATTTTGAAAACCAGAAAATTATCAATGCAAATTAATTCTCAAATATTAAAAATTCAGGCTTACCTCAGAGAAGAGCAAGAAGCACTTCTCACTGGGTTTGTGCTCCTTTCTCCCCACTATGTTTTTCCATGGACTTGGTCTTCATGCTCTGTGACATTCCGTTTTTTTTGCCTCTCTTTGCTAATCTTTGAAGAGGCGTACATTCCTGAGTTACTCTGCTTGTTCCAAATCAATCACAACTTCCATATCTCACACAAATATTTTGTTGCAAGGACAGCATGATAATGTACTTGCCATGCAAGCCTCCTGACCCTAATGTCATCCTGACTAGTTAAAGTGGAAGGAGAAAAGCAACTTCACAAAAATTGTCCTGTGATCACATGCATGCAAAGGCATGCATAAGGCCACACAAATACTAAAAATATAATTATTTTTATTATTTTATATATTTACATTCCAGTCATTGTCCCTCCTGGTCTGTCTTCCCACAGTTCCACATCCCATTCCTCCTCTCCCTTGTTTCCAAGAGGATGATGCTCCCTGTCCCCGACAAAGTCTCTCCACTCCCTTGGGCATTAAGTCTCTTGGGTGTTAGATTAGTCAGACCAGGCAGACCTCTGCTGTATATGTTCTAGGGCCCTCTGACCAGCCTGTGTATGCTCCTGGTTAGTGGCTAAGTCTCTGGGAGCTCCCTGGGGTCTGGGTTAGTTGAGAGTGCTAATCTTCCAATGGAGTAGCCCTCCATTTCAGCTTCTTCAATCCTTTCCCTAACTGAACTATAGGTGTCTTTGACTTCAGTCCAATGGTTGGGTATCTGCATCTGTCTCAGTCAGCTGCTGGTAGGGCCTTGCCATGCCAGGTTCCCATCTGTAAACACATCATAGCATCAGTAGTAGTACCAGGTACTGATGCTCCTCCCTACTGAGGAGATGGATTCCATGTTGGGCCAGTCAATGGACAACTTTTCCTTCATCTCTCTCCATTTTTGTCCTATAGTTCTTTTAGACAGGAACAATTCTGGTCAGAAATTTTAACTGTGGGTTAGTAACACATTTCCTCCACTTGAGACCCTGTCTTCTACTGAAGGTGACTGTTCCCAATGTTGGGCATTTTGGCTAAGGTCTTCCCCATTGAGTCCTGGAGTCTCTCAACTCCCGGTCTCTGGTACTTTCTAGAGGGTACTCTCACCTCCCACACCCACCCCTGAGACTGCTTATTTCCATTAATTCTAGCACTCTGGGCTTCTCTTCTACCTCCCCTCCCTGTACTTTATCCCATTCCCTTTTTTCCTCTTTCTCCCTTCTCCCACCCAGATCTCTCCGTTCTCTGTCTTCTGTGATTATTTTCTTCCCCCTTCTAAGTGAGATTGAAACATCCTTTCTTGAGCTTTTCTGTTGTTACATTTCTTATGGTCTGGGAGTTGTATTCTAAGTATTCTGTACTTTATGGCTAATAACCACTTATCAGTGAGTCATAACATGCATATCCTTTTGGGTCTGATTTATCTTGCCCAGGATGATATTTTCTCATTCTATCCATTTGCTTGTCCATATAGTAATAACTGAATAGTATTCCATTGTGTAAATAAACCATATTTTCTGTATCTATTCTTTGGTTGAGGGACATATGGGTTGTTTCCAGCTTCTGGCTATTACAAATAAGGCGCTATGAACATAGTGGAGATGTGTCCTTGTAGTATGGTGGAGTATTTTTTTGGGTATATGACCCAAGAGTGGTATTCCTGGGTTTTCAGATAGAACTATTTCAAAATATCTGAGGAACTGCCAGATTGTTTTACAGAATGATTGTATCAGTTTGTAATACCCCAAGAAATGGAGGAATGTTCCTCTTTCTCCACATTCTTGCCAGTATGTGTTGTCACTTGAATTTTTGATCTTAGTCATTCTGATTGGTGTAAAGTGGAATCTTGTGGTCATTTTGATTTGCATTTATCTGATGACTAAAGACTTTGAACATTTCTTCTTTGCCTTTCTAGAATCTTCTGTTGTGAATTCTCTGTTTAGCTATGCACACCATCTTTCAATTGGTTTATTTTGTTTTTTTGGGGGTTTAGCTTCTTGAGTTCTTTATATATTTTGAATATTAGACCTCTATCAGATTTTGGGTTAAGAGGATCTTTTTTCCAATCTGTATGTTACCAATTTGTCCTATTGATTGTCTTCTGCCTTATGGAGCTTTTGAGTTTCATGAGGTTCCTATTTATCAATTGTTGATCTTAGAGCCTAAGTCACTGGTGTTCTGCTCAGAAAATTTCCCACTGTGACAGTGAGTTCAAAGTTCTTTCCTACTTTCTCTTCTATTAAATTCAGTGTATCTGGTTTTATGTTGAGGTCCTTGATCTACTTGGACTAGAGCTTTGTGCAAGCTAAAAATATAATTTAAAACATCTTTTAGAATTGTTTTACAGGTACAGATAGAAAATGTTTTCAGTTTGCTTAATGGAGGAAATCAAATCACAAAGGAGGAGTACTTTGATATAATAAGGAAAGCCTCCACAGAGATGATAAAAAGAGAACACAGTTTGCACACAATCTTTTACATGAAGATAAGAACCTAGTCAATCAAAATGAGAACTTACTATGAAATACATTTTTCTGAATGTGGGCTTTTCAAAAGAAGCATTTTGGTTGGTGTAGTATCTATAATGATGGAGATCTCTAGTGTAAAGGGTGTAGTTGTTGCTCTATAATCTTCCTCAGTGTAACACTCTTTGTGTAAAACAGAGCAAAGAGTTCATGGGTTTCCAAGTTCATGGGTTCACAGTTGTGATTGTACCTGATGCATTAAAAGTGCTATATAAATATTTGTTGAATTAAGTCAGACCTATAATAAAACATCAAACACATATACTTGATCAAGTGTTTGTGACAATTTACTGGCTTGATCTGGGATTGTGAGGCTACCACTTAGAACCCATTATGAACCTGAAGTCAGGCTATTTTTTAAAGCCTTTAAACTAGGCATGGTTAAAACATAATAAAAGAAATAATATTCTAGAAACCAATGATGCCCACCGATGCTAAAATATTTACTTTCTGGCAAATTATATCAAATATTTGATTATCTGTGATCTAAATTGAAAGAATATTTTTCTGGACTTAATCCTAGGCAAGTGGAACATGTGCAGGAACATATGTAGTAATGTTTTAGATTGGGAAACATTATAAATAGAGGAAACATACTCAGCATCTGCCACAATCATCTGGGGAAACTGTTTTAAGTCTTACAAGTGGGTAGATAAAGTCTTTTCCTTTTTCACAATCTTTGAATGTTGTTGTGAGGGGTCATAACTCCTAAAGCTATTTGCAGCCATCTTGAGACAATGAGGAGTGGCCTGTTAATTAAAGAAAATACAGAAGTTTGTAGAAGGAAATGATAGATAAAATTAGTTTTCCACTTCTGGGTCTTTAATGCTGTCATTAAACCTCAGAGTTGACAAACCTAAAAGTACTATAATTATCCATTTCGTTGTACATATTATAAAAATATTTTCCCCCAGTGTTTAAGCACATTAAAAAAAATGTTTAATGACTGTAATTAGAATTTGGAAACACAATATAATAAGCATCCTTATATAGGATACACATGGCTTACTTTTGAAAGTTGCTTAGAAAAAAAGAGGACAGTCATACAAATAAGTCCTCCATGTATCATGGGGTTATAACACGAGAAAAAGAACGATAGGTAACTAATGATCCTAGAAGAAGGAGAATTAACTTCTCTCAGAGATGAGCCCTTTATTGGTTTCCCAGTGCAGAATACTCATCCCTCAAAATATATACACATGAATCACAAAAATGTATTTAGGACGTTGTATTTATACATTTGTACATACATGTAGAGAAGCATATATGCATGTAACAATGATAGTCAAAGAAAAGGAGGCTATCAACTTGAGGATGGGAGGACATAGGAGGAGTCTGAGGGAGAGAACCTGGAAGGGACTCAAGGACAGAAAGGAAAGGGGAAAACTGATGCAATTCTAGTTCAATTAGAAATATATTTTAAAAATCAATGTTATAATGTCATGAAGCAGATACACGTACTTGTGTACATCCTAAGTTTATGACATAGTTATGTAAATACTGTAGTACTCTCTCAAAAATATATATAACAGAAAAACTGTAAGGATTGACATGATTTATTTAATTTGTGCCAAGTTATTATAGTAAACAAGTAGAAAATAGTCCTAGTAACATATAAGCCATAATCTTTCCAATTGATCACAGAACAGAAATGACATTCAGACAAGGATATAATGTACTAATATTTGGGTATAGAGACAAAGCCTTTCAGAATCTATAAATATAACTTGGTATTGGTCCAGAAAGACAAATACTATGTGTTCTTTCTAATTCAGATTTCAGCTTCAAGTCTTTAATATTTTGTATGTTTTAGTTGAAGGACAGCTGAAAGTCCAGAAACTAGGGAGGAGACTTGAGGGAAATATTAAGGAAAGACAGATAAAACATTTAAATGTAACAGAAATAGAGATTTGGGAAACTGGATAAAACTGCTTAGGCAGGGAGACAGTGCAGCTGTGGAGAGATAGGGAGACTAATTCAAAAGAAGGGTATATAGAAATTCATATGGAAGCCTACTATTTTACAACCCGACTAAAATGTAATTAGAGGGAAATCAGAACATACATAACATGAAAGAAGGGAGGACCACTGGAGGTTAAAGGATTGAATGGGGATAGAGGCAATAGAGAGGGAAAGAGCAGGTAAGTTTCCTTAGTGTTGCATCTTGATTTCATGTGTTATATGCTTTACAATTAAAAACAAATGTCCATATATTATTATGTTAAGTACCACTATGTGTTCAGCTTCTCTATAGACATAGCCAGGTGGAAAATATCACATATCCATCATTATTATATCATATTCAAAAATTTCAGTGACTGGGAAATGATCTGTGCTCTGGCTATTCATATCCATAAGGACTCACCACAGTTATAGAAACCATTGCCCCTGTATCTTCATTGTCTTTGTCATTTATTTATTTTATTTGCACAATGGAATAAGATATAGTTGGTTGTTATGGGGGTCCCTACAAGTGCTATGGCCAGCAGAGAAATGAACCAGCCGAAGCAAGAAGGATATGCGAGTGAGCTTAGCTTAGGTGAATGGTTCAAACATCTACAGTCTGATACCAGTCATGTTTTTATTAGCCATATTTAATCATAAGAAAAATTTTCAAAGCTTTCTAATGACAATTACCTCAGTTATGTGATACAGCAAAGCTTAAGACACGTTTACATTGACACTCTTTACAAAGCACATATAACTTCTTCCATGAAGATGGGTACTGTTGAAAGAGTACTGAGAAGCAATGCTCAAGATAAAGGTCTAGGAAGAATGACGCAGGTTATCATAATAGCCTGTGCGAGTGAAGATAGGCTGGGCCCTAAGACAACATTGAAGTTACTTAGACTGTCATAAAATGCAGGTGATGTTTCACATAAGGATGAGTTTTATCGACTATGAAGTAATGCTGATGAACTATGAGGAAAAGTCTAGGAAAAACAAACAATATCCTGAAGGATTCAGGTGATGCCTGAGCCTACAAATACCAAAAGATCACCAGGTTGTAAACTGCAACCATCCCAGCATTCCAGGTGGAAAACAGGTAAACGGTAAACGTTTGCCCTTGAAGAGATAAGCAAGCATGTATGTTTAACTTTCCTGTTTTTTCTAGTATTTATGTGAGTGCAAAAAACCTCATTATTATATCATATTCTACAGGCCACAGAGTATGTGATCTTTTCAGACTGGCTTTCTGCACTTGAAATATGCATTTAAGGTTTATCTATGCATTTTATTTACTTGAAAGTCAATTTCTAATTTATCCAGAATAATATTCCATTGTATGGATGTTTCAAAAAGTGCTTTTCTCTTTAACCTTTGTAAAGCATCTTGGTTAGTTCTAATGTTTGCCAATTTTCAGTAACATCATTTGTGAATAGTGTTTTTCTTTTGAGTTGAAATTCTTTTCTAATGTATTTGCATGGATGGTTACCAAATAGAATCACCACAGAGTATCATGTCAACACTATGTTCAGCTTTGCAAGACTTGGCAAAGAATCTTTCAAGATAGAGGGGAGTTCTTAGTATCTTACATGTTAAGAACAATGAATAGTAAATCATGTCTTTCCACATCTTCCCCAGCATTTAAAATTGTCAGTCAATGATTTTCACAAGAACCATAGACAACAAAAATTCCACTACTGGACACAATAAGCATCCTTTCAAATGGTTGATCAGGGTAGTCCAAGTGAATCCTAAGAGGTTAAGGTGTGGTCTCTATTGCTGAATAAATTATACACAGACTCAGATGATTTAAACTAGATCTAACATGAAAACCGCTTGCCTGCAGTCTAGCTTTGATAGTACCAAAAAATACTATGCAAGCTTTCAAAAAGAGAATTAAACAGTCTTACATAGTTGCAAAAATTATGAACCATGACAATTAATAACGTGATAACTGTAAATCAGTCTGTTGGTTCCTCAGAAAATTGGACATAGTACTACCTGAGGACCCAGCTATACCACTCCTGGGCATATTTATTAAAAATAAATTACTTCATGAATTTCACAGGCAAATGGATGGAACTAGAAAATATCATCCTGAGTGAGGTAACCCAGTCACAACACATATGGTATGTACTTACTGATAAGTGGATATTAGGCAAAGAGCTCTGAATACCCATGATACTCACAGACCATATGAAGCTCAAGAAGTAGGAAGACCAAAGTGTGGGTGCTTTATTCCTTCTTAGAAGGGGGAACAAAGTACTCACAGGAGGTAGAGGGTGGGAGGGACTTTGGAGGAAGAGAGGAAGGTGAGGGGGAAAAGGGGGCGAGATCAGGCATGGGAGGAGACTGGGATCATATTCAGAGGGTCAGGAAATTGAGCAGAGGTGTGTAGCAATGGGGGATGAGGAACTGGGGGTAGTAGCCACCAGCAAGTCCCAGATGTCAGGAAAGTAAGAGGCTCCCAGGACCCAATAGGGATGAGATTAGCTGAAATGCCCAACAAAGAGAAGGGAGAACCTATAGAGACCATACCCAGAGGTTAGGCAAGGCCCCCAGTTATTGGAGGGGGCCATCTATTCATTTCCAAATTTTGAACCCAGAATTGTTCTTGTCTAAAGGAAATACAGGTACAAAATATGGAGCAGAGACTGAAGGAAAGGTGATCGAGACAACTGCCTCACCTGGGGATCCATCCCATATACAGACCCCAAACTCAGACACTCTTGAGGATGCCAAGAAGTATTTGCTGACAAGAACCTGATATAGCTGTCTCTGGAGAGGTTCTGCCAGAGCATGACACATAAAGAGGTGAGTGCTGGCAGCCAACCATTGGACTGAGCTTGGGGACCCCAATGGAGGAGACAGGGAAAGGACTGAAGAAGCTAAAGGAGTTTCAATAGCTCCAGCTGCATATGTAGCAGAGAATGGCCTTGTCGGGCATCAATGGGAGGAGAGGTCATTGGTCTTGTGAAGGCTTGATGCCACAGTGTAGTGGAATTCCAGGGCAGTGACATGAGCACAGGTAGGTGGGTAGGTGGAGAAGCACACTCATAGAAGCAGGGGAAGAAAGGATGGGATAAAGGGTTTGTGGAGGAGAAATTGGAAATGGGCATAACATTTGAAATGTAAAGAAATAAAATATCCAATATGAAAAAAAGAAGTGATACTTATCAAGCGGCAATCAACAGCTATCTAATTGGACTTACAGTCTACTCATCATGAGGAAATCATGCTGGGTCTTGGAAAGCTAGTCAGTTTGACAGTGCTAGTGAGGTCATGGGTATTAGAAATTAATTTACTGCCATCACTTTACTAAACCAGGATAATTGTTTACTACATTCTAAACTTTATTCTTAAACTCACAGATAAGTGGAGCCTCAGCCCCTTATTAAAGAATTCTCTCCTTATAGCAAGTGGAGATGATCACAGAAAAGCAAACTGGACAAAATGCAGAAATGATAGGATTATTGTGAATCCCAGTACATCTGTATCATAGTTCTAGCATTTTTGGCTCAGGGAATAAGATAAGCTGGGAGCAGGGAATGATAGTTTGTAAAAATCAGAAAAATTAGGAAATCTCCTGTAAAACAGCACTTCCTAGAAGTGAATGCATAAATAAGATTGAGAAGATGGAAATATGAATGGGAATATTAATATGGAAGTGGGACATTTTCTTGGGGTTCCAGGCTTAGATGATGAACTATAGGCAACTAGTGACTGCAGAGAGAATTAGCCTCTCCAATGGATGAGTTCCATTATTGGTTGTACAATGCAAAGTGGTCATCCCTGAAATACACAAATAAGAAAAGTGGACTCAGCATCTCATATTTATATATTTGTGTGTATGTGCAGACACAACAACAACAACAACAAAATAGCAACTTGAGTTTGGGTCATGGCATAGGAGAAAGAGAGGGAATGTACCTGGGAGAAGCTAGAGGAAAAGGAGGGAAGAATGTAATGCAATTCTATATCAATTAAAAACAATTTTTAAATGGGAAAATAAGATTGCCAGTGTTTAGTATTTTGCTTATCCTAGTAAGTAGGTAGCAGTATTACATTACTTAGTTTTCAGTTCTTTGACAGCATACAATATTGAACATGTCTTCAAATTGTTATTTTATGTCTGTATATTTTTCTGTGTGTGCTGTGCATTAATGCATGTGGGTACATGAGTCCATGTGTACAGTTGAGTGTGGCCAGTAATCAACATAGAATATTTTTCCCTATTGCTTTCTCCCTTATTGTTTGAAAGAGTTTTGAGCCTAGAGAACTCACTCAGAACATCAGGACAGCAAGTAACAGGGATCCACCAGTACTGAATTATAGATAGATATTACTTGTGGCTTGTGGTAGTTGGAAAAAGAATGGCCCCCATAGACTTATATATTTGAATGGTTTGCGAATGGCATTAAAACTTGTGGCCTTGTTGGGGTAGGTATGCCCTTGCTGTTGTAAGTATGTCACTGGGTGGTCTTTGAGGTTTCAGATGCTCAAGCCAGGAGTACTGACTCGCTTCCTGCAGATCTGGATGCACAACTCTCAAGCTATTTCTCCAGTACCATGTGGGCCTATGTTGTCCATGCTTCCCATCATGGTGACAATGGGCTAAAGATCTCTGAACTGTAAGGCAGCCCCAATCAAATGTTTTTCCTTTATGAGGGATGCAGCAGTTGGAACTGGCGATCTTTTGTTATTGAACTCTGACTACAGAAAAGTGAACCATTGTCAGAACAAGGTTTGTATCTTGTGTGCAACACAAAGTTTGAAGACATGGAACTATGAAAAATGAGTGAGGGAAGCATGTTTTCCATCATTACATTGTCAGAGTGTTCAATCTTAAGTATCCCATCTTTATTGTTTCCATGGGAAGAGATAATTTTATTCAAGGTATTTCTTGTTTGCTGTTATCCTTTGAAGCTTTAATCCTATCATCCAAAGCATTCTGCACACATTTCAGCTGTACATTAACAGCGAAAGTAAAATACAGAATTGCACAGGTTTCAGAGTAGCCATGCTTTTTGCTTCTCATGAAGTCATTTCACAAAATTTGAAGAAAATTGACAAATATATCTTTAAATTCCAACATATTTTAAATCGAAAAATAATCTATGCCTCCCTCTTGCCTTTAGATTGTGAAGTTCAATCAATATTTGTGAATTACATAATAGAGAGCAAAATATATTTTTAGGAAAATTATTTTCATCAAGCTAGAGGGTTTTCCTAACACCCGCCTCCTTTTTTCCCCCATCACTCCCTTCATTTTGTCACTCAAGATGATAACACATAAATACCAGCCTTTTCATTTTTTCTCCTTTTGAGGCTTAAGAGCATTCCATATAAAGACTAGAAGCATATTTGGAAATCTTCTCTTATTTTTAGACACTATAAAACCATAGCCTCTACCATGAAACACAGTCTCTTTTTTTGCCGACTGTAGTTATTTCCCCACTAGGAAACATCCATCTCTTGATGCTAAATTACCTGCTGTAGTTTCTTAACAAGTCAGTCCTCTGCCTCATATTTTTAAGGAGTGCCTAACTAATGATCCCAGTAGGTAATCTGCTTGTAAGTATAATGTTCACACTACTTTCAGACTACCTTTATTTTTGCATCTCTGATACTGAAGATCTAAGACTTTTTTATTTCCTTTCTCACTCCCAAATAGTTTTAATAACACAGCATCCTGTAACCTGTAATACTGTTTTATCATGTCCTTGTGATTTATAAATATCTTATTATAATCAATAAAGACTGTGGACAGAGCTGTCAATCTCTTTTCCTTTAATAATTCTTGATGTCTGACTTTTAAATCCTCCATACACTAAAGACTTAAAAATCTAATTAGCCACCTTCTGAATGCTGTTGACTTAAGGATCATCATTTTCCATCATCTCATCCAAAGATGTCAGGTACAAGCAAAAGGATTTTCATAACTTATGGTGGCATATTGACAAATTGTCAGGAAAATAAACAGAAGTTGTATGGGGCCATGATAGTCCAGAACCCCTGGGAAAGCCCTTCAATAAATGAGTCAAGAATCATTTGAATTTTATGACTTCACCCAGAAGAAATTCGTGGTGAGCATAAATAACTAAATATAAATCATTAATCAACTAGAATTCTTATCTTGTATGCTTCCTATGGTGACTGTTCTGGAAGGTTTTGTCTGAAACAGTGAGACATTCCAATGCAATAGAATGTAGTAACGGTTAGCTGCGAGCAACCGCCTCTGTATATGTCAGATTCAGGCAGAGCCTCTAAGGAGACAGGTATACCATTGAACTGATTATGGGGTCTCCAATGGGGAAGTAGAGAAAAGACTGAAGGAGCTGAAAGGGCTTGCCGTCCCTTGGGAAGAGCGACAATACCCACCAACCAGAACTCCCAGGGTCTAAACCACCAGCCTGGGAACATGCGTGGAGGGACCCATGGCTCCAGCTATATATGCAATGGAGGATGGCCTTGTCAGGCATTGGTGGGAGAGGAGATTCTTGGTCCTGTGAAGGCGGGATGCCCCAGTGTGGAGGAATTCGAGGGCGGGAGGGGAAGTCGGTGGATGGATGGGGTCACACCCTCATAGAAGCAGCGAGAGGGGGAACAGAATAGGGAGTTCCTGGTGGTGTAATGGGGAAAGGGGATAACATCTGAAATGCAAATAAGTAGAATATCCAAGAAAAAATACATTAAAAAAAGAATGTAGTAACTGACCTCTCATTGTTGGAAGTTTTTATTTTTTGTTTTTGTTTTTCATAATTGTTCTTCATAAATATGCCTTGAGAGGTCAGTTCATGAATTCCCCACTTAAGAGATTATGTTTCATACAGAAATAATTGTGAGGAATGAGATAGCATGTCACTAACCTGAGTTCTATGTAATGGTCGGATAAAGTAAGGTCTCGATGGGACATAATTTACAGACTAAGCCAGTGACAGATTTTGGCACATGTGGTCTTATCTCTGTGCTCTAGGTGACCTCTGGAAGGCAGGCACCTGGACTTTCAAAATGGGAATGTGAAATCTGAAGTGTTCCAGTATAGGATCTGTCTCACAGCTGCTGGGTCAAACTGAACCTGGAAAGAAAGAAACAGACTGTACAAGAAGGGAACTGAGGATGACAGCAGATGCTCCCTCCGCCTTTTTTTTTTCTTTCTGTTCTTTATAAAACACCTAGGAAGTGGTGGTGCCAAAGGAAACACCCTTTTTCCCTAAGATTTCCTATCATCCCTAAAGTGACAGGTATAAGAGAATGTCATCTTTCCACAGTATATTCTCTTCTGTTTCAGGGAGTTTACAGAGATCTCCTGGTATTTGCACCCAAAGAACTTTTAACAGGATTTTTTTTTCCCCTCAATTTTTATTTGATTACCAAAGCAGGAAAAAATAAGCTTTCACTTTCTCTTTTAGACTTTGGAGATTTCAAGGAACAATTATTTGGATGACTGTAAGCAATTTCATGATACAAAAAGTAAACTAGGGCAAACAGTGGGTATTTAAAAATGTATGCCAGGTGTTTAGCCTCAGGAGTTGTTTTTGCAGAGTGGAAGAGGTACTTCCCTGCCTCACAGGGAAAGAGAGGTCAAGGGCCCTGTGTTCCGGCTTGCTCCACATCCAGGTAGAAGACCAGTGATTGCTACCTGCTCCAGAGTTTCCACACTGAAAGTCATTAAACTTCAAAAGTTCTTCAGATGAATGTGTGGCTTAATTTTTTGCACTACCGTATTTTTAGAAATAAGATTTTAGATTTTATTTCAGGGTTGTTGCAGCCTGAAAAATAAGAGTTCCTTTCGATAACGGATTCAACAGAAAATAAATAGGTAAACATGAAACATATGTGTGCTGATGGGGATGGGAGAACTCTGTGAAAGTGAAATTCCAGACTATGCCTTTCTGTATCTCATTTGTTGATTGCATTTTTAGCATGCTGAGAAGGAAATCAGGCACTAAACACCAATTATGTAAATCCCCCACCCCTAATTCTCTGGAATCCTTTTGAATGCACACCCACTTATGTATAATTCTACACATTCAAAATGCAGCTACATTCCAAATGGAAAAGAGTTTAAATAGAGACTAGCAGTTAACAACTGGTATTTATTTAAATTCCCTTCTGTTTCCAATTACTGTCTCTAATGTAGAGAAGAAAAGTGGAGTACAAGTTTAAATAATTAAGTATGCCCCAATAAATAGTTCAGAGTATCATATTTTATTTCATAGCTTACAACAGTCTAAAAAGAGAATTGAGAGTCTCAGTATAATGCCTAAATATACTTCTTCATAGTTTCCTTCTAGAATCTGAGATGGGAATATGGTACTGTGTCAGAGTGCTAGCCTATATGCATTAGGCCTAGATTCAATTCTCTACATTATATGAGTTAATTAATTTTAAAAAATCAGATTTTCATTTGTGCTATTATTGGAAAGTATGTTAAGTGACTACAAAATATTTTCTACTCCCTGAAAATATGTCCTAACTTCAATGAAAGTCTGTTAGATAAAATAAATGATTCTGATTTTGGTTTTGAGAAATTAAGGCTTTTGTAGTAGGTTATTAGTGCAAGGCATCACAAATCAATATTTGAAACAATATTGGAATCCAGGCTTCTATTGCCTTCTAAAGTATGGCTCTTGGTCTCCACAATGTATCATTTAAACCTCTTGAGAAAATTTGTCCAATTATTATTCCAAATTTCTATGAACTTAAGAAAAGAAATGGAAAATCCAAGGGCTCAGTTACAGTTGGGATGTACGGTCTGTGCAGGAAAGATAATGCAGTTGGCCTAGTTTGCCTAGAGAAAAGAATACTAAAAGATAACTTTATGCATTTGAGCAAAACATTACTTTGGAAAGGTAGTTATAATACGTCTATGTGGATATGGTAAATTGTAATAGATAACTAGGTTAACTATAGGTAGCTTCTACTGGTAGTTAGTACAGTGAATTCACAGATAGATAAGAGGAACAGATGAAACTTCTCATCACAGTGAAACCTTTAAAAGTTTTATTATCCTTTTTAGCGGATTATATTATAAAATGCCTTTTTCGAGCTTGTAATATTATAGCTCTGATCATGTACCAATTTGCCTAATTCCTAAAATGTGCTAATCTCATATATGAAGATATCTGTATGAGGTATTAATTCTCTTTGAAGTCCACCTTGCCTCGTTGCAATTGAATTGAATATTCTAACTGGAAGGAAACTCAGGATATTGAAGTGTATCACACAATCTTTAATTACCCATGGTACCTTAGGCGAAACTCACAATGCTTCTCCTGTGCAATGAGAGGTCTCAATTCAGCTTCCTTCTGTCTGTTTTCTCTTTTTTATTTCAGTACTATACAGATAGTGTGTCTTACAGATAGTGTGTCTCCGCATGTAAAGCCACAAGAGAGAGCTCAGTATTTCCTAATGCTTCTATTTCTTAACATGCTTTTAAAAAAGCAAAATAATAAATAAATAAATAAATACCAAAAGAAATCTCTTGCACTTTCTTGAGGATTTTAGGACTCTACTGTTAGTAAGATTTTAATATTTACAAAATATTTTATAAACACTTAAATTGGGCACTACTAAAGAATATATTTACAACAGTGTTTAACATTAATATGATAATGTACCAACTAACATGGCAAAGAGAAAAACCATTGATATAGCCATTTCTAATAATTGAACGTGAGAAATACTGTGCATATTCTTTCATTTATACATTCAGTAAAAACATTTCACAGTGCCTGCCCTATGCCCAGAATAGAGAATTGGAAACTCTTTCCATCATAAGGCTACAATTTTAATGAGGGTTAAGATGAGAAGCACAGTATGCATTGATTGAGTTTTGTTACACTAAAATACAAGAAAGTTAGAGGAGCATGGGCACAGTAAGACATGAAGAAAGTGTTATTATTATGACTAGCCACGGAGGACTTCTTGATTTTCTGAAGGTACAGAAGCAAATCTCAGATATCATGGAAAGTCCTTCTCAGGAAGGAGTTACAAGGGAATTAAGACTATATTTTTAATTTTCTGATGAGAATAAACAATTGATTAAGAAGAGGAAGGGGAGCTTATGTATCTCTAGAGAAATAGAACTGATAGAACAAACATATATCATAAAGGGGATATGCTATACTGACATACATGACACAGGCTTGGTAATCCAAGAATGGCTGCCTGGGCTTTGGAGAAGCTGAGAATGTGGCGGATCTCAGTCCTTGAGCCTGTATTCCTCAAAAGTCCCACTCTAGTGACAAAGGCACAGAAGATGCTCAGAGAGTTGGTGGCTTCAGCTTCTGTTGGAAGAAGCTGAGTTCTGAGGTCAGTGGAGAATGGAGTAGCCTGGACAACAACAGAGTTGATGAAAATACAGGCAATCCAACATAATACTTCTTTTCCCCCCAGACCTCTTGAAATATGGCCACCACTAGAAGGGCATGCTAATGAGGAGAGGGTCTTCTCCACTAAGTTAATCTTCCTAGGAAATACCAGAGCAGACCCAGTCAGAGGTATTCCTCTCATTGACTCTAGATCCAATCAGAAGATAACCACATTTAACTACCATAGCGATTGGAATGAGTACACAATAGAGATCAGTTTCTCCATTATGACAACAGCAATGTAAAACTACATGTCCTGACTTTGATTTTGCTTATACGTAATTTACATGAGCACAGCAAGAGGAGATAGGTAGATGAAGGAATGGAAGAAAGCTCTTTTCTGAAATTTATGCTTTCTCTTTTGGAGGAGAGATGGCACTGAGAGACAAGAGATCACAGTGATTTGAAGAAAATAGAAAAAAGATGCCATTTTCCTTAGAGAAGAAGTGTAGATCTCTTGGCACAGTGAGATGTTTTACTAATAAACACTAAGACTCCACTTGATATCATGAAATTAATGTCCGTAGAGAGCAGCCTTGTGTATTTTTTCCAATCTTCCTCTATTGTGTGGGGCCAAAGAAGTAGATCGACAGTATGCTTTATTAATAATTATTCTTTAGCATATGTGAAGGCAGCAATAACTGTTTAACGCTGTTACCTGAGTGAAGAAGGAAAGAGTATGAGTATGTTGGGATCAGTAAAAGGGGGTTCAAATTTGTAGTACTCTATCACATTAATCATTTATTGAAACTGGAAAACAAAATCATGATGTAGAAAGGAAGTATAGCAATACAATTTTATGAAAATATTTTTTAGATTCTATGAGACTGAAACTTTTGCTGGACTCACAGTTGAGTTAATAATAAACCGTGAGATTACTTGAGACTTAAGATTGATGCTTTACTGTGTAGTCCTGTTTATTGAACCTGGCTTTATGAGATCAATGTAATGATCAAGCTTTCTTGCCTTGGATTTTCCATGGTAATCAGCTTTCACAACTGTCTCAATTAGGGGTTCCATCACTGTGATAAAAAAAAAACAAGACCAATAGCTAATTATAGAAGAAGGATTTATTTCATCTTTCAGTTTATGGACCAAAATGAAGGGAGTTCAGGACAGTAAATCAAGGTAGGAACCTAAAAGGAAGAACTGAAGAAATGTTGATGAACAGATGTTGCTTACCAGTGTGCTCCTCATGACTTGCTCAGCCTGCTTTCTTATACAACTCAGAGCTACCCGTGGGTGGTACCATCAACAAATGGCTGGGTTCCCCTGACATTCATCATGAATTAAAAAAATGTCTCACAGATTTGCTTATGTACCAGTCTGGTGGTGACCTTTATTCAATTGAAATTGTCTGTCCTCAAATGTTTCTATCTTGTGTCTAGTTGACATAAAATTGTCCAGCTCAACAACCTAAGTGAGTGAATAACTATAATTTTAATTTATGTACTCTTCTATGATCCTGACTCAGCAATATCTGAATATATGTATTTATGTTATGTTAATCATTTGCTGAAAACAGCAAATGCATCAGAAGTGAGCTTAGGCAACAAATGGCCACTGACAATGTTGAACACAGCACAACTGCTCTTGATAAATAAGACTATTTATCAGTTGGAATAAATAACTCAATCCTTTGTAAAATTCTTCTCTTACAGATTTCTGTAAAGTATCACTCATTCCTTCCCTGCTTAATGCTTTTTTGTTCTAATAAACACAGAACAAAGCCCTTGGTTAGGAATAATGATGAGACACAGGAAATAGAGACAATCATATTCACAGTTAGGATGCTAGGCAGGCAGGTTCAGATAGATACACAACAGACAAAGGACAGAGAAGCCAGAAACTGTAAGCTACAGTTAGATAGAAGACTCAGAAAAAGAAGTGGAAATTTTAAACTTAGGTTCACTCTTGGGCAAATCAGTCCAAAAGGAAATGCTTTGTTTTCTTTCCTTAACGCAGCACCAGTACATGTTGGTGCCTCTGAGCCTATCCTTAACTTATTCAATCAATTCAGGAAAGAAGCAAATACAAGAACGAAGATATTATAATTTTGGAGGGAAGTATAGTGATAAATAGAGTCAAAGTTTCTACAAACATAGTTAAAGTATCCTCGGCAAGATGGATGCCATAATTTTATGAGAAAGGAACTCAAGTAACTGAGTGTTTTGAATTTAAAACATTTCACATGTCAACATTGAAATGACCCCAAAACAAGTTAAATTGCTGCTTCTTTGAAATAAAAGTTAGTATGTGGGGGATTAAAATTATCACAGTTGTTGAAAACAATTGTGACATATCTAGATGAGGTTGTAAAAAGGAAGTATAATTTGGAATAATTCGTTTCCTCTCAAAGACACAAAATAATGTATCAAACATGAGTATATTCACTTGAATAGAATATGGCTTTAAACTGATTTTAGTTAAAATGAAAAGATGGAGAGTTTTGAATAAGTCTGAGGATTTGGAAGATTTTACTGATGGCTGGCCAATAGTTCCATAAGTACAGATGTCTGAGTGTTTCGGAAGATAGTACAGATGTGTGAGTGTTTCAGAACTTAGGAATGTAAAACTAATAAGAATCTAGAACACACTCTCAAAAGATAGAAGATGGCTTGGTATTCTTGGCTTCCTATAATAAGATACAATTTGTTAGTCAGTACTTTGTTGTAAAAATATTCCTTGGACCAATGTTCCACAGAGAGAAGTTTATTTGGATCTTGGTTTTAAAGGTTCTGTTTGTCGCTAGTTTTTCTGTTTCTGATCTGTTACAAAGTAGAAACATGTGGTTGTGTAACAAAAGGCAACAGTATACATGCAATTGAAAGTATTGCAGTGGAAGGAAAAAGAAGAAACAGTGTCTTAACTTGCTGTGTCATGAAAGATCTGAGCACAGCAGTCCATGAAGTACACTTCAGGGGAGTAATCTTAGAGAGGCTGAGGCAGCAGCCCACCTCCTGAAGTTTCCACCAGCTATAGAATTACCAACTTGGAGAGTACCAAATGGGGTTTCCAGTGAGTTGCAGCACAAACCATAGCGATTGGATTTGTCCTGAAGGTCTTTGACAGCAAATACTCAGGGGAGTCTGAGAGCTGAGGGCAGCAGGAGGTGGTGCAATTTCCAGGTCTTCTACATTCTATAGATTTGGACTTTACCTCCTCATAGAAGCAAGAACTTTTGGGGAAAAAAGACTTGATTTTAAAAGCTGCAAGAAGATCTCTGTGGATCCCTCTTGTATGCAGGGACATTATAGAGAGGCAGTGTAATCCAGTGATGTTAAAAAAATTCAAAGGCATTGTACAGATATTAGAAGTTTGGCAGATGGAAGGAGTCATTTGCTACCTTGGAGGACGCATATTGAAATGTAGAACAGCATAATGTGAGCTTTAAAACTGACAAGTTTCTACTAATTCTTTAAAAGTATCAAATATAGAGAGAAGATAAAATTTTTTCATTTAACCCGCATTATCTTGGCAGGAAACCAAAGGTGGAAAGAACTTTTAAGAGACATCTGAGTGCTATTCTTCCTGTGTGCATCACAGGAAGTCACACTAGTTCACAGTTCCAGTGTCTAATATTGTATTCTAGATAGGGTTCCTTAAGCATACGCTGACAGGAACCTGGTATAGATGTCCCCAGAGAAGCTCTGTCAATGCCTGACTAATACAGATGCAGATACTCAAAGCCAGCCATTGGATTGAGCCCAGGGACCCCAATGGAAGAGTTAAGGGAAGGACTGAAAGAGTAGAGGGGACTGCAACCACATAGGGAGAACAACAATATCAACTAACGAACCCCCAGAGCTCACAGGGACTAAACTACCAACCAAAGAATACATATGGAGGGACCCATGGCTCCAGCTACATATGTAGCAGAGGATTGCCTCTGGCATCAATGGGAGGGGTGACCCTTGGTCCTGTGGAGGCTTGATGTCCAGCATAGGGAGATGTTAGAGCAGTGAGGTGGGAGTGGTTGGGTGGGTGGAGGAACACACTTATAGGCCAAAGGGAGGGGGAATTAGATGGGAGATTGCAAAGGGGAGACCGGGAAGGGGGATAACACTTGAAAGGTAATTAAATAAAAATTTTAATAAAAAAGCATACTTAATGGCAATAAGGAAAGTATTTTACATCATTTAAACTTGGTCTACATCCCATGCCTAATTGCTTAGGTTGAGAAAGAGGAATCTGCTGGATGCATATAATGAGTTTTACTCACTTATCTTCTATCTGCCATAGAGTCAGTAAAGTCTTTAAGTTCCTTACTGTTGTTGAAGAGATAATGTATGTAATTTACACAACTAATACCGGAAAAAAAAATCAAACATTGAATTTTCTCAGATAATAGCTATTTTCACGCAGATTTATGAAAAATTTCATTATGTTTTCTAACAATTATATTCCTTAGTCTTGATTCAAAATTCTTGTACATTTGATTGACATATCCTATGTTAATGCTTTATTTTTTGCATTCTTTTATGGAAGGTCCCCCTAATGTTACACAGTGAGAGTTAAAAATGTGGACGTAATAACATGTACGCATTTTTCACACTATTCTGTACTTCTTTGGTTGTGCGAGAAAAGTTATTTATACAGGCAAACTGCTATCTCTAGTAATGGAATCCAGGCTTGCCCAAGTTTGACTATTCCCCAACCTGCCTGAGGATTATATATAATAGATTAATTTCCTCAGTGGAGGTGATTTCAAGACAGCTTAATATTGACTCTGTTATATAGTTATTGGTGATCACTCTTATGCAGGTTTACAATAAAAAAGAGCAATCTGGGCAAAAAGAAATATAGAATGTCGAGTTTGGGAAGAAAAATAACACTAGGAAATTTAATGTTGGAGCCAAGGCTTACACTAAAAGAGATTGGAAGCAATATCCCCATTCCCCTGAATGTATCTACAAGAAATAGTTCATCAGTAAAGGGTAAGGCCTCCTGAGTCCTTCCTCCAGCTTCGCCTAGCTACAACTGGGATCATTCTTATACAAACCCAGTGCAATTATCAGTAGTCCTTGAATGTACAAATCTCCATAAATATTAAATGTTATCTTGGTTATATATTGACTAGGAGATGTCATTTTACAACTATCCTGCTCTTACCAATCTTCCTGCACTTACAGTCTGGTCTGTTTCCTTCACAAAGTTTCCTGAGCTTTGGCAAGGATGGCATAAATATCTTACTTAGGTATGAAATCTTAGTTATCATTTATTCTCAGCACACTGCAGAGCCATAAATCTTTGCCTTCATCACAGTTCTATAGAGAGGCTTCTCTGATTAAGGCTTATAATGATAATTGCCTGCATTTATAACACACAGACACACAGACACACACACACACACATACACACACACACACAAACACATAGATAAGTTGTTTGACAATATGTAAATTTAGCTAAGTAACAGTATTAAGCCTTCACCTCAAAGTTCTATAATCTCCATAGTCATGAGCTCTTGAAAGAGTTTATGGTCTAGTTATATGTTTCCTTTCTGAAATGAGCCTTGAATCCAATAACTGAGCAGTTAGTTATCTTCATAGTAATCACACCACTCTTCCATCAATAGGTCCACTTTGCCTAAGAGGTTATCTCATAGTTTTTAGGAGTCATAACTGGCAGGACTATTAACTTTTTCTCCCTCAGCAGTCTACTTAACACTTTCCAGAACTCTAAAAGACATGGCAGCAGAGAGGAAGTTCCAAGCTAAGTTCCAGTTTGATTCCTTTTTGTTGTGCAATGAAAGTGTATGATATGTTTAGCTGTACAGTCTTATCATATAGTTCTGATGGATGGGCAAGTGGAATGGCAAGAACCTGTACTGTGTTCAAATTCTCTGAGACCTCCATGATCAACTTATATGGAGTTATCCTATACTTGACACTCAAGTTTTAGTTCAATAACCTATAGCTTCAAGGATAAGACTTTCCATTGCAGCCGATCTCCCTTTCAACATTCAAAGCTGATTACAAGATTATAAATTTCCGTATGGCTTTCTCATACCTCATTCATTTTTGCTGAATGGTTGGCTATGTGTCTCCATCTCATTGGTTCATGGATTCCTTCTCCATTAGAATTACAGTGTGATGTATATTTTTGAGATCAACAAAAATATGAAAATTCTATATTCTTTAGGATCCCAGCCAATAATATCAAGTAAGACTGCTAAAATTTACCTCTTTGTCTTTTAATATTGCTTTTCTATCTGTTTCATTCATGTACAGATGTGTCAAGATGATGTGATATATTGCCTTTGTTTTTATTAGTTCAACATTAGTACGAAATGGTTTCTGTATATTTCTTTTTTATGTAAAAGCTCTATGTGTATATAGTATATCCCAGGATATTTGCTATTGCAAAACATTTTCCCTAATTAAAAACATTCATAAAAATTAACTCTAAAGAGTTAGAGGCAAGGTTATTTCAGATTACAGCCAATAAGAAAATGAAGAAAAAATGTGAACTTCATGGTATAATGCTCTCTACTGAGCAAGATGCTAGATGTTTCTTTGCTCAAGGCTTGAGTTATATGCTTAATTTTGCACATTAAAATTTAATGACCTTTTAAATGTAATATGCCCTTATCAACCAGTGGTTTTTTTCTTTCTCTGTAACATCATTTCATATAATTGTAGAAATAATAATTCAAGCATGGTTCCTATGTTTTGGGTTTCCCCTTCTCTATCTATACAACATCTATTTTTATTGATTTTAAAAAAGCTTTCCCAAAGGTTTTTTAAAACAGTAGAATTTTTCTAGTTCTGACAAAATACTTAGACAAAACATTTTAAAATAATATTATGTTCCTTTTTACTTAGAGAAAAATTAAGATTACCAAATCCAATCTTTTTTATTGTCATTAAACCTATCACCACCTGTGAATGCAGAGCAGTACTTTACTCATAATTTATGGATTTTATAAATTAAGATGATCTTGGACAAGTATGTATATATTGAAATATGACTTTGGAGCCTTTGAGGTATATCTCAAGCAGGGAGAGCATACTCATGTGTAGGAGAAATGCTTGTTTCTGATATACTTACTTCTAAGCATCTCTGGCAAGCTTTCTCAGGACCTTAATTTTACATTTCTTCCTCTTATGTACGTTTTTGATTTACACTCAACAAATAAGGTATTGAGAAGTAGTTTCTGAGCAGAGATTTCTTTTGTTACATGAGGTAGCTAGGCAACCAGCACCCATTTCAGTGTTATACATAAAATACTACTAGTTTTACCTTTGTGAACAGTATTTTATGTTTTATGAAATCAGGTCACTGTTACATTGTTCTTAACCTTGGCATGTGGAATATGCAAGGAAAGTAGTGTTATTTCTACTTAATTGTATAACACCAACATGCTATAACAAATAATAGTAAAGAAAAAATTTAACTCAAGAACTTAAATATCATACTTATTCTTCTTTTATGGACGTCCCAGAGGACTTTAAAATAATTGTTTATTAACTGAATGAAAATAATGTTTCCCCATAACTCAAAAGCATCTATAAAATTTTGAGAATATATTACTACTTCTACAAAAGAAAGAGAAAAGAAAGACTGTAGGGTTGCTCTATTTTCAATGGAATGGTTATTTTCTTTAATCATGATAACAATGTTCATAACATAAGGGGAAAAATCCTCAGAATTTAACTTGGAATGCTAGGCAAACAATAAGGAGGGTTTCCATGACTCTTAGCTACCAAGTATGTTAAACAAATAGCTGCATTTAACTGATTCAAACTATTTCAGAAAAGGGGCTCTCCTTTGATGTGCACCAGCAATGTCACTGGTACTTGCGTACATTTGTATCTTCTGTAATAAAACATGTACCTTGGGAACTGACTTGGCCAACATATGAAAGAGGATTTAATTGATCTACATGAAGAAAAAAAAAAACAGGTGTAAGAATAAAAAAAGCAGGATTATCACTACGTAGACTTGGTGCATGATGTGGTCCCTGTATTAACAACCAGTATGGTATACTTGAAGTTTTTGTAAAGGGACAGATCTTATGTTATGATTTATTACTATAAACAGGTCACATTTGAAAGGAGGGAGGAAAGGAAATGTTGAAATATAGAAGATGCAAGTATAGTATGGAGAATGATGTAGACCAGAGCAATAAGAAGAGAAGAATGAGGAGGGAAGAAGAAGAAGAAGAGAAAAAAAATGAATATTAGTGAAACACATTAGAGGTAGAGAATGGTGGAATTTATACCTTATTATACAGAATAATTTTGGGGTACTTATAAAAGGGTCATGATAAATTAATTTTACATTAAAATTATTAACTCTATGGCTAAAGACAATCGATGATAACTTTTTTGCAATTTCCCCAATATCTGTTACCAGTTCTCCTTCTCAGATCAGGGTACCCTGAGCCAAGCTCCATGAATTCCTGAAATAATTTTAAAATACCTTGGCATAGATGGTACTTTTGAGATAAATTGAATTCTATACATGAGACAGACAAATCTTACTTTATCATGGGGGTTTGAGCAGACCTTGGTGCTGATGAAATGGACTACTTTTAAGGAAGCATTATTTTTTTTGAAGATATATATGGGCAAGGATTGAAGAATGGAATGCATCTTGATAAGACAAAGAAATAAAAATGTTATCTGATTGATTAATTCATTGATCAGTGGGTTAGGTGGTACTCTCAGTATTCATTAAGGTAAAGGTATGTTGTATCTGCATGCATGTTACTTTATAGTCAATGCGAGTTATGAACTTCTTGATAGCTTCTTAAAATTATTTTTTTTAAGTTATCATGCAAAGAGATAAGATTCATTATGTCCCATTACAAAGCATTGTTGTACTTGTTTCCTCTTCTCTCATTACCTTCTTCAGTCCCTTGCACCCATTGCTGGTTCTATTCTCAGTCTCCAATAACTGCCTTCTACTTTCAAGTACTCTTATCCCTCTCCTTTTCCCTTTTCCCTTCCTTCACTCTCTTAAGAGCCTACCTTCCCCTTTTCTGGTCTCATTTCTAGTTTCATATCACATACACACACACACACACACACACACACACAAGAGAGAGAGAGAGAGAGAGAGAGAGAGAGAGAGAGAGAGAGAGAGAGAGAGAGAGAGGTTGAAGAAAGAAACTATTGCAAAATCCATGGCTATCTTCCTATCTTCCTACATTGATGGCCTGGAGCTTCTCAGTATATGACTGCTAGAACCAAGGATGCAGCAACTACAACATCCATCACTTCAAAATCTTTTTCTGTCTCCATTTAGTTTATACTACTCTAGCTGTGTTAGTTACTTCTTTTCTTCACGTGTTGCTGGCAAAGTACTTCACAAAACAAGGAGCAGGCTCAGTTTGGTTCAACAAAACAGTTTACCCTAGTGAAGAATACATGATACTTAAAGGGAGGGACTTTCTGACATACACTGCCTGGAAAGGAGTTTAAGTAGAAAAATTTGTTCCATCATATTGGCCTGAAGAATTGAGGTAGGAAACACTAGCCCACTAGGGACAGTGACATCACTGCAAAGGTAGTCCTGGAGTCAGTCATGGTCAGTAAGGCAGTAGACAGTGTTCCTCAGTCCTCTGCTTCCGGTCCTACAGTGAGTTATTGGCCGTGACTTCTGTCCTTGATGCACTGGATTAAAAATATAAGCTGAAAAAACTCTTTCCTTTCCAAGTTGTTTTTGATTTTGGTACTGAATTATAGTAATAGAAACCCAACTAAGGCAGTCAGAGCTTTAGGGAGCTGCCCCGAATGTGCCAGCATTCAGAAGGAAGCAAGAGATGAATACTGAGGCTCAGATCACTCTCTCACTTTTACCTACTAGAGACTCCAACTCATTGAATGTTTATCCTCATATTTGGGGTGTATCTTTGCTCCTATGTTTCAATTTTTTAGAAATAGTAACACAGACACACCCAACAGTTTGTCTTTTAGGTTATTATAAATCTCATTTAACTGACATTCAAATTAATGGTTAAACTATTTTACATATTTAAAAGAACTTCATTGTGTTTGTTGTATAGATTTTGTGACAAGTAAGGTGTTTGTTTTTGTGGGGTTATATATTGATCTCAGGCTCTCACATGTGCCAGAAAAGTACACTGAGCCACCTTGTGAGTCTTCAACATTTAATTTTAGTGTCATCTCTTTGAGTTTAGATGAATATGATTTATACTAAATTAATACATTCAAATATTTTTGGATAACTGGAAAAGATTTAATAATATTTTGCAAACTGACTTGAACTTTGAGATAATTTGATGAATAAACTTTACTCAAATTTAGAATAAAAACCAACCAATAACTATGATTGCTATGTTTTTCTCTCTTTGGTTGTTAGTAGTTGAAATACAGTTTTCAAAACCATTTCTTACAAATGCAATTAGTTCCACATGCGTTTAGAAATCCCTTCTCACTTTTTTCATCACCTGAAAAGAATTTCTTTGGTTCTAATACAGTATAATGATTAATACTATAGTGTCAAGGAATTCATAGTGAACCAAATAAAGTTGGTAGAAAGTATTAAATTGTTCACTTCTTTGCTTTTTACTTTGAAAGACCTTGAATATAGATATTCATCATAAAGTATACATCTATCTATATACATATGTATTTATAGACCAGAAGTATAGAAGCTAGTTACATATAATTTTGAGATATAGTTGCTTACCACATAAGGCAGTCAGGAAACATGTTTCACATTTATTTAGTACTTTTAAAAAACTGATTCTGAATTAACAATTGGAGACAGAGACTGTTGGTATTAGGTCAAGGAAGAAGATTGGAAATATTAAGAGCTGGGCATGATTGAAAGGTGAGGGTAGAGTCTTCTATTAGAGCTACCTGAAGAGAAAGAACCCTGGAGGGAGGTAGAGTCTGTAAGCCTTTATAAGTTAGGAGCTGTGACAGATTGTGAGAAGAGAGGACAGTTATAGGTGATCCCAGGGTTAATTTCTTTGATTCTCGAATAAGGAGTTCAGCAGATGCTAAGGTACGAATACAAGGTACCCATCCCTGGATGGTTAGATCTAGTCTTTTTGACAAGTATGCTACGAGTGCAAAAGATGGTCCCAGTTGGTGACCTAAGACTCGAAGGGCAAATCCCTCCTTTTCAGTTATGTAGAGGGAAAAAAAAAGGATGGGTCAGGTCAGGGAGATGTACCTGGTAGAGTCCAGTAATTGGATAACAACAGGAGAATGATGTTTAGCAACAGAGGGGTTCTGGATGTCCCAAACTCAGAGGTCCACCTGAGAAGCTGGTAAGGGAAATAGCATATTAATGTTAGTAGGTTGACTGGCTAATGGAGGAGCAGAGGAACTGCTGGCAAGCTTGGGCTTAAGTGAATTCGTGGAGCAAAGGAAATAGAAGCTCCCAACTTAGCTAAAGTATCCCTTCCCAATAACGGGACAGGATATGTAGGCACTACCAAAAAGGAATGGGTTAGAGGTACACTCCTAAAAAAATGAAACTAAGGGGGGGGTGAGTCTGGTGAGGAAGGTAATGTTGTCCTCCTACCCCGACAATAGGAAAACACGAAGGTGAGGTGGGTCCCCAAAACTCTGTCAGAACCGAGTAAGAGGAAGGAGATGGATCTTCCATATACCATAATATCTACCTGGGGCTCCCTGCTAGTGATAGGCGTGGTCGGGTTGAGAGAGCTCAGGCCCCTTCAGTCCTCCATAGTCAAGCCTAGAAGATCAGCTGAAGGGTTTTCTTGGAGTGATGTCCCTCTGTTCTGAGCGACATGGGGACAATCGGCAGCCCAATGTCCCCTCTGATGGCACCTGGAACATGGTCCCCTTGGCTTGCTGGGGTTGGGGCAAGCCTTCGCCCAATGACCATGTTGACCACACTTGTAGCAGGGGCCAGGTGGTCCCTGAGACTTCAAAGACCAGGAGTCTGGGATAGCGGCTAAGGATGGTTGGATAGTCTTTTTGCCAGCACGTGGTATTTCTGTTTTCGTGCTTTCTCTCTCTCTCATGGTACGCCTTGAAGGCCAGCACCAAGACTTCTGCTTGTGGAGTTAGGGGCCCCCTCTTCAATCGCCTAAGTTTAGCTTTTATGTTGTGGTAACTCTGGGGAAAAAAAAAAGTAAGTCATCAGAAGTTGCTTACCTTCTGGGTTTTCAGGGTCTAAATTGGTATACTGCAATAAAGCCTTTGTAAGGCATTCTAAAAATTGAGACAGGTTTTCCTGTTTGTCCTGGACACCCTCTTGGAGTTTCTCAAAGTTTGCTGGGTTTAACGAGGCCTTTCTTAGGCCTGCACAAAGACATGTTATAAATCTATCTCTGGCTAAGATACCACCTGCGAAATTATAATTCCATCGAGGATCCTGGTCAGGAACTGCCTCAGATCCAATTGGATATGTTCTGTCTGTTGTCTGTTTCATGAATCTGATTTGCATGCGTTTTTGCCTCTTTCCAAACTCACCTTTGTTCATCAGGAAGCAAATTGTTAGTGAGAATCATATGAACATCATGGAAAGTCAAGCTACAGGATTGAGTGATGTACTGGAACTCTGGGGGTTGAGCAGGTTTCATGGCTAAGAGAACCTTGGGTGTGGAACAGGCAGAACACATGGAAGGGATATAACAAAGGTAGATAAATGCTCTAACATAGGGGATGTCTTTCCATTTACCAGACTGCTGGCAGTATGTGTTAAGACCCTTTAAAATAATTGGGTATAGTATGCCATTAAGTGGCCACCTTCGTCCATTATCTAGAGGGTACCGAGTCCAGACCTTATTGCAGAGGTATATCAATTTGGAAGGCCTCAAATCAGGTGTAATTTTAGAGATTTGAGGTTTTTCAGTAGACAACCCAGTGGGGTGTCTGTGAATACAGTAGAAGACAATGTGGTGCCCATTGGGTGATAGGGGCTGTTACTGAGTTGTTTGTTGGTGTCCTGAAAGAAAAGCTGGCAATGAAAAATCAGGTAAACATCCTAGGTATCAGGCCATCACAAGAATATCTAGAGGTCTCGGCAGAACTCCTGGAGTTTTCCAGAAAGTAGCCCACCTGGTACCAGGATTTCTGGCAGCTGCGAGAGCTTCGGGGGAGCTGTGAGTTATTTTCGAGAGGGGAGTCACCCAACAGCCAATGTCCTAAGTCGTAGGTCAGCTAGAGGCCAGTCATATGGACTTGGGCAATGAAAAGCCAACCCCTTAGCCCAGGGAAGGCTGGCCAGGCCCTAACTGGGTGTCCAGGGTCCCTCCCGCCAATTGGAAGCTCCTTACCAATTAATACGCTGGTGTGTGTTTGCAGGCTTGTGCAGTCTGGTATCAGGAAAGGTGGAACCATGAGGTCTGTGTCCCTGTCTGGCTTCCCAGCCCACATGGCAGAGCACCACTTGGGGGCTGCAGTGGCACAACTCACGTGGTAGAAGTTTTGTTTGCAGCAGCAGTGGAAATTAATGTGGTCGATGACAGCAGGTAGCGGTGGAGGTGACTGTGGCAGTGGCGGGGGGGTGAAACTACGTGACTTCGGTCTTGCCTGCAGCTGGCCGGAGCTGCCATGGTACCCGAAGTATTCGATCTTGGCCCATGCACCAGTGTTAGACTTGGTGTGCAGCTTAGAACAGACTACACCAGACCAAATGGTTCCACAGGGTGGGGGGTTATTTAGGGTGGAGAGCAAAGGTGGGGGGAGAGAAACAGGAGAGAAGATGGCTGAGAGAAGAGAGAGCAAGGTCTGGGAGTTCTGCCTATTTATATGGGTGGTGACATAGCCCTTTTCCAGGTAAAGGTGAGGTAGCAAGGTGGATTCTGGGAGTGTATGGCAACGATGTAGGGTCACCTGGATGTGACTTGATTGAGTTCGGATCTGATACCAACAGAGACCTTTATGAGAGATTGACTTGTAAAATAAAGAAGGAGGAAACAAGTCCAGGGAGCACAAGAAGTCACGGTTTCAGGATCACCTGAACCACTGGGAGCTTTGAAGAAAGAAATGCCCATAGGAACTGTCACACTGGACAAAATGGCTGATACATATGCAGCTTGCTCATTGAGTTATAGGGTATTATTTTCTCTGGGAAAGTTATTATCATCCATGAAGAATCATTTTTGAATTATTTGATTGCTTTAAATATTATATTTGAGAAAAATCTTTACTAGTTAGAATAGCACATGAAGTATTTGTGAATATAAGTATATCATGCTTGAGATGAAGATAAAATGAGAAATCCAAGTTTAAGCAAAAGATAAGACAGTTTAATACTCACTCCCACCAAAAGATGATAGAAAATGAACAGCCTGTGGAATATGTAATGATGCAGGAGCTTATCTTAACGATTTTAAGTAGTTGTATATTAGATGACTGTTTGAGTATCTGGTTAATAATTTGAGAATGGCTACTAGAGATTCCTAGTAATGTTTCTTGCTTTTGTGACCTTTAAAATGCTAAAGGGAAGGGGATGAGGAGTCCTAGTTTACATGGAAATTTTATGTAGCAAATGCAAAAGTGAATAGTTAAATATATGATGAAAATCCTTTCATATTATGTTATAGAAAATTATAATATAACATGACATGACATAAAAAGTCAACAAACATGAGCCAAATATGTTGTTGAAAAATTAACCATGAATAAGGTAAAAATTACTGAAACTAATAATAGAACATCCATAGTCTGGATAATTTTATACTGTTTGCTTCCTGATAAAACAAATTAAGACATGCATGGCTATCGTGTATTGTTGCTATAGGCCAAAGAATTGTAGAATCAAGCCATATTATGAATCAAGTTTTCACCTTTTGAGACTATGACACATGTAAACAATAGAATTCTATTCAGCAGCAAAGAAAATGTAAATCATAAAATTTGAGAAGATGCATCTAACCACAAGAGACTGGAGGCCCCAGGGAGTTGAGAGGTCTGATAGGGTAGAGGGTAGGGGTGAGAACATCCTCATGGAGATGGGGGGCTTGAGGGAAGGAGGTATGGGATGTGGAACAGTCAGAGGGTGGACCAGGAGAGGGATAGAATCTGGAGTGTAAAAAAAAAAAAAAACAGATTAAATAAAATTTAAAAAATCATTAAAAATTAATTGATGTTATTATTACACACCATATGTGCTTTACAATGAGCCTGAAATTAGCTCATTTTCACTGAGGTATCACATAGTTGTGAAAAGAGCACACACCATAATTCTACACACCCATAACCTGCAGACATTATCTTGGGTTTGGAGTGGAAGCAGAGAAAACTCATTTCAGATATGGAAGCTTAAAAACAAAAGCTTTAGTTTCTAAGCACTCATGGGAGGCAGCCAATTTGGGATCTGAAGAGATCTGAAGGGAGAAGGAGATTGTACAACATTTATAAAGGATGAGAGCACAAAGCAAGGGCAGCCTTGGGGGGTGCTGCAGTGTTATTCAATTTTTGTTCACATTATGGATTAAGCGAGGGAGTACCAATTGGAGACAGGATGTAGCTGGGGCACCTGACTTCAAGGTCCTTAATTCATTCTCTTAGACATTAGGTCTGGAGCTCAGAGTGACAAGGGGACAAAAGAGTAAGTGGGTCAGCTGCATATAGTTAATTAGGGAAAAATACATATGATGGGTAATAATAACATCAATTATTAATCAAACAAAACATCATTTATAATATTTATATATGAATATTTTATTTACATTCCAATATATTGGCTATATATTCTTATAATTTGTGTACCTTAGTTTAGATAATGGCAATTTCTATATTCTTTACTGCTTAACAAACAATTTAAAAAACATTTGGAGAGGTGGGATAGGTATCTCCTATGAACATAAACTTGTTTGACCCTGCCTTTGTCCTTGAGATGATTGGACTTAGACAACTGTCTCCTTACACATTGTCCCTGAGATGTTGCCTCAGACAACTGTTTACAACAGAAGCTTTTTGGCTATAGGAAAGTCCCCAGTTCTCTTAGGTCCTGGGACCTTGAATTTAGTTTCTCCCTATGACTAAATGAAGTCCAAAACCGAAATGGTAGTACCTAGGATACATTTCTTTTGATTGTTACCAACAGGAGAGTATTCTAGGGAAGAGATTTTCCCGTGGAAAAATTCATGTAGCAATAATGAAAGTCCTGAAAATTGTGGACGCATGCTGCTTGCCTGTGCATGCCATCCTACCACAGTGAGTGATTTAAGAAGAGACCCTGGATTGAACTCAGAGTAAAAACCTCGTCCCTCAGGACATGCGGTCCACTTCACATCGAGCATAGATCTGGGAGAATATCGCTGTCATTGCCAGCCTATGATTGCAGTAAGGAAGAGGATTTTGGAGGAGAAACTTTCTGCTAGAAATCTGTAGAGAACGGTAGACATCAGTAGACTTCTGTAAAGACCGAAGCAGCAGGTCAGTGTGTGGAACCCAAGCTTTTCTAGGTCTAGTGAATGATCTCTTTCTGTTCTGGGTAGAGTAGACAGAAACCCAAGTTCCTGATTCTCATATATGCGCTATGAGATTATTAACACTTTTCATTTTACAGAGAAATTTAGTGAAACAGAGTTTTGTTCAGTCAGGCAAACCTTCTAAATGTTTGCACTCTCAGGATAAGAATTTGTAAGATACTCTACCGCCTCTTGTGGGAGCATGGACAGGGCGAAGGAGCCCTCCACTCCTGCTTGGCCTGGGTGCGCCGACCAGCAGGTACCTCTTCGATAAACGAATGTGTGATGGAAGAGCAGAACAGTGTGTATGCTGAGGAGAGAGGTGGAACTGGAGGTGAGTTGTGATGGAGGTGAGAGGAGTGAGAGAGGGCGGAGGTTGACAGTGGAGCAGGTCTTGCCTAGTGGGGTCAGTGGAGTGGTGTGCAGCAGTCTGGAGCTTATGAAGATTCATACTCAGCTCCTGAACACACTGCTTGGGCAGGATTACCCTGGTTCTGGATGGAGGCCAAAGATAAGGAATGGTTCACTTTCTGGATTGAACCTCCTTGGAGAACTATTGTGGGCCATTGAGGGCCACCTCCTTGGAGGACTACTGTGGTCCGTGATACCACTGAGGTTCATGTGTGGGTTAGTGATCGTGATGTGGTTTGGGGCTGGGTCCATGGTCCATGTTACCACCTGATACCATGCAGGTATCTTTGGTCCATGCTGCAGCCATGCTGATGTTCGTGGGTCATGGCTTGTGTTACTACTGAAGGTCATGTGGATGGATGTCTGTAGTCTATTCTGCAATCTGAAAACCTTTTGATGTCTGTGGGCCATGCTGCCTGGGGTGGGGCTGGGGGGCGCATATTGATGTGAGTAGCCTATGTTGCCACTTGAAGCCATGGTGATATCTGTGGTCTGGGCTGCCTCTGAGGGCCTTATCTGTGGTCTTACTACAGCCAGGGGTCATGTTTGTTGTCAATGCTGTCCTCAGAAACCATGAGGAAGCTCCTGATCTGAGCTCCAGCTGATCGTAAAGAGCAAGAAAGCTACCTTGGCAGTGATATTGATTGTAGATACACAGTTGAGAAACAGGGACATGGAAGGCTTCTGTGACAATCTATAGCCTAACACCAACCTCAAGTCCCCCCAAGAAATAACAGCCGAAAAAGGAAGCTAACAAAGAGAACTCTTACAAACTTTTGATAAGGATGCTGAAGTGTAGGTCTTCACAAATAATGGCTTGTGGTGGGAATGCAGATGGAGAAGGACTCAGTTTTATTTGGGAGAGACAATTGGGAGTCTGACCATGCTCCGACAAGTATGTAGACAACACAAATTGTACTTTAAAAAATTTTATTTCAGGGCAGTGGTGGCACACACCTTTAATTCTTGCACTTGGGAGGCAGAGGCAGGCAGATTTCTGAGTTTGAGGCCATCCTGGTCTACAGAGTGAGTTCCAGAAGAGCCAGGGATATACAAAGAAACTCTGTATCGAAAAACAAAACAAAACAAACAAAACAAAACAATAAACAAAGAACAAAAAATCTTGTTGGTGGAGGAAGGTCATAAGCATGAGGTGGGCACGAAAGGACTGGGAAATGTGTGTGACTGAGGTGTGTGAAATTCCTAAGAATCAATAAAAATACTATTTTGAAAAAAAGAAAAAAGAAAAAAGAAAAAAATTTTAAGGCAATGAAGGGACCCAGAAAATATTAAACTGATCCCAGATTCAGAAAGACAAATGGTGCACATTCTCTCTTATCTGTATATCCAAGCTCTGAATCCTTAGTGGAGTAAAACAAGAACTAATCACAGAATCCTGAAATGCAGGGAGGGACAACGAAGGGATATGGGAAGGGCTTAGCAATACAAATGATAGGATACAGTGCTAGGAAAAGGGAAAGGGTAAAGTGGGGGATTTAACTGGAAAGGGTGGAGGAAGTGTAACAAAAAGGGAAAAAAGGAAAAGAAAAATAAATAACACCAAGTATCTTTTTTTTTCTTTTTTCTTTTTAGTTTTCCGAGACAGGGTTTCTCTGTGTAGCCCTGACCATCCTAGAACTCACTCTGTACACCAGGCTGACCAGAAATTTTCCTGCGTCTGCCTCCTAAGTGCTGGGATTAAAGGTGTGAGTCACCACTGCCCAGCTCAAGTATTCTTGAAACAGTCATATATACATATTTTTCCCAGGGTGGGGCAAGAGGGAGAGAAAAAGAGAGACAGAGAGAGAGAGAGAAAGGAAGAGAGAGAGAGCACATGGAATTATAATGCTCCCCCTCATGAGCGATAAACAATTTAATAAAATTCCAGTGCCATTGCAGTTGCCATTGATTGTCTCTCAGAACTTCTGGGAAAAACTCTATTGCTAAAAATATCACAGACTTCAGACACAGGACTTAGAGAAATCAATCTGGGACTAATCAGAAACCCTATTCCCCAAGGAGTAAATTTCCTAGTATCCAAGGATTCTATATAAGCTGACAAAGGAGAAAAACAGGCAAAGGTCCTACCTAGTTGTAAAGCCTATGAAACATTAACAGTGACTGGCCTGCCAAAATACACCTAAGGGTACAAAAGTGGCACTTATATCATGGGAGTAACTAACTGTTGTCCAATTTAACTTATGGATAGCTCAATAGGAGAAATTCATACCTACTGTACACTTAGCCAAAATCCTGTGTTTAGAGAAGTCATAAACTTTAGAGAGGAAACTACTACTCTCACATTGCTAAATGATGTAACTTCTAACCATATTATGAATATTTATCTTTATACTACAGATAAGTGTATCTTTCACCTTTTATCATAAAAGCTTTCTTTTACAACAGACAAAGTCTTCTATAGAGATCCATAAATGATCAAAATGCAGACAATAGGGATCATGGGGTGCCTAACCTCAAATGGTACTTCTATAATGTAACTGTGACAATTAAGACACTGGGAAATCCATGGAAGAGGGGACAGAAAAATGTAAAGTCAAAAGGTCATGATGTCTGATTTGTCGATAATATTTTCTTGACATGATAAAGAGTTGCACCACTGAATTGCAACAACATGATTGGTTGAAGAAGGATTGCATAATGCCAACATTAGTCAGGATAGCATATGAGAAATTTAAGAAATCAACATTCATAGATGAAGAGCTACAGGCAATTATGGCTCCTGAGATGAAACAGAATCAGACTTCATGAAAATGTCACCAAATATATTATCCAAGTGATCATCCCTAAACATGTGTATAAACAACACTACCTAGGCTCAATAGATTGAATATGTGTATGTGTGTGTTATTTTTTTGTTTGCACGCATGCACATATATATGACTATTATGTGAGTATATTTTTCTATGAATGTGTGTATAAGCTCAAAGTTGATACTGAGGTTTTTTCTCCATCACTCTCCCTTTGTTTATTAGGGAAGACTCTTTTTCGGACCTAGAAGCTCAGAACTGCTATGCCTGACTAACTGTTACATGGGTCCTGGTGATTCAAACTCCAGCCTTCACATTTGCATCTGTTTTAGCTACTGAGCTGTGTCTCCTATGCTGTCTTACTCTGTTTTTCAAATGGGTTGGGACTGAGGCTACTTTATAGAGTTGTCAAAGCAGTCATTCTTTGTAAAGGGCAATGATTTCCCTGATTTGTTTTGTTTGACTAAAATTTTATCCAGCTCATGGAGCTGGAGAAAAAACTGAATAAAAGTAGGTAAATGGGGAGATGGGATTTAGGGAGAAAACATAGTGGGGCAGTGACCCATATGTAAAGTGAATAAATAAATTAATGGAAAAATAACAATTTCATCTTCATATGCCCAATGAAGTAATACTATAATCCTTCATTAACAAAGAAGAAAATTTGTAAATCATTATTAAATCAGATTGCCTTTTAAGAGTTCAATCTTAGTTTGTGAAAACAGAGGACTGAAACATTGTTGGGATTTGGGAATCGCTACACAAACTGCTCAAATACCAATCTTAGTCAAATAGTGATGGTTTATTGAACACCACATCTCAAGACTGATAGATCAGGGCCATGTTTCAGGCTTGGGAGCTGACCTGTGACCCTGAATCAAGACCGTACAGGGCTTTTAAGTCTGAGATCTACAAACATCTGTCCCAAGTTATTCCTCCAATCAGAACTTAGGGGTAAAGGGAACATGTCTTTGTTGTACACTTATCCTGCTCCCATTGGTTGAGGTATTCAGTTGTGGCAGAGGACTTGCTTTGTCTAGCATTCAAGTCTTAATTTGCCAACTGGGGTGTTAATTACTCATTTCATTTTTCTTTATGCCAAGTAGGATGTCAGTTCCCAGGAAGGTTTTGGAAACTTAAATTTTACTTGACCTCTATTCAAAATGGAAGTCTTATTCCAAATAATTTCTTACATTGATACAGGTATCTATTGTATTAGGGTCCATTCCCAAGAGCAGCTTATAAAAACAAATACCATAAAAGCTTGTACACAGGTGCAGGTAGTGCTGTTGGGTGGTTGGTTCAGGTCCAAACTTATTATGGGTAACTATACAAAACAATTCTGCTGACTTCTATCATGGTTGATTTCCAAGATGCACAAAACATAAGAGAATATGTAACAAACTTGGCATGAGACAGTTTCCTAGTAATGGCAGGAATATATAAGAAAGTTTCCTTATAATGGCAACCTAACCAGGTAACTGATACCTAGGCCTTAACATTTTACCCAGGCCTCAACAATCTATCTAGGCCTTAATGTTTTGCCTAGACTTTAACAAACATTTAATATTTGTTCAGTTAATTTTTTTAAATTTATTTTCAGTAAAGTTACTTACACATTTTATTATTTTAGTTTAATTTCTTTTCTGAGGCTCATTGGAATAAGAATTTTTGTTGCTACCAAGACTATGCTTTTATGTTTTTTTTTTTTTTTATATATGAAGTGATTTTGAAAGACAATAGGCAGAGAAAAAATTTCAAATTGTGTTCTACCTACAGTTACGTGTACTTCATCATATTCCTTAGCATTGTAAGTCCAAGTGCTATATGTGCATGTATTTTCATCCCTGTCACACTGGAATAAGATTTCTGATGGCAGAAATATCATGACAATTTGCCTACATTAGTTATCATTAATTGTACATTAAATGAATAAACATATAATTCAGTGATACTATAACTTGCCTTTTACATGTAATTCTCTGAATGCCTCAAGGCCACCTGTACTGAGTTTTCTTAAGCAATAATATAAATTTAGATGGTGAAGTAGAATTATTTGTCATAGATAATTAATCCATAGTAAAATATTTGAGCTATCACACATTTCTGTGCTTCATGATAGGTTGTAACAGTAACAAAGGAGAGATAAATTAATCATTATTGAAAAGGCTTGATTGACTTTTAAGTAAAGAATTATTCCACAGGTGCATACCCCCTGAATAAATTAAGTTCTTAAATTTAAGTACTCCCTAGCAGCCATTTTTGATCCTTTAATTTAAGAGTTTTGCTTAGAATTTTTTTCCTGCCAAAATGATGCTGAAATGGTCAATAAAGAGATATATTATTATGAGTGCCAATAAATAGATCCAAGTCATAAACATGAGACTGGTGAATAGCCACAGCTTTGAAAATTGCCAGAAGCATGGCCCATGTGAGGCCAGAGGAGGGCATTCAAAGTCACTCAGAACATTGGTTCCTGGATGGTATGAGAATATCAAAGACTGACATTATGTAGATACTGAGAATATAGAACTAAGAGAGCTTCTATACTCAAATTATTTGTAAAAATTTTTTTTTTACTGTACTCACTAAGATATTTGATAAATGCATATTTCTTGTGATATTATGTTTATGAGAACCAGGTTGATAATGATGGATTGAAACTTTATCACAAAGTTAGTAGATTCATAGTCAAAGTGTATAAAGCATTCTGATATATATCTAAGTATTCTAATACTGTTTTCATTTGTATTTCTTTTAGTCCTATATCTAACTAATATGCTGTATTAAATAGCAATAATTGTATCTCTTAAATATTTTAGGTTATGAATAAAATTGAACTAAGTTTGCAATAAACACCTAATTCTGAGATCTCTCAAGCATTTGTTTATTATTATTTATATATTTACCTAGCACCTACTGGACGTTAAAGAATAAGTCAGGACTTTCTCAAGGAACAGAAGCAATGAATACATACACATGCACACAAATACATATATGTCACCTTATACACATACATATACACACATATAAGAATTTAGTAGACTACTTTATATAATAAAGTTGAAATACTAACAACAGTTTTTTGTACCCAAGAGGCTGAGAAGCAAGGAATTGCTCAGTTAATGAGCCTCAGATGTCCCAGTCTGCTATGAAAAGTTACTAAAATGCCACTGGCTTCAGTCCAGAGTGGAAGTCTAAAAACACTTAGAAGACCACGTGAGCAAAAGTTGAATGACATTCCATGTTCTATATCCTTATTTATCTGGATTACTAGGAGACAGTGCCTCTCATATTTTGTATGGGTTATCCCACATTAATTAAGATAATCAAAACAATTCCTCATTTGAGATCTTTGCTCAGAGGCTTCTAAACTGTACCAATTTGACATCTAGAACCAACCACCACAATTCACTCCTTGACAACCTGACACAGGAACACATCATTTAAAAGTTATAAAGTTCAAGACTGGGGCATGAATGTTGGCTCAGCTGTTAATTTTAATTGCCCCTCTTTTAAAGACTGAGGTTCAGTTTCCAGAACAAATTAAGTGGCTTACAACTATTTGTAATTGAGCTCCAGGCATATCAACATAATCCTCTGGCCTATGTGGGTATCAAGCACACATGTGGTACACATATACATACACATACATACATACACACACATATACATACACATACATACACACACATACATGCACACACACATACATACACATATACATACACATACACACACATATACATACACATATACACATACATACAAAATAAAACATACTATATTCTTCCGATCTTTGTCTCCCAAGTCTTGTGTTTATGTTGTAATATAAAATACAGCCAACTTTAAAATGTCCCCCATGTTCTTAAAATTTTCAAATCTTTTAAAATCTCAAATCTCTTAACTGTAAGAGCCTAGAAATATCAAAACCAGATTACATATTCCCATTGTATTATGGAACAGAGTAAGCATTTTCATTTCAAAAGAGACTAACAAGGCCATAGCAAATAATTATTTAGTGCAAAACAAAATCAAGCACAGCAGAGAACAAACCAAAATTTGAGTTCCAATAACGACCATATGGAGCTTGGGGTATAATAGTCTAGACTTCAAAGAGAATGGGTAGCAAATGACCTTGAGGAATCATTAGCCCTTTATTGTTCCTTAACATAATGTAATAATATGGATTTACAACACATAATAGTTGATATTAACTCAATCAGTGTCACAAATAAGGAAATAGAAGAATTAAAATACAAGTATCTCCTTCAGTCCTTTCTCTAACTCCTCCATTGGTGACCCCATGCTCAGTCCAATGGTAGGTTGAGAGCATCTGCCTTTGTATATGTGAGGCTCTGGCAAAGCTTCTAAGAAGACAGCTATATCAGGCTCCTGTCAGCCAGCACAATAATGGCATCTGCAATAGTGTCTGGGTTTGATGACTGTATATAGGATGGATCCCCAGGTGAGGCAGTCTCTGGATGACCTTTCCTTCAGTCTCTGCTCCACACTTTGTCTCCATATTTCTTCCTGTGAGTATTTTGTTCCCCCTTTTAAGAAGGACTGAAGGATGGGGGTTTGCAACCCCATAGAAAAAACAACAATATCAACTAACGAGACCCCCCCTCCCAAGCTACCAGGGACTAAACCACCAACAAAGAGTACACATAGATCGACCCATGTCTCCAGCCATATATGTAATAGAAGACAGCCTTGTCAGGCATCAGTGGAAAGTGAGGCCTTTGCTCCTGTGAAGGCTTGATGCCCCGGTGTAGGGAATGCCAGGACATGGAGGTGAGAGTGGGTATGAAGGGGAACACCCTCATAAAAGCAGGGGTAGGGGGATGTGGAAGGGGGTTTCTGGAGGAGAAACCGGGAAAGTGGATAACATTTGAAATGTAAAAAAAGAAAATATCCAATATCCAATAAAACAAAAGAAAAAAATACAATATCTATGTAATGTGTGCTCAAGCATGTTCCTAAAATATGAAACAAAAATATTCATTCCAATTAGAAACCCAACTCCTGTAACAGAGGACATGGCTGCAGCTTGTATATAATAACTATCTTCCTCTACTACCCATTCTGTATTTTACCAGGCACCTTAGTAGGTCTTGATTCATTAGCTGGCAGAGTGCTTCATCCATGTCTTCATTCCTGAAGGGTCTGGGCCTTTTATCTTTTGCCTGGGTTAGATTGTCGTCATTTCCCCATGACCATAATCATGGTTTATAGTTACACCAAGAGTTACCCTAAAGGATTTCCTGTACTCTTGATATAATCTTCCTTTTCTTCACTCTTGAGATGTAACCCAATTTCTCTCTGGTAATCTGAATACATCACTCTTCTTTAACACTATTTTCTCTTTATTAACATGTTGACTAAAGAGCATCAGAATCCAAGGCCAGCAGCAATTCTTAGCTTCCAGTTCAATGGAATGTTTTTTGTACCTGCTGTCTGTCATATTCTGCCCTCTGTAATCAAAATTTCTAGGCCAGAACAGTACAAGATCATAGGAACAGGAAGAAAACATTTTCCTTGGGGTTCATAAGGGGCACTAGTAAGAATAGTAATTCACATATGAATCACTTAATGCTTGAACCTGTGAACTCTGACTATTGATAATTCAAAGTATACTTCAGGGGAACCCTGCTACATCCTTCCAGGTTATTGCTACTTAATTGGTATTTTAGCTATGGCTTTCTACTCTACACTTCTATCAAGCCAGCTGCTTAAAGACTATGAGCAGCACAATATGATCAATGAATTCTATGAGTATGAGCCCACTGCCATATTTCCTTACATGTGAAATGAGCTCCTTGGTAAGAAGCAATGGTCTGTGGAAAGCTATGATGGTATATAAAATATTCTGTAAGTCCATGGATGATAATTTAGTAGAAGCATTATGTGTAGAAAAGTCAAGTACATAAAAAGTGGAAGTTTCTATTCCTGCAGTGACAAATACTGTCTTTTCCAAAATGGAAGTGGTCAAATTTAGTTAATCTGTTTTCAGGTTACTGACTGACCACCACAGAAAATGATGTCACCTAAGGTTAACACACAGCAGCAGTTGTAGCTAATTTAGCTTTATTAAGTGGTAAGTTCATTTTGATGAACCAAGACATAACCTCCATCTCTGCCACCACAACCACTTTGTTGATTGTCCAATTGGCAAATGTCAGGGATGAGAGAGTGGCTGTCTATAAAAATTAATAATATCTAGTTGATTACTAAACTCTTCTGAAGTCATTTTTGCTGATTATTTACATACCTTTCTTCATGTCTTTTTCCTATTTGAAGAGATATGTCCGTATCCTGGAAAGTTATAGGTATTCAGTGACTGTTGAATTATAAGCAGAAGAAAAAGGAAATAGTGTTAGCCACAGGGATACAGTTTCTGCAGCCACTAAGCCTCATGACAGATGATACCATGAACAATAAAATCATACCTGCCACCTAGGAATTTTTAGGACCACTACATTTGGGTAAAAATTAGAAACACATTAAACACATTTCAACATAATTGAAAGTGGTATGGAAACATTTGCCAGGGGATTGTGTTAGAGATGAGCAGTAGGGAGCAGGAACATGAAATACTGGGTAGGAACTCTTGAGATGGTAGATAACGGTCAGTCATTGAAGTCAAGCCTAAACAGTAAAGGTAAATCTGTAAAGTGTAAACAACAATAGAAAGCATAACCCAACCTTTAAAGGGGCTGATTCAGTGTCCTCAGCAATGAGCAACAAAGTTACGAAGGCAGTGTCAAGAGGACAGTTGCTCAGCTGTCCAAGTATCACAGTGATGGAGAAGAAAAAGGGAAGTAAATGAGAGAGAGTTGGGCGGATTTGGGGATGGTATTGAGCTGCTTCAGTATAATCATGTTGGAACAACTGCTTAACTGTAGTAAACATAAGACATACCGAGATTATATCATGTCTGTTTAATTTCGTCTAAGATAAGGTATTCTGGGAAAATACACAGTAAACAGTGATCTTTAGTTAAGAAGTCCGACGTAAAGAATATAGGTTGTTCTTTGTGGACACAACAGAGTCGCCAGAATTAATTTGAGAGTTAGAAGTTGAAATATGAGCGTCATGGAAAGTCATCAATGGAGCAGAAGAGGGCAATAAATTAAGAACTAAATGTCAGGGAATTGAAAAAAAAAAAACTGAGATGTGGTAGGCATAGTTCTAAGTTGAGGGACTTTCCCACAAGTCTCATGAAACAGACTCTGAAATTCCTACCACTTCATAGTGATGAGGGTAGCAGAGGGAGCGTGTACTACTTGCTGACAAAGTCCTGGAAGGTGAAACACTGAAACAGGAAGCAAGGTCTCAGAGTGAGCGCTGAGCACTGGTTACATCAGGCATATCCCCCACAGATGGCCATCTGCACTTAGAATGAGACTTGGAATATATTTTAGAACAAAGTATCTCTTTGAACCAAATTTTTAAAGATTTATGATAAATTCTTTTAAAATCTCTAATTAGTCTCTTACCAGCACAAAACCAATTAGGTGTATGTTTAAGATCAACTTGGCAGATTTCACTATTAAATATTAAGTTCATGTTCTTATTATACGTTCCTTGTGTGTTCTTTAGAGCCTTAGCTGCAGCCTCTGGCTGACTTTGGGTATTGATTTCATTTTGCTGCCAAAATCCTTCAACTGATGTAGAAAATCCAGGCTGATCTATAAATATGCCTGTCTGTCTTCTGTAATATCAGCTGGAAGTAAATTTTTAAAGACTGTGTTTGCATTCAGCTATCTTTTGAGACCATTTACTTCACGGGAACACAGACAACAGGTCCAATAAAAATAGATACTACTTCGTTCAGGACACCTCAAAAATCTTTTGATAAACCCCTCCAGCTTTATGTTTCCCATTACTTACCATAAACATTTTTTCATCAGTTTGGTATTGTACCTGGTTTTCCTTAAATCCTTGGCTTCTGTGCTTTCCTTTACATATATTAATTTGACCTGCTTCTTTCAGGGTCACATTTCACCACTACAAATGCTCAAAAGCATCAGCTCCTATGCCTTTAGCCCTAGCTAGAAGTTATCCAAGCTAAAATTTTACTATTGATTAATGATTATTTTCCTATTGATTATTTATGTCATTAAAGTCATCTTTGTGACCAAACCAATCTAAGTTCAGGAGATTATAGAGAGTATCCTCCTCCTCAACTGGTTTAGAGTTTTAGACTTAGGATTCATTTGTCTTTCCAGTAAGCATATTTCTTGTCATTTTGTACTTAGTATCAATATAATCTTAATTGGCATCTTTCAAAGCTATAAAAAGCTATCTTGTTATTAAGTACAAAATTAAATATTGCATGTTAATTTTAGGACTCTAAAATTCTAGTATAAAATAACATTAAGCAAATTATTAAATGCGATATATTAAAATGGAAAAATGTACAAATGTAAGTTAGGTTCTACCAGATCTTGAATTTTTAAGCCAGAAATCTACATTTTTGTGCAATTTCGTTACTGCTCAATATTTACTGAAATAGGATTAAATACCAGGCAAGGTAAAACTAAAACATCTGTTATCCACTTTATTAGTCAATATTTGTACCTTGCAATATGTATGACACCTTAACATAGTATTTAAAATAAATGTACCAGCATCAATATCAAATTCAAATGCATTAAAACACATTAATTTTTACAGACAACAGTATAATCAAAAGTAAATGTAGACCTATCCCCATTACAAAATTACATTTCATATATATATTATATGAAATTTTATGAATATTTCCTATTTTACAGGAATGCCTTAGTGATGGGAAATGCAGCCATCCACTCTAACATGAGTTACAGTATCATTTATAGAGGAATTAATGTGGACATTTGTCAAGCCCTAATAGCACTTGCCAGATTCTATATGTGTAAGAATGAAACATTTCTGTGAAAGCCCAAAGAAGTGTAATCATTGCACATTTTCCTTCGGGTTCAGATTTCAGTTCAATTCAACCAACATACACTGAATGGATGCTTTGACTGAAACTTTATGGTAGATTGCGAACACAAACATCAGCGAAATGTTTCACTCTCTCTGAACTTTTCTCCATAAACTTCTTGCCTATCTAAATTTTCCCATCCCCTCAAAGTTGAATAATTACTAAATGAATGTGCATATATATATATATATATATATATATATATATATATCAAATATATATATATTATATAAAATTTATATGTATAAATATTTAAATATTTATACATAAATATGTAAAAATATATAAATATATAAAATGCATATGCATATATATGTAATGTATGCATATATATTACATATACATATATTTTATAAAATATATTATGGGAAATTTGTAAATCATGCGACAAAATATCTGGATGCACAAAATTTCACAATAAATCTCTTCAGTTTCATTCTTAGCTTGTTAATTAAAGTTATCAGTTGCAAGTGTATACAAGTAAAGGAGATCAACATATCTAAGAGATAATTCAGTTTTATAGAAATAGGATAAGGATGGAAACAGGCAACCTTGGGAAATAGGAGGTGAAGGGGCCCTGTAGAATGCACCAGAGACCTGAGAGGTGAGAGACTTTCAGGACTCAATGGGAGGGAACTTAAATTAAATGAAATGCCTACAGTAGGGAGAGGGAACTTATAGAACCCACCTCCAGCAGAAAGACAGGATATCAAGTGAAGGAGGGGGTTGCCATCCCACAGTCAAAACTTTGTTCCTGTCTGAAAGAACTGCAGGGATGGAGATGGAAAGGTGTCTGAGGAAAACAAGGTCCAGTGACAGGTCCAAAGTGGGATCCAGCTCAAGGGGAGGTCCCAAGGCTTGACACTAGTACTGAGGCTATGGAACTCTCACAAAAAGGGACCTATCATGACTGCCCTCCGAAAGACCCATCAAGCAGGTGACAGAGTCAGGTACAGATTTTTGCACGCAACCAATGAACAGAAGCTGCTGACTTCTGTGTTTGAATTAGGGAAAACCTTGAAGAAGCTTGAGGAGGGCAACTCTGTAGGAGGACCAGCAGTCTCAATTAACCTGGACCCCTGAGATCTCTCAAATAGTGCACCACCAACCAGGCAGCATACACCAGCTGATATGAGGCCCTCAACACATATACAGCAGAGGACTGCCGAACTGGATTCAGTCAGAGAAGATTCACTTAACCCTCTAGAGACTGGAGGCCCAGGAGTTTAGAGGTCTGGTGGGGTGTGGGTTGTGGGGTGGGACCTCCTCATGGAGACAGGGAGCAGGGAAGAGGTATGGAATGTGGAACAGTTGGAGGGTAGACTGGGAGGGGAATAAAATCTGGAATATAAATAAATAAAATAAATAAATAAATAAATAAAATATTTAAAAAATTAGGATAAGGATTCTCATGAAGCAATGAAAGGCAAGTTTACCAACAAGTAACTATGGGACTTTTATAGAGTATTATATTTCCATTTCAGTATTATAGAGACAAAATAAATATATATATATGAGTTATTGGATATGTCATACATGATTTAAGACGATAAGAATACAGTGTAAAATACTCTGACAAGATTTCTTTTCACCATAGTCATCAAAGAAAACAATCAAGAATGTCAATTTTGGTTGGCAAAACAGCCCTCTGATGAAAATAGAAATCTAGTGTTAGAAATTGACCAGTTGACCCTAAAGTTGGATAAATCATTAAAATTCTTTCTTGAGAAGTAACCAGAGATGTGATTATCAGGAATCCAGGGAGAGTAGATAAGAGAAATACTCTTTAAGTGCAAAAACCAAAAGAGTGGAAAGAGCCAGAATGGAGAGAATCTGAGTAAGATGTAAGAACACAAGTCACATTTCGTTTTCTTGGCCCGCAGAAGGACTATTTGAACTGTATTGAGAAATGATTTAAAAATTTTAATATCAAAGTTAATATTATCATATTTGGATATTTGAAAGATCACTTTGTTTTTAAAAGACTGAATATATGGCATTTTATTTTTTGAGACAAAATAAAATATTCCCAGTTATTTATGTCTAAAGTATAGAAATGTAATAAAGAAGTTCTAAGTACTCCTTGAAATAGCTGATATTAACTCCCTTGCACTATATTGCATGAACAAACTTGTATATATGACCACTTCTATAATGCATAATTTAAATATTATTTAAGTTTTACAAATTAGTTTTTTCTCACCTGTGAACATACAATAAATGACATAAAAATCCTTGTGAAATGGCATATAATGGGACATTTATCTTCAATGATTTTATAATTCTTCACAATATGAATGTGTTGCAATGAGCTTGAAGATTTACTCATGGAAGATATTAAATTTTCCATAGAAAATTTACATTAAATATAATAATTTCATTGTATATTGATTTAATTGTTTACACATTATTCTTTATATATAAACTTTATATTTATGATGTTTTTCATTATATGATAATAGAAGAATTATCATTATAGTCTTCATTTTGTTATGCTGATATAATTACTTTTGCACACAGCTATTGCACACACACCCTCATACCTTATGATAGATGCTCCTAAGCTGAACTGCTATGCAAAGAAGATGTTCACATGTAGTTAGATTGGAGTAGCAGACATGGTGTGCTCCTGCTATGAGTATGGAATTAGCTGAAGTGTTGATGGTCTCTTGACTGAGCTCTTCTTTGGCATTTGTTTTTGACTAATAGAAGCTGAATAAGCCAGTACCATTTCTAAGGGATATTCCATGTTTAAATACTTGTTGATATAGGAGTTTGAAGATGTAGTACTTCAAATTGTCAGAGTTGTAAAAAGCTCTTCTAGTTCCCAGTACCATTATGGAATTCACAGAATCAATGGTCCACTTATAGCAAGATTCAACTTATTCTTCTCCTCAATGTTTTAAGAGTTGTAATTAATTTGAATGGCTTCTATTTCTACTAAAATTTTCCTTTTAAAATGTCAAGAATGCAACAAACTTAATGTTTTCTAGGTCATGTAGAATATATAGAGTAACATCAGCAAAGGGATAATTGAACAATAACTAAAATGCTAAGAGCTAGACTATATAAACTTTTCTTCATATGGGTAAGAGAAAGCCAGTTTAGTTCAGAAGAATATAGTTTCCATTGGTAGGCTTCCTCGTAATACACTGACAATAAATCACTATTTAATTTTGGCCATGTCAGAAAAAAATAAAGAGGAAAGGAAAAGAAAATGTTTACTGAGTTTTAAGCTATTCCAGGAGCTGCACGAAAATACAAGAGATCAATTTCATTACCTGAAAGTAACTGATTGACATTTTGAATGTCAGTTTGAAATATGGCTGTGACAAATCTTATCCAATTAAGGAGTGCCCTCATCAGAAACAGAACAATTTTCTGCAGTTCTGTACTGAGAGGCATCATTGTGCTTATGATAATAAAGTCCATGGCAGCAGCTGACATTTGAGTTCTCCTTTATTGTCTACACCGTGCCCTGCTAATTAGCTCAACTTCACCCTGGGGAGAGCTGTCTACTGAAGGTAGGGGAAGTTATTCTTTCACATTGCCAGATTGCTTCTAATTCCTTCCTGAAAAGAAAGTGTCAGTCATGCTTAATTGCATTAAATTATGTGTGATGGTTTAAAACAGAACACCATGTACTTAACGCTCAGACAAATCATTCAAATTGTTGCTTCTATCTTGAGTCCTAGGTTGAGCTTTAAGTCATGGCTGGAGTTTTCATCCTAGGGAATTAAGTGGCCAAGGTCAGCTAACCAAATTTTATGATGACATGTTATAATCATAGTCAAGAGGAATTAAATGCCAAGATATTCATGGATGTCTCTAGAACCAGGCCAGAGTGAGAAGCTTGGAGTCCTCTTAGTAGGACCATGACTGACTGTAAGGATGATCACACATGGGACTACAAAAAAATAAATGAAAAGTCTTTATTAAAAAGTATTTGACTTCCTTTCCAATTTGTATCACCTTGATCTCCTGTTGTTTTATTGTCCTCGCTAAGATTTCAAGTACTATATTAAATACAGACAAATTGGAAAACCTTGTATTTTCCCAATTTCCATGGAATTAATTTGAATCTATGTTGGTGATGGCTATGGTCTTCCTGTAAACTGTCTTTATTAGTTGAGAAATATTGCTCGTGTCCCTAATTTCTTGAGAAATATTGTCGTGAATTGGATTTTGTAAAAGGCCTTGTCTGCATCCAATGAGATGATAATGTAGTTTCATGTTTCAAGTTTTTTTTTTTTTTTTTTTTTTAATATGGTGGATTAAATTTAGTGATTTACCTATGTTAAGCTATTCCTGAATCTCTGTGGTTCAGCCCACTTGATCATGGCAGATAATCTTTTTAATGAGTCCTTAAATTTGGTTTGCAAGTGTTTTACTGAGATTATTTCCATTTATGTTCATAAGGGATATTGGTCTCTAATTCTCTTTTCTTATTGAATCTTTATGTAGTTTAGGCACTTAGGTTAATATAACCTCATAAGATAAATTGGGTAATATTCCTCTGTTTCTATTTCTGGAATAATTTCAGGAATATTGCCACTAAGTTTCCTTTGAAACTCTAGTAGAACTCTACACTAAAGCCATCTGTCTTTGACTTTTTTTGAAGGGCCCGAAGACTTAATGACCATTTCCATTTCATTAAGGATTAAAAGTCCATTTAAATTGCTTATCTAATCTAGATTTAACTCGTTTATACAGTTAAGAAAATTATCCATTTTTTTTAGATTTTCTGATTTGGTAGACTATAAGTTTTTAAAGTATGTTTTTATGATTTTCTGAATTTCTCTGAGGCTCTTTTCCTTTTGTGTATTTTTTGGTCCAACTCCAATGTGTTGGTTTTTATCTTATTTTATTTTACTATTTTCCTTAAAAGCTTATTCATTTTCTAATGAAAGACAGAAAGAGAGTATATATCTATTGAAGAGGAGAGGAAGAGAAATTGGGATAAATAGAGTAGGGTAAACCATAATCAGGATATATTATTTAAGAAAAAAAAACCTATTTTCAGTAATAGGAAAAATTCATTATTAATTTATATCATTTGATTAGAGTCACTAAATGTTCATTCCAGAGACTTTTTGTTGCTGTTGTTAGAGTTCATTTAATTTAGCTATCTATCGGTAGAAGATAATTCAGGGGCTTTTCTGTGTGTGTGTGTGTGTGTGTGTGTGTGTGTTTCTTTTTATTTAAAATTTTTATTCGATATTTTATTTAATTACATTTCAGATGTTATCCCCTATCCCATTCCCACCCCCATTAATCCCCTATGCCATTCCTCCTCCTCCTTTTTTGCTTTTATACATTTAAATTACGTGCAAGTATTAAGGTCAGTTCTAGGTTGAGGAACTAATAGCAATACAATAGATGTAAATAGTCAAGGAACAAGCAAGACAATAAACCCAGATAGTCAAAGATATGCAGGACAATAAGCAGAGTTCCGTGATCACTCCTATGATCACTATTTATAAGGGCCTATCAGGATGATCAAAATATATGACCATACTTCCCTGTCCTAGCCCAAAGTCATTTTCATGCTTAAAGGATACTTTTTTGTTCTAGCCTAAGATTTAGATTTCTTCCAAGCAGCCCATTTCCTTATACTTATCCTATGTCAGATTCCTGCCTGGTAGTTCCAAAAGCTTTCCACATCTCCTCCCTTTTTATTGCATAAATCATACTGAGCATGTCTTCCATTATCAAAAGAAATGCCCTTCTGTCTTAGGTTGGTAAGGCTCTGTGCAGAATCTTACCTGTACTTGGTGTGCCAGTTTGTTAAATTAATAACTCTGTCTGGGGGTCCATTTTCAGTTTCAAGTCATATACTTTGGCCACCAATCTGTTCATGTAATTAGAGACAAGCTTTAACATGATGGCAGGAATAAAAGTATTTTATTGTACCAAGACAAAAGGGGCTAGCCTGATCAAGCTATATATGCCATTCCTGAGGCTTGACCAAAATGGAAGTACTGACCTCAAGCCATGAATAATTTTATCAGCAGTATTTGCAACATCAAAGCTTAATAGAGCAGCATTCTTTAAATTCATAATCTTACTATGCAAAGTTAAAACATCCAGAGGGGTGTTAGGATTATGCCAAATACTGTACAGGTGTCTTTAAACTTTTTTCTAAGTTATAATGACTAGCATTGTAAATTTTAGAAGTAACACCACTCCAATGGTATCTTTCATGGCACTCAAGATGACTCCTAGCTCTTTTTTTTTTCAATATTTTATTTATTTACATTTCAGATGCCATCCCCCTTCCCCCACCCATTAATCCCCTATCCCACCTCTCCTCATCCTTTTAAATTACATGCAAGTATTAAGGTCAGTTCTAGGTTGAGGAACTAGCAATACAATAGATGCAAATAGTCCAGAAACAAGGAAGATGATAAACCCAGATAATCAAAGAACATGCATGACAATAAACAGAATCCCATGATCACTCCTGTGATCACTATTTATAAGGGCTTATCAGGATGATCAAAATATCTGGGCATACTTCCATGTCCTAGTCCAAAGTCATTTTCATGCCTGAAGCCTACTTCTTTGTTCTAGCCTAGGATTTAGATTTCTGCCTGAAATTTCTTCTTTGTTCTAGCCTAGGATTAAGATTTCTGCCTGAAATTACTTCTTTGTTTTAGCCCAATGTCAGATTCCTGCCTACAGTCCATTTCCTTGTTATTGGCCTATGTCAGATTCCTTCCAAGCAGCCCATTTCCTTATCCTTGGCCAATGACAGATTCCTGCAAGGCGGACCCAAAAGCTCTCCACATCTCCCCCTTTTTATTTCATAAACTAGACTGAGCATGTCTTAGGTCATTCTGACAAGAAAGCTTTCCTTACCCATCATGGTATATGCATTATCAAAAGAAATGCACTTCTGTCTTAGATTGGTAAGGCTCTGTGCAGAATCTTACCTGTCCTTGGCTTGCCAACCTGTTAAATTAGTAACTCTGTCTGGGTTTCCATTATCAATTTCAAGACATGTACTTTGGCTGCCAGCCTGTTGATGTAGTTAGAGACATCCTGAGGTTGGACTAAAATGGAAATATTGACCTCAGGACATGGATACTTTTATCAGCATTATCTGTGGCGTCAAAGCTTAAGAGAGCAGCAGTTTTTAAATTCATATTCTCACTATGCAAAGTCAACACACACAGAGAGGTGTTAAGATTATGCCAAATACCATACAGGTGTCTTTAAACTTTTTTCTAATTATAATGATAATCACTCTAAATTTTAGAAGTAACACTACTTCACTGATATTTGTCATGACAATTGGGATGGCTCCTAACTCTTGAACCCTGAACCTACTTCAGATAATTTGAATATGTTACAGAGCATCATTTGCTGTTCCTTTTGTATACTCAATGCATTAGTAACATTATTTGCTAGATGGTTAACAAAAATAGTTGTCTTAACTCCTTGTGTCAATGCTATTGCAGAAGCAGTGGTGCTAGCATTTAATGAAATTAAAGCTGTTATACCAGCAATAATCAAGCCCGCTACACTCTTGCTTCCACTTAAAGCCTAACTCACTTTCTCCAGCACATTCAAGCTTTTTTCAGAGAATCAAGGTTCTCTAATACTCACGGCAGTAAGACAAAAGCTGGTTGATAGACCCCCATAACAGACATGCCAGGTTTCAACACACTAACGCAATTGGAAATTATACAATCAATGCAACTTACAATAAATACTGTAAAAGAGACAAAGCCAATTTTAGCTTGAAAATTAAAAGAGCCTTAAAACATGCACTAACCCTTGTTTGAAATCCAGATCCTGTCCCAACTTTATCTCTTGCTATCATAACATCGTAGTGAACTACAGCTAACTTCCAAATATGTCTCTGAAAATGTCCAAATCTAGCCTTCCAAGTGTAACCTGTTATTTCTAATATTGGATTCATTTCTAGACCAGTACATGATTGAGTCCTAATAGGTGATCATCTTTAAGAAAAATACAAGAGATATTATAATTTCTCTTTTTGACTCTCTGTCCCACAGGGTCTAAAAAGTTGAGGCAAGGCAGCTTGTCCAATCTCTTATATAGGCAAGCAAAGTTGGGTTAGGAACATATTTCCAATACAGTTCTCCAATCACTCTGGTAAGGGCACTTGGCAAGCTCACAGGTCGTCATCATTCTTTGTCTCAGCAACAGCATGTCTCACCAATGTTTGTAAAGTTCCATGGGCCACTTCCACAATACCTTTAGGATTATACAGAATCCCCATAATAAATTGTTGACAAAAAGTCTTGATTGCTTGACTACAATTGCCAGCTCCATTATGTTTTATTTTTAATTTTTGTATATTTTATTTATTTACCTTTCAATGTTTCTCCTCTCACATTCTCCCTCAAATCCCTATCCCATCCCCTCTCCTTCTACTTCTATGAGCGTGTGCCCCCACCCATCCATCCATTCCCACCTTCCTGCTCTCAAATTGCCTAACAATAGGGCATCCAAACTTTCAGGCACCAAGGCTCTCCTCTTCCACTGATGACTGACAAGGGCATCCTCAACTACTTATACAGGTGGAGCCCTGAGTCCCTCACTTTGTGTTCCCAGGCTGGAGGTTTAGACACTGGGAGCTCTGGTTGAGTGTTTTGATACTCCTTCTAAGTAGGACCAAAGCATCTATATGTTGGTGTTCCTTCTTCTTCTTGAGCTTCATGTGGTCTATGTGTTTTATCTTAGGTATTGTGAGCTTTTGGGCTAATATCAATTAATCAGTGAGTGCATACCATGTGTGTTCTATTGTGATTAGGTTACCTCATTCAGGATGATATTTTCCAGTCCATCCATTTGTCTAACAATTTCGTGAATTCATTGTTTTTAATAGCTGAGTAGTACTCCATTGTGTAAATGTGTCATATTTTCTGTATCCATTTATCTGTTGAAGGACATCTGGGTTCTTTCCAGCTTTTGGCTATTATAAATAAGGCTGCTATAAACATGGTGGAGCATGTGCCCCTGTTGTATGTTGGAGCATCTTTTGGATATATGCCCAGGAGTGGTATAGCTGGGTCCTCAGGTAACACTGTGTCCAATTTTCTGAGAAACCACCAGACTGCTTTCCACAGTGGTTATACCAGCTTACAATCCCACCAACAATGGAGGAGTGTTCCTCTTTCTCCACATCCTTGCCAGCATCTACTATCACCTGCATTTTGATCTTAGCCATTCTGACTGGTGTGAGATAGAATCTCAGGATTGTTTTGATTTGCATTTCCCTGATGATTAAGGAAGTTGAACACTTCTTTATGTGCTTTTCGACCATTTGAGTTTTCTTGGTTGAGAATTCTTTGTTTAGCTCTGTTCCTCATTTTTTAATCAGGTTATTTGATTGTAGAGAGTATGATTTCTTCAGTTCTTTGTATACCTTGGATATTAGCCCTTTATCAGATGTAGGACCTGTAAAGATCTTTCCCAATATGTTGGTTGCAGCTTTGTCCTATTGACAGTGTCCTTTGCTTCACAGAAGCTTTGCAGTTTTATGAGGTCCCATTTGCAAATTTTTAATCTTAGAGCATAAGCCATTGGTGTTCTGTTCAGGAACCTTTCCCCTGTGCCCATGTGTTCGAGGCTTTTCCCCATTTTCTCTTCTATTAGTTGCAGTGTATCTGGTTTTATGTGAAGGTCCTTGATCCACTTGGACTTGAGCTTTATACAAGGGGATAAGTATGGATCAATTTACATTCTTCTACATGCTGACTTCCAGTTGAACAAGCACCATTTGTTGAAAATGCTGTCTTTTTTCCACTAGATGGTTTTAGCTCCTTTGTCAAAGATCAAGTGACCATAGGTATAGGGGTTCATTTCTGGGTCTTCTATTCTATTTGATTGATCTTCCTGCCTGTCTCTGTAACAATATTATGCAGTTTTTATCACTATTTCTCTGTCTGTAGTACAGCTTGAGGTCAGGGATGGTGATTTCCCCAGAAGTTCTTTTATTGTTGACCATAGTTGTAGCTATTCTGGGTTGTTGTTGTTTTTTATTCCAAATGAATTTGAGAATTCTCTTTCTAACTCTATGAAGAATTAGGTTGGAATTTTGATGAGGACTGCATTAAATCTGTAGATTGCTCTCGGCAAGATAGCCATTTTTACTATATTAATCCTTCCAATCCATGAGCATGGGAGATCTTTCCATCTACTGAGATCTGCTTCAATTTCTTTCTTCAGGGACTTGAAGTTCTTGTCATACATATCTTTTACTTCCTTGGTTAGATTGACATCAATGTATTTGTATATTATTTGTAACTATCGTGATGGTTGTCATTTCCCTAATTTCTTTCTCAGCCTGTTTATTCTTTGAGTAGAGGAAGTCTACAGATATGTTCAAGTTAATTTTATACCCAGCCACTTTCCTAAAGTTGATTATTAGGTTTAGGAGTTCTCTGATGGAAGTTTTGGGGTCACTTACGTATACTATTCTATCATCTACAAATAGTGAAATTTTGACTTCTTCTTTTCCAATTTGTATCCCTTTGACCTCCTTTTGTTGCCTAATTTCTCTGCCTAGGACTTCCAGTACTATATTGAATAGGTAGAGAGACAGTGGGCAACCTTGTCTAGTCCCTGATTTTAGTGGAATTGGTTCAAGTTTCTCTCCATTTAATTTGATATTTGCAACTGGTTTGCTGTATATTTCTTTTACAATATTTAGGTATGGTCCTTAGATTTCGGATCTTTCCAAGACTTTTACCATGATGGGGTGTTGAATTTTGCCAAATACTTTCTCAGTATCTAGTGAGATGATCCTGTCCCCCTCCCCTTGGGTTTGCTTATATAGTAGATTACATTGATGGATTTACATATATTGAACCATCTCTGCATTCCTGGGATAAAGTCTCCTTGATCATGATAGATGATTATTTTGATATGTTCTTGGATTTGGTTTGTGAGAATTCTATTAAGTATTTTTGCATCAATATTCATAAGGGAGATTGGTCTGAAGTTCTCTTTCTTTGTTGGGTTTTTGTGTGGTTTAGGTATGAGCATAATTGTGGCTTCATAGAATGAATTTGTAAAGTTCCTTCTGTTTCTATTTTGTGGAATAGTTTAAAGAGAATTGGTATTATGTCTTCTTTTAAGGTCTGATAAAACTCTGCACTAAAATCATCCAGTCCTCAGCATTTTTTTTTTTTGTTGGGGATATTTTAATGACTGCTGCTATTTCTTTCAGGGTTATGGGAATGTTTAGATAGTTTATATGGTCCTGATTTACTTTGATAACTGGAATATGTCTAGACAATTGTCCATTTCATCCAGATTTTTCAATTTTGTTGAGTATAAACTATTGTAGTAAGATCTGACTTTTTTTTTTAATTTCCTCAGTTTCTGTTGTTATGTCTCCCTTTTCAGTTCTGATTTTATTAATTTGGATACTGTCTCTCTGTCCTCTGATTATTCTGGCTAAGGGTTTTTGTATCTTGTTGATTTTCTCCAAGAACCAGTTCCTGGTTTTATTGATTCTTTGTATAGTTTTTCTTTTCTTTTTTTGTTTTTTAATTTCTACTTGGTTGATTTCAGCCCCGAGTTTGATTAGTTCCTGCTATCTACTCCTCTTTGGCGTGTTTGCTTGTTTTTGTTCTGAGCTTCTAGGTGTGTTGTCAAGCTGCAGATGAATGTTCTCTCCTGTTTCTTTTTGTAGGCACTTAGAGCTCTGAGTTTTCCTCTTAGCACTGCTTTCATTTTGTCTCATAAGTTTTGGAATGATGTGTCTTCATTTTCATTAAATTCTAAAAAGTCTTTAATTTCTTTATTTCTTCCCTGACCAAGTTATCATTGAGTAGAGCAGTGTTCAATTTCCATGTGTATGTGGGCTTTCCATTGTTTTTGTTCTTATTGAAGAAGAGTATTAATCCATGGGGATCTGATAGGAATTATGGGATTATTTCAATACACTTGTATCTGTTGAGGCCTGTTTTTGTGACAAATTATATGGTCAATTTTGGAAAAGGTTCCATGAGGTGCTGAGAAGAAGTTATATTCTTTTGAACTAGGATGAAATGTTCTATAGACATCTGTTAAATCCATTTGGTTCATAACTTCTCTTAGTTTAACTGTGTCTCTGTTTATTTTCAGTTTCCATGATCAGTCCATTGCTGAGTGTGGGGTGTTGAAGTCTCTCACTATTATTTTGTGAGGTGCAATGTGTGCTTTGAGCTTTAGTAAGGTTTCTTTTATGAAAGTAGGTGTGCTTTCATTTGGAACATAGATGTTTAGAATTGAGAGTTCATGTTGGTTGACATTTCCTTTGGCAAGTATGACATGTCCTTCCTTATCTTTTTTGATAGTTTTAAGTTGAAAGTCAATTTTATTTGATGTTAGAATAACTACTCCAGCTTGTTTCTTAGAACCATTTGCTTGAAAAATTGTTTTCCAGCCTTTTACTCTAAGGTAGTGTCTGTTTGTCACTCAGGTGCATTTCCTGTATGCAGCAAAATGCTGAGTCCTATTTACATATACAGTCTGTTAGTCTTTGTCTTTTTATTGGGGAATTGAGTCCATTGATGTTAAGAGATATTAAGTAAGGAGATTTTGCTTCCTGTTATTTTTGATATTAATGGTGGCATTGTTTGTGTGGCTATCTTCTTTTGGATTTATTGGAAGAAGATTACTTTCTTGTTCTTTCTAGGGTATAATTTCCCTCCTTGTATTGGAGTTTTCCATCTATTAATTATCCTTTGTAGTGCTGGATTTGAGGAAAGATATGTAGGAGGAACTAAGGTTAGAGGAGTTAGGAGAGGAAGAGGTAAAGGAAGAGGAGGAGTTAGGAGAGGAAGAGATAAAAGGAAGAGGAGGAGCGAGAGGGAGCAGAGATGTAGGAAGATGGAGACCGATGTTCACGTGTCTGTAGCAGTCAAAGGCAGTTGGTATACCTAGGTTGGGTATTGGGTTACACTTCTGATTGTATGGGTATCTTGTTACTGATCATTGCCAAATATGTAAGCTTTGATTAATCTATAAGAATTAGAATCTCATTTTCTTACTGGGCCCACATGGATGGCGGAATGGTCTGGGAAATGCCCTGCCTTGCAGACACAGAGTGGAAGATTGGCTGAGCCATCTCTCACACTGGCATA